>OX638406.1:27089930-27689930 GCA_951813805.1 Limnephilus auricula | reverse complement strand
TCCAAAGGATTCTTAATATACAAAGCATTCGGGAATCACCAGAGCCGTTGGCAAACTCCAAAACAATTATAATAATTAAAACCTTTGGCAATAAAAAAATGCCTTCTTTAATCTGCGGAACCTTCGGTTATACCTCAAGCCTTAAGCAATTATTAAAGCCTTCGAGAATCACCAAAGCCTTCGGCAATTATCATAGCCTCGCAAAAAAAGAATCTTAATGACCAAAGCCTTCGAATGTAGTCAAAGCCTTTAAAATTTCCAAAGGATTCTTAATATATAAAGCATTCGGGAATCACCAGAGCCTTTGGCAAACTCCAAAACAATTATAATAATTAAAACCTTTGGCAATAAAAAAATGCCTGCTTTAATCTGCGGAACCTTCGGTTATAACTCAAGCCTTAAGCAATTATTAAAGCCTTCGGGAATCACCAGAGCCTTTGGCAAACTCCAAAACCTTTGACGATAACCAGAGCCTTCGGCAATAAATACAGCCTTCGAAAAAACCATAGCATCTTTATGAAAAAAGCCTTCGACAACAAATAAAGCTTTCCGCAATAGTTAAAGCTTTGTAAAATTTCCCAAAGGTCCAAAATAAACATAGCCTTCGGAAATCAACTGAGCCTTTGGCGAAATCCAAAACCTTCGGCAATATCCAAAGCCATCGGCAATAATCAAAGCCTTTGGCAATAAAAAAAAACCCTTCTTTAATCTGCGGAACCTTCGGTTATAACTCAAGCCTTAAGCAATTATTAAAGCCTTCGAGAATCACCAAAGCCTTGGGCAAATTCCAAAACCTCCGAAAATAACCAAAGCCTTCAGCAATTTTCATAGCCACGCAAAAAAAAAGAATCTTAATGACCAAAGGCTTCGGCAGCAAATAAAGCCTTCGAATGTAGTCAAAGCCTTTAAAAATTTCCAAAGGATTCTTAATATACAAAGCCTTCGGGAATCACCAGAGCCTTTGGCAAACTCCAAAACCTTCGGCAATATCCAAAGCCATTGGCAATAATTAAAGCCTTTGGCAATAAAAAAAATGCCTTCTTCAATCTGCGGAACCTTCAGTTATAACTCAAGCCTTAAGCAATTATTAAAGCATTCTAGAATCACCAAAGCCTTCGGCATATTCCAATACCTTCGAAAAAAACCAAAACCTTCAGCAATTATCAAAGCCTCGCAAAAAAAAAATAATCTTAATGACCAAAGGCTTCGGCAGCAAATAAAGCCTTCGAATGTAGTCAAAGCCTTTTAAAATTTCCAAATTATTCTTTATATACAAAGACTTCTGGAATCACCTGAGCCTTTCGAAAACTCCAAAACAATTTTAATAATTAAAACCTTTGGCAATAGAAAAATGCTTTTTTTAATCTGCGGAACCTTCGGTTACAACTCTAGCCTAAAAGAACTTAAAAAAAAAAATTGTTAAAGCATTCGGGAATCACCAAAACTTTCGGCAAATTTCAAAACCTTCCAAAAAAACCAAAGCCTTCAGCAATTATCATAGCCTCGCAAAAAACCAAAGAATCTTAATGACCAAAGGA
This sequence comes from Limnephilus auricula, assembly GCA_951813805.1. Lineage (NCBI taxonomy): Eukaryota > Metazoa > Arthropoda > Insecta > Trichoptera > Limnephilidae > Limnephilus > Limnephilus auricula. Next base: position 27,688,392 of record OX638406.1, on the reverse strand, counting down.
TTCATCGACAAATAAAGCCTTCAGCAAAAGTTTAAGACTTTTAAAATATTCTACGGTTCCTTAATAATCAAGCTTTCGGGAGTTACCAGAGCCTTCGGCAAATTCCAAAACCTTCGATGATACCCATAGCCTTCGGCAATATACACAGCTTTCGAAAAAAACCATAGCATCTTTTTTAATAAAGCCTTCGGCAACAAATAAAGCCTTCAGCAATAATAAAAGCTTTTTAAAATTTTCCAAAGGTCCAAAATAAACAAAGCCTTCGGGAAACGCCTGAGCCTTTGGCGAAATCCAAAATCGGCAAGAAATAAAGCCTTCGGATGAAGTCAAAGCCTTTTAAAATTTCTAAAGAATTCTTTAGGGGCAATGTGCGGATCTCCTATTTGAGGAGATGATTGGGCCTACGGTTGGAAGAGGAGATATCGGTGGGTCGAGATATCTCCGCGTGCTGTAGTTTGAAATAATAAATACGAGGATGATGAGATGATGATGATGAAATGTATTTACAATAAAGGCTTCATCGACAAATAAAGCCTTCAGCAAAAGTTAAAGACTTTTAAAATATTCTACGGATCCTAAATAACCAAAGCCTTCGGAAGTTACCAGACCCTTCAACAAATTCCAAAACCTTCGACTTTAATTTTAGCCTTCAACAATATACACAGCCTTCAAAAAAAAACATAGCATCTTTATGAATAAAGCCTTCGGCAAGAAATAAAGCCTTCCGCAACAAATAAAGCTTTATAAAATTTTTCAAAGGTCCAAAATAAACAAAACCTTCGGGAATCAACTGAACCTTTGGCGAAATCCAAAACCTTCGGCAATATCCAAAGCCGTCGGCAATAATTAAAGCCTTTGGCAATAAAAAAATGCCTTCTCTAATCTGCGGAACCTTCGGTTATAACTCAAGCCTTTAGCAATTATTTAAGCCTTCGAGAATCACCAAAGCCTTCGGCCAATACCAGAACCTTCGACAATGCCCAAGCCTTTAGCATTAATCATGGCCTTCGAAAAAAATCTTAGCATCTTTATGAATCTTCGACAACAAATATAGCCTTTGGATGTAGTCAAAGCCTTTCAAAATTTATAAATGATTCTTTATATACAAAGCCTTCGGGAATCACCAGAGCCTTTGGCGAACTCCAAAACCATCGGCAATATCCAAATCCATCGGCAATAATGAAAACCTTTGGAAATAAAAAAAAACCTTCTTTAATCTGTGGAACCTTCGGTAATAACTCAAGCCTTCAGCAATTATTAAAGCCTTCGAGAATCTTCAAAGCCTTCGGCAAATTCCAAAACCTATGAAAATAATAAAAGCCTTTAGCAATTATCATAGCCTGGCAAAAAAAAAAAAAATCTTATTGACCAAAGGCTTCGGCAACAAATAAAGCCTTCGGATGTTGTCAAAGCCTTTAAAACTTTCCACAGATTCTTAATATACAAAGCCTTCGTGGGTTACCAGAGCCTTTGGCGAACTCCAAAACCTTAAGCAATATCCAAATCCATCGGCAATAATTATAGCCTTTGGCTATAAAAAATGCCTTCTTTGATCTGCCGAACCTTCGGTTATAACTCAAGCCTTAAGCAATTATTAAAGCCTTGGAGAATCACCAAAGCCGTCGGCAAATTCTAAAACCTTCAAAAATAATATAAGCCTTCAGCAATTATCATAGCCTCGCAAAAAACAAAGAATCTTAATGACCAAAGGCTTCATCGACAAATAATGCCTCAAGCAAAAGTTAAAGACTTTTAAAATATTCTACGGATACTTTATAATCAAAGCCTTCGGGAGTTACTAGAGCCTTCGGCAAATTCCAGGCTCAGAACGGTGACCATGCAGTGTGGCGTGGAGATTTACTCGGAGTCGGGTTCCTTAATTTGAACCGTACGGGCATTATCGTATTAATAGTGCCATTTTGGTGAAATACTCAATTTCTACATCAAATACAACTATCATTTTTCGGAGTGGTAATATATATATGTATATCTAAAGGGTAATTTTGGTATCACCCTGATAAATTTCCGAACCAAAACGTGGCTTGAAATCTCTGTTGTCATGTAATGTGAAGAGATCTGGATTGGCAGGTACTTTCCGACCTTACTCATTCTCCATCTCTTCCCCACTACACTTTTTTCCCTACATTAATGCAATCTACATAATATCACCATTATGTTTCTTCATAAATGGAATCCAACGTAATAATAATAAATGATTGGATGATGTCTGTAGCGCAGTTTTCGTGAGAAAATAGATGGTATTATGAGGGTTTACTGAGGGTGTTGTTAATTTTAAAAGGAATCAAAAGTGACGCGAATAAAGCTTCCGTTGTAACATTCTAAAGTATTCTTGCTCGATGTTTGGCAACAATTAAGAATTTAACTGAGGTCTTCTTGGTATAATTATAGCGTCTTGTTTCGTGCTGCTCGAACCTGTGAACGCGATTACGAGCATGGTTTCAAGTCAACATGTTCAATCGACCCAAACATTAAGCATGAATATACTTGTGTATATAGCCTAAGATGTTATAACCCAAATTGAAAGAACGCATTGCGCTAATAATTGATCAAACGTTTTTAAATTCTCTTCAAAAACTTTCTTGATGAACCTTTAGATAAACCTTAGGGAAAATGGCTTGTATGGGGTCTAGAAGTCAAAATGTTGACTTTCAAATCGGTTATGATTACACTTCTAGGGGTTATATGTTCAGTGGTCTATACGACCTACTACTGCGTTCAAAGACAAACTGCTTTGATATAAATTATGTAATTAAGGAATTTGAGTCAAAAAGTTTAGAAGAAGATATTTCAGTTTTAAAAATGTCCAAATTAATCAGCTGTAATAATTAAGGGCTAAACTCATCTGTGATTTGTAGCATTATTTTATCATTGCTTAACCCGAGGAGACATAACGGTAAGATAGTTCAAATTTGAAGAATAATTCATTAGGTTTGAAATAGAATTTATTGTAATAAAGAAATAACGCTCAATGGTTAGAAATGATGAGATGTTGTCCATTGAAATATGGTCCTAAACGTAATCTTCAAAGCACTGATTCTATGTTTGAGAGAAATTCGTATACGATAATGGAAGAGAAACGACACACACGATAGTCATTTTATTTGTATTTGTATTTGTCACAAAAGGTCAAAAATTTTAGCCACATTGTGAGAACTTGAAATGAAAGATATGAATAGGAACTACCTACCTACCTAAAAGATATTGGAGACCAAAAAAGGGTCGCAAAATCCACTCGAGCCTTCGGAAATACGCATCCAGCGTCCGGAATTTCTGAGCGTCCGATTTGGAAATGTCCGGCCCTCATTAAAAAAATCATACCTCCGAATTTTAATATTGAGATAGGTTAACTATTTATGGTATTAGGTGATTTGATGCACCTGTATTTAATCGTTTATCCTATACATTAATTGTTTTGTTAAAATCGTGAAATTTGTAAATGAACTAATTCTGGGTATTAATTTATTTAAAATTGGCATGCATAGTACCCATTTCTAGAATATTAAATATTATGACGTTTATATGTTTTCCATAGTCTAATTGAAAATGATAGATATGAATCTAAATTCGAATATGCATTTTTAAAAACAAAACATGGTGAATGATTTGTAAGAAAAAATATTTCAATAATATTTCGGTTCGCAAAATGTCATCAATCTTCTTAATATATAAAACAAAGTCGGGTTAGTTACACCATTTATAACCCAAAAACGACTGGAACGATTTTTATGATATTTGTTTTGTTGGATTTTTCTCCGTCCCGATTAACAGAATAACTATTAAAACAAGGGAAAAAATCACGGAAAAAATAATTATGGAGAACATAATTTTTTTTTAATATATTTTGTATGGAACAGCTTTTCAAATAATTTGCGTTGGTCGACATAATTTTAATAAATTCGAACTGTCAATGGTGTAGTGTGCCCAACAGTGCATGCTTAGTCAACAATTCAATTTCCTTGAAAATGATAGTTACCTACTCTTTGGGACATGATGATCGCTGAAGCAATTGTTTCTGCATCTCCGAATCAGATACGCACATTATTTGGAATCATTATTTCCAAATGATTCCTATCAAATCCAAGTAAAATGTTAAACAGTTACATTTATTACATATCTGAAGACTGTCAGTTCAGAAATCCAAATCTCGAGTTGAATGAAGAGATACATAATCAGGCTATGTTATTGATCTAAAAAATGTGTTACCTCATGTGCGGCAGTTTGTTAGGAATGCCAACGCCAGATCGTGGAATGAACAAGAATTGTATTAAGAATTGGAATTTGAACGTGCATATGATCGATGCATTGAACCAATCACTTTGAAAGAATGTACTACTGTTTCCCCCAATAGAAGGAAATATAATATGATACGTTAATGAAAGCAATTGATGATGGAATTGGTGGCGTCCGGTGGAACAGGTAAGACGTTCCTCATGTCATTGATTTTGGCCATTGTTCGTGCGAGATCTGAAATTGCTGTAGCATTTGCTTCTTATAAAAGAGCAGCCACGTTGCTAAAAGGATGCCGAACGGCTCATTCAGAGATGAAGTTGCCGTTAAACCTTCTGAAAGACTGTAAAACAGACGTACAAGATTGCGAAACACTCAGCAATGGCAAAAGTTTTGGTAGCAAGTAAAATCATTACCTGGGATGAATGCACAATGGCTCACAAACGCGCATTGGAAGCACTCAATCGAACTATGAAAGATCTGCGCAATGACTCAAGATGTTTTGGAGGCGCAATGATTCTACTATTTGGCGATTTCCATCATCAAACACTACCAGTTATTCCAAGATTGACCGTTGCCGATGAAATAAACGCTTGCCTCAAATCATCGACTCTGTGGCGCTATGTGAAGAATCTTCAGTTGATGACAAACATGCGAGTTGCATTGCTTAATGATCCATCTGCCGAAGGTTTCTCCACGCAATTGCTGACTATCAGTAGCGACCGTGTTCCTGTCGAATAAAAGAAAGGATTGATTTCATTTCCGCCGAATTTTTGGAATTCCGTCTCACCAAAGGACGATCTCATCAACAAGGTGTCCTCGAACATCATTGCTAACCACTAAAACCACAATTGGTTGAATGAACGAGCAATTCTTGCGGCAAAAAACAAAGATGTGGATCACTTCTGCTGCATTCCTTCAAATATATGGACTGTGTAACATAAAGACAAAGCAACCAAATATCCAACTGGATTTTTAAACTCATTGGATCTGCCTGGCTTGCCACCGCACAATTTACAACTGAAGGGTGGCCCAGTAACCATGATGCTTCGAAATCATGACCAACCAAAACTTTGTAACGGAAAGCGTTTGGTGGTGAGAACACTCACCGGCAATGTGATTCACGCGACGATAATCAAAGGAACGTTCAAAAGTGGGGAAGCTCTCATTCCTAGAATTCCGATGATCCCAACCGATATGCCGTTCGAGTTTAAAATATATCATTTTTCGATTCGTCTTGCATTCGCCATGACGATTAACAAGTCACGAGGCCAATCCTTTAGTGTTTGCGGCCTGAATCTAGAAAATTGATGTTTCTCTCACGGTCAATTGTCCGTAATATGTTCACATGTCGGCAAAACATCGACTTTGTTCGTTCTCACACCTGACAATAAAACGAAAAATGTCTTTCATCAGAAGGGGCTTCATTAAGGGACTTCGACCCGAGAGCAATCCATCCAGCAAATAGTTTAACAGAAAGTTATGCAACAATTCTACGAGAATCATTTCGATTCGCTTCATAAAAGCTAATTCCTTTCTGCCACGTGAATTACAATCATTCCAATATAATTAAAATACTTTTCTTTAAATTAAAACAAATAACATTGTATTAAACCACTAATACAATCACAATTACCTACATGTTTCAAAACCGATGGTTTCTTCGTCAGGGTAGTAATGTCATTACTACCCTGACGAAGAAACCATCGGTTTTGAAACATGTAGGTAATTGTGATTGTATTAGTGGATTAATACAAAGTTATTTGTTTTAATTTAATTCAAAATGACGCCACAAAGTGATTTTGCGAAGTTTGAAGAAATACTTTTCTTTCTTCAAACATCGCAAAATCACTTTGTGGCGTCATTTTGAATTAAATTAAACAAATAACTTTGTATTAAACCACTATTATATAATCACAATTACCTAAAATAAAATAAAATAAATGAAAATAAAAAAAAATATTTATAAAAAATATTAATTAAAATATTTTTTTAAATATATTAAAATACTTTTCAATTTGATTTTTTTAACTAAATAATTTGTATTTATTTTAACTTAATAATTAACACAACAACAGCCGTGTTTAATTATAGGTTAAAATAAATAGAGCTAATAATAAAACACAACATTTATTGAGGCAGTACGAAGTTTTCCGGGTCAGTTAGTAACAAATAAATGAGAAGAAATGTGATCTTGTTGAAAAGTGAAAAAAACTAAGTTATCTTTGTGATTAACGAAGTATACAAAGCGCGGGAACTTTTCAAATATTCCAATAAATGTTTTAAAATATCTCTTCAAACTGGCCACAATTGGGTGTTTGTAAATTGACCACAATGTGGCAAAAAACACTTTAGTGGTTATTATTTTAGCGCGAAGGTAAAATTTTGTGATTTTTTAAACTTATTTTTCCAAAACTGCAGAACTAACGAGTGATATATTTTTTAATTTATCTTAGATTAAAAAACGAATAAACAACTTTTCAGCCCTATAATAATTCCGTACTTGAAAAATCGACTTTTTCGCTCCAGTCTTAATAGTATAACTTTACCGTAACAATCACCTTCAATAACCTACTCTTACATCTTAGCAAATAAAAATATGGATTTGTATTCTTATCAAATAGGTACCTTAATACGTATTTTCATGCGTAAAGGTATATTATGTGATAAACTGTCCATTATATTATTTCAACCATTAATGATGCCACAGCTCTCTGTATGAGATAATTTATTCACTCCTATAAACCTAGTTGTGCATGTGAACGTGTATATAGTTTGAATGTTTCTCAAAAGATGCCGTTAGTTTAGGTAATTATATTTAATTTTAATGACGTCAATAAACTTGTACTATATCTTTACAATTATATTAAGAGCCATTGATCGGCGGCTGAGAATATAGGTTTAAAAAATTTTGCAACTGTACAGGGAGGTTCCGATGAGAAAGATCGATTATCCTCCGTATCAATTTTTTTAAATAAAAAAATTCATATTGATTTATTTCACAATAAAAATATATAATTTTGTTTCTGACCACTTTTAAAGGGGTCTAAAACAAATATATTAATTGTAAATAGGATGATAATAAATACGATCCGTAAACCGACGAACCAAAATATCTTTGAAACTCCCAATCATCCGAGTTGTAATGTTAATTAATTAAATAGCTTCAGTCGTGTTTTGTGATCAGATTTGAATAGCTAGTAACTGTAATAATTGTGATGAACGTATGTCTTGCGGTATGAAAGAGACATGCGTGCATGAGTGAGACAGCATGAGTAAGGCATAAAAGGTTTGTTTGTTGTCCATTCGTCCTCTTTGCCTTCAGACTTCCTAAGAAGGAACCCTGTACATAATCTCTTAATAAACGTTATCGTCTACCTACGATCTTATTATTGGAGTACCACCCCAAAGGAATCTGGATCCATACACAGGAATCCAGAACTCAATGTGAAACCGGCCACGGTCATCACAATAATTAAGGGTTAAACTCATCTGCGATTTGAAGCGTTGTTTTATCACTGCTTAACCCGAGGTGATATAAAGGTAAGATAGTTCAAATTTGAAGAATATTATTCATCAGGTTACAAGTAGAATTGATTGTAATAAAGAAATCATGCTCAATAGTTAGAAATGATGAGATGTTAGCCATTAAAATATGGTATAATCCTCACACTCCAATTCGCCATCTCCTTTCCCTACCTACTACTTTCAGCCTCACAATGGGATATATCATAGTCGCACTAGCTCCAGACGATTAGGAGCAGTTGGGGCTCTTGGGCGGTATTAAAAATAATAATGGAATGAAGGGTGGGAAAGAAAGACTAATAAGAAAACGTATAAGAAATGCCTAAATGTTTTGATATACTCACTAAATAGGACGATGTATTTGAAAAAAAAACCATTTTTTTACCCTTCGCATTGGAAGTCTAATTAAATCTTCAGCTTCACAGTATACTCCAATTATGGATGTGATTATCCCATCAGATGTTGCTCGTTATTTTTATTTTTAAAAATCACAAACAGATTTTTTGTTTCATAGTTATGATACTTTGAAATCAGCGAATAAAAAAAGTCAACGTAATTTTTCACGCATCTGTGTAATAATTAACATTCAACCCAACGGGATGCTAAAAAACAGGCGTCGCATCAGCGCCTAAATAAAAATCACCGTAATACAGTTATTACGCAATCTCTGCAGCCAACAACGGCCCAATAAACAAATAAAAATGGCTGTTGAAATTCATGCTGTGCTTCGCGTTGGCTAGTTTAAGGATTTGAATACCGCAGGCTGTCCCCTTAGTACCATTCGGGCACAGCACGTACTAGTACCAGCTACCAACAGCACCAGCAGCACCAGCAGCCGTTCACGTAATGCGGGCTGTGAGGCTCATATCAAATTTAACCCCTCCAAGGAAAATATATACGTAATTTAAAGGATTTTTTTGGTAAAAATTTGTTGAAGGTTTTATGCTCCATTAAAAATGTTATAATTTTCAGTTTTGTGTCTAGTTTAAGAAACATTGTCAAAAATATTTAAACAATGTGCGATTTTAAAAGGAGTTTTTTTATAGCTCTATTAAAGATACCTCGAGGAAAGGATCCTCTATGCCTCTCTATATATATGGTGAGATGCTGTGTGGAGGGCCTTTTTAGGGAAAGAAATGAGAGAAAATTCTGGAAAGGAAAACGGTATGAGAGGTGAGTAGGAATTTGGGGTCAATGTATGCAGGGGTGACGGACTCCTACTAACGTTCAAGGCTATGGATCGAGAGAGTCTGGCTGGAGAGGTCTAGGTCTTATTCAACCAGACTCTCTATCCAGCCTGCCACGACGAAGGTGGAACACCGCATTCGCACGAACCCAGGCATCCCTGCTAAATCACCAATTGTGGCGAACAACTATGGCAGGGGTGTTGGTTACCCAATAAATAGTTCCTGAGGTGGCGACAACCAAACCCATCTCCCAAATTGAAACATGGGTAGTGTAATACGTTGGCAGTCCAACGTAGACTTATCATTTTTTAAGGGTCGTTTCAATTCTGAAGGATGGTCTTTTACCAAGGCAATGCTGAGAACATCTAACAGTCTGTGGATTATATAATATAATTCGTATAATATACTTCTGATGCATTTTTTTAATGCGAATACTTTACAAGAGCCCCAACTGTCATATTTCGACTCTGAAAGATAGTGTTTTACCAGATCGGTACTGAGAATTTAAGGATAAATGGAACATAATACGTTATAATCTACGCATTCACAGATGACGCCAATATAATTTTATAAAAAAACCAACATTTTCTCAATATTTCAAAATAAAGATGAATTATTAGTTTACAGTATTCCATACGCAATATGTATTAGTTATTTATTTACCCTGGTGGGCTTATATATGAAATTATTACAAATTGAATTACAGTAATTTACAATATATGATACAATATAAGCCTGAAATAGTAAGTAGAATAAAGTACCTATAACATAAAAAAGTAAATGGGTGTAAATACTTACTCGCAATATTAATAGTGTCTTTTATATACAATTAAAATAGAATAAATTGGAGTGTAATTTGCTCGCAAGGTATAGAACATTATAGCAGAGATTTAAAAACATATTTAAATGTGATAGTTGCACCTTTAAAATAAAACTAATACAAATTAGTAAATATATACATGTATAATCAATAGTAAGATCTGAAATGAAAACAAAGTGTAATGTATAAAAACTAGTTAGTTAATAACTGTGTAAAAATTATATTAAAGCAAATAAAAATATAAAAAATACGGATATAATTTACTCGTAGAGCTTAGGTTGAGAGAAGATGTAATAATAAATTTTAAGTAATAAAAGTTAATTATTAGTAGATAGAATCGAAATTCATTACCTCTTGAAACTTGCGAAATTGTCAACACTAAATATTATGTATCTATAAGTTCACAGTATTTATTCGCAAGGCTATCAATATGATTAAAGAGTTTTATCAATATACAAACTCAATTCTTTCAAGAAAGGCATACAAATACAATAATGAATTAAATCACGAATCTAATATCGTATTTGATTGCCTTTCTTGAAAGAATTAAGTTTGTATGCGCATAAAACTGTTCATTCATTATTCATATTGAATATGTACGGGCACAAACAAATATTTCATCTTAATAAAGCATGACTTGCAAAAAGTGTTTGTTCGTAAAATAATTAATTTAGGGCCATCTACGAAAGAGCAGATTCTGAATTCATACTCTGTAGTAATATAGTCGACACTTGTTTTATTATCCATTATTTTCGAAATTTAAAACCAAATAAGTGTGAAATAACTAGCGCAAAGCAATGAAATATCACGTTCCACTGCCCTTACCCTGACAAACAATTCCAATTTTGTTCCAATTAAGAGCAAATCCGAATTCTAGAGTTTATTCAACGGAGTTACAGCAAGGACAAATATGAAATTTAAATGATTATTTTAGATGATAAGCAAAAAATAATATAGTTCTTTGTCACCCGAAGGGTTTGGTACAATAGTAAAACAGGAAGAAATACCCAAGTGCAGCCGTGCTCATAAAATATTTTCTCATTTCAGAATCCTTCATACAGCGGCGGTTTCCGCGAGGAAAGTGATAAATATAACATTTCCCTTTATTGCGAGTATTTCCTACAAGACTCAATCACGGATACGGTCAATATTAATTGGCTACGAGGCCCATAAAGGCTATTACTTGATCTGTATAATTGGCTACGAGGCCCATAAAGGCTATTACTTGATCTGTATAATTGGCTACGAGGCCCATAAAGGCTATTACTTGATCTGTATAATTGGCTACGAGGCCCATAAAGGCTATTACTTGATCTGTATAATTGGCTACGAGGCCCATAAAGGCTATTACTTGATCTGTATAATTGGCTACGAGGCCCATAAAGGCTATTACTTGATCTGTATAATTGGCTACGAGGCCCATAAAGGCTATTACTTGATCTGTATAATTGGCTACGAGGCCCATAAAGGCTATTACTTGATCTGTATAATTGGCTACGAGGCCCATAAAGGCTATTACTTGATCTGTATAATTGGCTACGAGGCCCATAAAGGCTATTACTTGATCTGTATAATTGGCTACGAGGCCCATAAAGGCTATTACTTGATCTGTATAATTGGCTACGAGGCCCATAAAGGCTATTACTTGATCTGTATAATTGGCTACGAGGCCCATAAAGGCTATTACTTGATCTGTATAATTGGCTACGAGGCCCATAAAGGCTATTACTTGATCTGTATAATTGGCTACGAGGCCCATAAAGGCTATTACTTGATCTGTATAATTGGCTACGAGGCCCATAAAGGCTATTACTTGATCTGTATAAATGGCTACGAGGCCCATAAAGGCTATTACTTGATCTGTATAATTGGCTACGAGGCCCATAAAGGCTATTACTTGATCTGTATAATTGGCTACGAGGCCCATAAAGGCTATTACTTGATCTGTATAATTGGCTACGAGGCCCATAAAGGCTATTACTTGATCTGTATAATTGGCTACGAGGCCCATAAAGGCTATTACTTGATCTGTATAATTGGCTACGAGGCCCATAAAGGCTATTACTTGATCTGTATAATTGGCTACGAGGCCCATAAAGGCTATTACTTGATCTGTATAATTGGCTACGAGGCCCATAAAGGCTATTACTTGATCTGTATAATTGGCTACGAGGCCCATAAAGGCTATTACTTGATCTGTATAATTGGCTACGAGGCCCATAAAGGCTATTACTTGATCTGTATAATTGGCTACGAGGCCCATAAAGGCTATTACTTGATCTGTATAATTGGCTACGAGGCCCATAAAGGCTATTACTTGATCTGTATAATTGGCTACGAGGCCCATAAAGGCTATTACTTGATCTGTATAATTGGCTACGAGGCCCATAAAGGCTATTACTTGATCTGTATAATTGGCTACGAGGCCCATAAAGGCTATTACTTGATCTGTATAATTGGCTACGAGGCCCATAAAGGCTATTACTTGATCTGTATAATTGGCTACGAGGCCCATAAAGGCTATTACTTGATCTGTATAATTGGCTACGAGGCCCATAAAGGCTATTACTTGATCTGTATAATTGGCTACGAGGCCCATAAAGGCTATTACTTGATCTGTATAATTGGCTACGAGGCCCATAAAGGCTATTACTTGATCTGTATAATTGGCTACGAGGCCCATAAAGGCTATTACTTGATCTGTATAATTGGCTACGAGGCCCATAAAGGCTATTACTTGATCTGTATAATTGGCTACGAGGCCCATAAAGGCTATTACTTGATCTGTATAATTGGCTACGAGGCCCATAAAGGCTATTACTTGATCTGTATAATTGGCTACGAGGCCCATAAAGGCTATTACTTGATCTGTATAATTGGCTACGAGGCCCATAAAGGCTATTACTTGATCTGTATAATTGGCTACGAGGCCCATAAAGGCTATTACTTGATCTGTATAAATGTTTTTCCGGAAAAGCACAACAGGAAAAAACGATTTGTTCCAGAAAACTTTTGAATTTTGACTGTTAAACATCACATTTTCATTATGCCTTAATGTACCGTAAAAGGGAGCAAACCAATTTTTGAAATTGTTTCAATAATATCAATATTATAATAGAGATAGTGAAGGCAGAAAATGCAGAGGAAGAACACACCAATGCGCTGGAGTGACCAAATATCACAAGCGTCAGGAACTTGGGTGTCCTTGGAGTAGAGGAGCCTAGAAAACCATGCAAATTGGAGTGGAGATCACTATCCTCAGTTTCAATGTTATCTTTTTATTAGTTGATAGTTTTTTATCATTAACTCTAGACAAGAGGCCAAGAGGAAAATAATTTCACGCAGGGCCAATGTAATATTTAGGATGCTGCATGGATTTGAGAAAAGAAACGGCTGAAATAGGGGTCTTGAAGAGACCCATGTTATAGGAGGGAGGAACAGTTACAGAAACCTCCTAGCCATTCCACAGCCGAGCTGTTGAACTCAAGAACGAGTCGCAGAAACGAAACTGAAATGAAACCTGTTCTCATGTACAAATGTTGGGCCCGCATAATGTGTTTCCCGACAATGCAACGGTGCCGAAGGGATCAATGACGGTAGTTCTTCGGAGAATATTCCATTGTAATACCGGTAGAACAAGGACCGCATTACTACCCGACGCCTCTACTCTATAGATTGCAATCCATTTATTAAGGTAGGGGAATATAACAGGCCGCCCGTTGCTGCACAGATTTAAATTTTTACTTCTACAGCGACTTTAAAAAAGGAACTATTATTTCATTTTATGTAGGTAGGTACTTACTACATATTTTTTCTAAAAATACAGTGGCGTATAAGTTGGGTCCCTCTAGCGAAAATGTTAGCTATAATAATACGGTATTTATTATAGGCATTAAACCAACTAGATGCTTTAGTTAATGTATTGCATTTTTCTTTTTTTTTTTAAGTACCGGCTATAGTATTTACTTCTCTAAAACTCTAAGTACACGAACTATAAATGAACTCCATATGTTTTCCTTAATTTATCAACATCAACTTAATTAGAAAATATCAACATTTTTGATTCACATCCCTTGTTTCGTCAACATTTTATTTTATCGTTTTTATTTCCCTGAAAATTTTAAGCACCTGGGAAACTAGTACCTTTATGTGAACCATAATGTGTGAAATTCATAAAATTGAAAGGGCAGAAATTAAACAAACTAAACTACCATATGTATTCCACTTTGTCAGGATACCAAGGGAGGGCTATGATGCATGTATCAACTTAGTTAATTAGTCAATAAAATAAAAAATGTTGTTACTGAAGCAGGTCAGTTATGTATAATAAATACTGTATAATTATTACCATCCAAATATAAAAACCCCTAAAAAAGGCTTAATAAACAAATAAATAAAAATGCTTAACCATTGTTATTTTATGATGAACAAAACGATAAAATAATAGCTTAGTTTTGGTTGTATTAGGTTAGATTTGGTTATGTTAGGTTAGGATTTCATGTTTGTTATTTTTCTTTTCTGCCACCTTTTTGTTTGTTTTGTTACTTTTTGAAGTAAATACCTCTTTACGCACGCTTGACTTGGGGGTAAACTGGCGAGAGGCGTTATATCCGAACGTTACGCGCGTTAGAAACGTTACGGAGGCGAACGATAATAAATTAAAATTAATTTTGAGGTTCATTTCTCACAATCTAATCGTAACAAAAGTGCTCAAATCCATAGAAATGACGTTGGAATGGGTGCATTTATGCTAACAATAGTTGTGTTGTTGTTTCTCAAATTCTAAACGTTAAAATCTAACTAATAACTAAAAAAAAAATTATTGGAATTTTTTTAATTTCCTGCTGCAAATGTGAATAAACGTCGCTCAGTAACTAGAATCCGCATTAAAAAAGTTTTATTTTAAACTTTGTAAGAATTAAATCAATAATCCCATTCTAAGCGTAATTTCCATAATAAAATTAATCATTTTATCGTTTAGAGTGGGTGAACTCAGGGCATCGAAACGATTGATTTGTCACGATGATTGGTAACATTCAAACTAATCTTCAATATAGATTCTTGTACTCTGATGCTTTGAATGGTTTTATTCTATGTCAGGAAGAAAATTAGATTAGATTACTAAATAAGTATTTACTTCAGTCATGTGGTCTAAAGCCATACATAGTCGGCAAATAGAATTTTCAGTTTTGTCTCTGATTAAGCTCTTTTACACATAGATTTCAAGTATTTATATATTATCATCTCCGAATTAATTTAAGAGTAGCTTCTGGCTTTTCACAGCTTGGTGTAGGAGCTTGCCTCGGGCTAACTCATCTGTTCTTGTTCTCTGCTCATAGGGGATCTTGTGCATAATATACAACCCTGTCCAAATTGCTTGGTGCATGGCAAGCACAATACACATTGACATGATATAAATTCGATACAAACTATGCGCATGCATAACTCCTATTAAAATAATAATTATACGATTATTTAAATATTTATATTGAGGGATCAGTAGGATTTATCGGTCAAATTAGGAATTCTACCGAGCTGGTTAACATGTTGTTCTTGTATTGTTTTGTATTAATTATACTTATATAATATACTTGCATAGCGTGGATTTACTAGATGATCATTTATATGGAAAAGTGTGTGAAAGGGTTTAGTTTTTCCTATGGGGAAAGCTAAACCGGGACCTAAAAATATGAAAGATTGAATAATTTGTAGAGCGCCGTTTTTGTGAGAAATCACCTCAAGGGCGCTATGCAAGGACCTATGCATAAACCTATGGGTTTTACTATTGACTGCTATACATTACTTATATTTGTAAAACTCTACGAGCTATCGTGGGTAGGATTTATAAAATAAAATATATTTCTTTCCTATAAGTACTTGAAATAAATCTGTTTATCTCTGGCTGAATCCACTATCCATTGTGAATATACTTCTTTGGGACATTCTTGTGAAACTAAGATAAGTAATATCCAAAATATTACAAAACTCCATTACAAAATTGTAAATCCACAAATATACTAATGCACTCAGAACTAATATTATATTAATGTGCAAGTGTATGAATATTTTACCTATCAGAGGATTATTATTTCATAATATAGTAAATGAAAACATATTGTCCGATTCCTTGTATAAGGAAAGATTTTACAAAAACATAACAAAAGGTTCATTAAAAAAAAGAATTGGTGTTTTCAAAATGTTTCAATAGGGTGAAAGAACCCTGAACTATATTGTGCCGAAAATATTTAATGAACTACCAATAACAATTAAAAATAATACCATCTTTGTGCTTAAGTCAAATAAAATATTGTTAATTTATTATAAAAATATACGATGTTATTGCATAAAATATTGTCATTGTATAC
The DNA here is from genome assembly GCA_951813805.1 of Limnephilus auricula. NCBI lineage: Eukaryota > Metazoa > Arthropoda > Insecta > Trichoptera > Limnephilidae > Limnephilus > Limnephilus auricula. The sequence continues at coordinate 27,672,247 of OX638406.1, read as the reverse complement.
CTGCTGACAAACTGCATATAAGTAGTTAAGCAGGTTAAATAACTTATTTAATAACATGCAATGTGCTGCGTTTACAATGCTATGCCCTCTGCTTTGAAAACTGTACATAACTGTTTAATATGAACCATTTAATTCTACTCATCATAATGTCATTTTAATTATTCTGTAATTAAATTGCCTGTTAACGGAATTTGTAGATACACCAAACATTATCATTATGAGTTCTATGTTGCTTTGTTCATGACAGCACTTTACTGAACCGAAATTATGTGATGTTATTTTATATAATAAACATAAACAATGTATTACTACATTTAACTTCATAGAAAATACCACAATAATTATATACTGTTTACAAATAACGAATACAATATTATGTCAAAGACGTCCGCTTTATGTTTCTACCAAAATTAACAATTATTATTATTCAAGTCATTGTTGTACTTCAAAACATTTGATAATTGGACGTTATTAGTACCCTAATGCCCGTACGGTTCAAATTTAAGAACCCGACTCCTAGTAAATCTCTGACGCAACACTGTATGGAAGCCGTTGTGACCCGTCCGTGTATGTGCAATTTTTAACGGAGCTACTGCCGTGATATTCACACTTATCACTCGCTCAATGTGCCATATGCAAATGGAAGTGGTGCCATCTAGGTATAATACTTTTGAAGTTTTCATATTATTATTTATCCGTGGAATTAAATTAAAAATCTATGTTATAACTCTAACATCTGTCGGAGACAAACCTCACCCCATGAACCCGGGCACCCCTGCTGAGTCACTAAACGTAGCAAAATACTTGGGTTAATCTATGGCAGGGGCGTTGGTTATCCAATAAATGGTATGGGAGAAGACACATTTTTCTCTTTCATTCATTAATAAGAAGATTTATGTTGGAGTGAAGACTGTTCCGCTCATTATTCACGGTCTTAATGTACAGAATGTCTAATATTATAATATCTAACTATTAAATGTAAGTGTTCTGTAATTTTATGTTGATAGTTGTTAGTTGTGCTAAACGGCGAATCCTTATAAATGGTCACTAAGTGGGTTTTTAACTGCTAGTAATTATTATTATGCCGAAGTTTCATTTCAAGTTAGTATTACCAAAGATTCATTTCAATCTGATAAACGGTAAAGTAATAGTTTCATAAATCTAGAGCTCACTATTATGAATAGAAATCATTGCAATCATGCGCACAATAAATGACCAAAGTTTCGTCGTAATAGGATGAATGGTATGGGAAATAATAAAAGTAAAAATTCAACAAAGAAACATTCATTTTTTATATACGTACATATATTATACGGATAAATAGAAGAAACTGTACACACTACCAAAGGTTTTACGACCTAAATTGTATAACTGCCAACAACTGGTAGGTATAACAATTTGAGATTTTTATTTTCAAGATATAAAACTAATAAATACGAAAAAAAGGTTGATTATATTAATTTCCTAAATAATCTTGGTACATATTTGGCTGCTGAAATCTACGAATTATTCCAGAAACAATTGTACGAAATTTGCTAATTTATAATCAAAACCGTGAAATCTATAATTTCAACTAATTCCAAATCGCGTTTAATGCGGTCAAAACAGACCTTGGATTTTTTATCCTTGAAAAACATTGGAATTCATTGTTTTAGATTCGGAATAGGAAACGGAAAAGTGTCAGAATTCATTTTTTTTTAATTCAGAATAGAAAACGGAAAAGTGTTGGAATTCAAATTTAAAATCAGATATCGACAAACATAACAGTTTATCAATCCACAAAGCCCAAAGGTTATTTGAAATGGTTGTGGGCTTCGCTTTACTCTACCGAATGTTGAGGTTTTTAATTCGATTTCATTCTCGCGTGAGAAATGCTGAAATAGTTAAATATTTGTGGAGGGTTTGTTCACTTGACTTTCAAAAACTTTTCAATCTGCTTTTTAAATGCGGTACTTATTTATCTCAACATTTTGAAAACCACCTTTTATTTAAAACCGAGAACTTCATTCATTAACATTAATGAAACCAACCATATTTTACATCACCATTAAATTGGTACTTATTCCTGTTTTATATTTTTTTATTATTTTATGAACTTGCAATTTTAGTTGCATCGCTTCAGATTTATTGTAATATATCATAATAGTCAATGATTTACCACAGTCACATGGTTTTGTTGTCAAGGGTGACCGAAGGCCGATTTATGAAGTCTTTAGATTTTCAGGAGCTCTTCAGATTAGTCTTCAGTCTGGAATGACGTTTGTCCTCAGAGGTATTATTATTATAACAATATGGCAATAAATAGTCACAGTGTTATTAAGAGTCAAATTCTTTCAATCTAGCATCCTATAGAATATAGGGATAATAAGTTCTGGGGAATACAGATCCTAGTACTTACCATATGAAGATATTCTCTAAGAAAAATATAAACGACATGAAAACTATCTATGTGACGAATTATATATTTATATATAATATATAAATTGAGGCATCTATTATCTATTTTCTTTATAATTGAATAGCTCTACATTATTATTATTTCCTATAATTATAAAACAGATATTCTCCTAGCTACCCTGTATAATGTACGCTTTTGAATGAAAACTTTTGAACCGCCTTTACGTAAAAGCTCACCACCAGAATTTCGGAGTGCTATTCAAAAAAAAGAAGAAGATTATCGAATTTTGTTTGAAAGCATAAATTGTAAATAATAATGATTGAGGGACAATATTAAGACCCGGTAGCAATCGCCTAAAAAGAAGAAGAAGTGTAGCTATGTAAACGATAATATTTAAGCGAAATTTGTAAAAATGTTTAATAAAACATCACCCGTTTAGAGAAAACATCTCGTGGGAAATGTCATAAATGGCATTTAAAAAAACACATTTTTTTCATGCATATGACTTGTAGAATAAACGTGTTTATAATAATTTTCGGATCTTGTTTTGCGATTTTTTTCTATCGAGTGCATTTCATATAGTTACCGTTTCGGCATGGCAATTGTATTGATATTATCTTCAAAAATAAGATTTTTTTTATAAACTTAAAGTGTTCAATAAAAATATTTAATAAAACGGTAGAAATCCGTTTCTAGAGCGTTTTAAGTTTTTCATAAATTACCAGCCAGACTAAAAGCTTTCTCAATTGCGATTAGTCCAATACGAGAAGGCCAATATACACTCCAGTGTTATTGGGGCGTTTTTAATACACGATTTACACTGTCAAACAAAGCTCCCGGATATAAGCTTGAAAAAGTGTGATTCTAACACAATTATGCACTCGCAAATTGCCTACAAAGACAGAAAGATTCGTGCTTTCGAACTGGATAAATCTAAAAATATATATTAATACTGCACAACAGATCCGGTGGATGGAATATAATGGATCCTGTGAGACCATGGAAACCCTAATTGGGGAATGATGTGAGGCTGAAGATAGTGGGAAAGGGAAGGAGGTAAAGATATTTCAAGGAACATTTTTATTCTGAATGCTGGTTTTTCACCAGGAAGATACTATAAGAATTTTCCATTCTGGGACATGCTGCAATTGAACTGTATCATATTTGAAAGTAGTGTTACCTCTCGACTGCAGAGGCCGTCAAGTGATACACAATATGGAAAGAAGACAAGGAAGAGGAAAGTGGGGAAGTACCTTGCTATTCAGATCTAGTCACTAAATACGGCTAACGCCATTTCAAGCAACGTTTCAATTCTTAATGGTGGTCTTATACCAGGGCGATACTGAGAGTATCTTCCAATCTGGAACGTGCCGCAAATGTACTATATACTATTTGAAATATTTAATTGTGAAATAACCCAAATCAATTAAAGAAAATTTATTTGTGCACGCCGGGTTCGAACACGCGACCTTCGGAATGGGAGTCTAACGCCCTAACGCTGGAATATATTTTTAATATCATATTTTTAATATATTATCATATTTTTAATATCATTTTTTTTTTCTTCATATTATTAACATATCAACTGCGTAAAAGATTTCTAGATCAGTTGATAGTATACAATAATTTGCATACTTTGTAAAGATTGACTATGATCCATTATTAGTGTACGAGACGTCGCTTTAATGTCATATTATTTACTGTATCAATTTTAAATGTTTGTTATTTTTTGTATTTTGTTGATCCGCGGGTGTCTCATTAATAAACAATATAAGCTTGTCGACATCCGCGGAAACATATTATGTACCATTTGTATTTTAAAAAATGTGAATGTTATCTTGAAATAAAACTTTAGGTCGCTAGCAGGTAGTAGGGTCGAACCCAGGCAACTTCGTACGAAGCTGCGTTAAAAGAGATTCGACCAATGAGAGGCTGTGGAATAGCGGTCCAGACCGTTAATCCTGTCCATATGATACGGCCGCGGTCGGGTCTCTAAATTAACAAAAAGGGTCTACTCTGACCATTTCACTTTTTTTTCTCACTGGATCTCTTGGCGTACGGACTTGTCTGGACCTGCTCCGCTACCTGCTGGCTGCCATTTTCTACCGACTTCTGTGTTTTATTTCGGAACCCAAATCTTGGCGGGAAAGTGCAGCTTTGCAGCGGCCCTCCAGCAATACCTACATACAACCGTCCTTTTAAGGACGAGATTTCCAATATTTTGCATACTGCGTGGTGAGCGGTGAAAACTAACCGCCCTTTTCAGGGCGATTCACTTCAATATTTGGCATATGCAAGGTCGTGTTTAACCACCCCTATTACAGTCTATGTGCGCGCGACAACTGTGCCGTACAATTAGTATGAAACCAAGTGCAAAAAATTAACATCATTCATTCGTATTTCTGCAAATCGCGTGCACACATGGCAGCGCTCCGCTTTTGTTTCTACCTATGGTCCAAACGTTCCGCCGCTTTGTCTCGGTGATAGTCGGCACGCGTATGTTTCTAATTATCTATCACTATCTGTAGGGTCTATTATTTTTAATAATTAAGACTTCTTGAAATATGTTGGAAACTTCTGAAATCGAGGTTCGTTAAGGTACAGGTTACTTTCTTAATTTGTGTTATCGTAAAGTTTACAATGAATTCTACAGGAGGCTCTAAGTTATTCTGGGGCTGCGGACCCGCGACACTGATAAGGGTTTGCCCATACTATCTTCTACCATATGCCTTCAGCTAATATCATAACCGTTCGCACCATAGACATGGACGACGATAGATGATACTCTTCTAAAATAGTACTTTACTGTTGAGATACCACATATAAACAGTAAGCTGGAGGAACGATAATTGAGATGGTATGGGCACATAAGATCACAGAGTGAAGCAGATAATGTGCATGGAGCTTCATCGACAGTCATCCAGAGGAAGACCAAAGAACTCCTGGATGACTCAATGCTCCAAAATTCTACAAAGAAACGGCCTGGATTAAAGCAATACCCAGAACCGAAGAAGCTACAATATGAGAACGAGAAGAGCCGACCTACTCAGGCAATGATCAATATCTTAAGTGGAATACACATTGCCTACTTATCACGCATTAACTTAGAAAACATTTATTTCTTCAAAAACATTAGAAACATACTAGATTCCAAATCTATGAAAATTGTTTATTACTCTCTTCGTCAATCAATCATTGAATACGTGGGGAGGTGCAACACTATCAGCTATAGATTCATTATCGAAGGCACAAAAATTAATTATGAAAGTTATTCCAAAATAACAAGTACTGTAGATATTATATTCACCAAATTCCATTTATTAGATATATGAAAAATTTTCACAAAAATTATCTTAACTCATCTGTTTAAAAATAAAACACATACATTTTATGAAAATACCCAAATATTGTAAACACGCGGCACAAAACCAAAGAACTCATACAAGCACAACATTTGGTCAAAGAAATTTCAAATATATTGCGACTAAAATATATAATAACCTACCTGACAACACAGAAAATCGAATAATATTAACAAATACAAAATCCTGATCAATCATTGGATCATCAAAAAAGGTCTGCAATAGTTAGTCACCTCACCTAAATATAGTCATTTATCTCATTATTATTACCACTACCTACCAACCTGAAAATTTTTGTCAAATATTTTTGCTTTATTGAAAAATGAACTTTATTTAATATTTATAAAATATTTGTATACTAGTTTATCTCGACACAGGATTTCCTAGTGAGACAGGCAAGGCCAAAATAACTACGTATATCTAACTAAACTAACGACATGTATTAAAGGATGTTGAAAATACATAAGTAACATTTTCACCACACTCTCTGCAGTGTAAGAGTATAAAAAGTCAAGCCAATTAAACGTCCATCACGGTTGATGTGAGAAAAAAATAAAACTAAGTTTTCTGTTATCATTTTAAAAGTAATAACACATTTTTGCATGAATTTGAATTGAATATCCTAATTTTGTTTGCGAATATCCAAAGGATGATAATATAAGAATTACAAACAACAAAAATAAGTTTATGAAGAAAAGGAATTACAAATTTAATTTTCTTTGAAGGCAATATCAGTTCAAAAACTAAAAAGCAGCGTTTGAGATAACTTATTCCAGTAACGAGTTCATTCAAGCTTTCGCCTAAAGGCTTAAGGTAGTATAGGACCGGCCACCCCACTTTAAAAACTTTGCGAAGACAAATTTCATAATTTGAGGTTTCAGCCGATTTCAAAGACGATGTTGTAATCGTTGATATATATAAAGTTCATTGAGCTAGGCAGCTCGTACAGGCGGCGCGACTTGAATCCATGCTACATTTGATTTGGGTGAGGTATGTTAGAGAGGGGACGTTCGACAATCGAACGATACTTACAAATCATAATCTAACAGCCGTTGTGTCCAATCGTAATAATCAACTACTGAGTAGAAATCTCGGCTCAACCCTACTCAAATGCATAAATATATTCTTTCCAAACCACAATCATTGCCATACACTACTCAACGTAAGGAAGCTACCCTGGTGGATTGGGGTTTCCTGAGGATGCCGTACTTATAAAAACTGCCAACAGAGTCTGACATCTGTCATCTCATTTACACCAATTCACACTCCTGCCGGTTTTTTAGAATTGCGTTTTTTAATTTGAATTATGGACATGTTGACTACAGTAGATATTGTGGGATGGACGAAAATGCATGTTGATTATATTATAGGGTCACACAAGAGGCAATAATAGGCAGATATTAATTATATCGAAATAAATAATGGGAGGATTTTCCAACCGTTTTAAGATGACATAAAATGTGTTTTTTATATGTTTTGCGCCCAATTTTGTCATGAAATCGATTGCTTGTAGCTTTATGATTCTCTGCAACTGGAAATGTTCACATTAGAAATCGAAACTGTGTCAAAATTTGCCCATCCGCATCCAACAAAATCGTAATAGAACAGCTGTTAAACGTCAGACTATGGTCAAACTGTAAAATAAATAAAAAAGAAAGTCAAGCCAACACTTTATTTTTAACATATTAAATACGTTTGTTTAAAAAATATAAAATGTCAGTTTATGTATTACACTATTTAAAAGAAATAATTTATGTAAATAATAAAAACAATTATTAACGTTTTAATATTAATTTAACGTGAAAAGTGTTTACTTTGACGTCATTTTATTCTCTATTATAAACTGGAAGGTCCCACACACGAGTAGTCAAAGTTATTACGTTGGACACAGGCAAATAGGAGCGTTTCCTTAGGATCTCTATAGGATCACTTGACTGAGTGGCGCTTCTCGGTATACTCAGATTTATCAATTGAAAAGTTGGTCACAACGGCTGTAAATCTACCAGACGTAAATGCAATGAGTCAGTTGTATTTTGCGAACTTCAAACTTTATACGAAATGATACAAATTTTATTTATTTATTCCGGAATGTGGGGAGTTCAGTCCAAGCAACGTTCCAATTCTGATTGGTATTTTAATTTATTTATTCCGGAATGTGGGGAGTTCAGTCCAAGCAACGTTCCAATTCTGATTGGTATTTTAATTCATTTATTCCGGAATGTGGGGAGTTCAGTCCAAGCAACGTTCCAATTCTGATTGATATTTTAATTTATTTATTCCGGAATGTGGGGAGTTCAGTCCAAGCAACGTTCCAATTCTGATTGGTATTTTAATTTATTTATTCCGGAATGTGGGGAGTTCAGTCTAAGCAACGTTCCAATTCTGATTGGTATTTTAATTTATTTATTCCGTAATGTGGGGAGTTCAGTCCAAGCAACGTTCCAATTCTGATTGGTATTTTAATTTATTTATTCCGGAATGTGGGGAGTTCAGTCCATCAACGTTCCAATTCTGATTGGTATTTTAATTTATTTATTCCGGAATGTGGGGAGTTTAGTCCAAGCAACGTTCCAATTCTGATTGGTAGTTTATACGAAATACTACAAATTTTAATTTATTTATTCCGGTATGTGAGGAGTTCAGTCCAACCCCCACATAACCCATATATAGTGTAAATACATAATATAATTATAAGTAAACCAGAGGCCCTAGCACGCTTGCTCTATAACGATCGGTAGGAGAACTATCGGTAACTTCTCATCGTTCCCTAGGACAACTGCACATCGCTAACGTACAAACAACAGTTGATGTCGAATATGTTAAGGACACTTAGTCATTGTGAACTGTCACTTATTCGTTGGCGATCTGTAGGCATGCTAGGGAACGATGAGAAGTTACATAATTTTCGATAACTTCTCATCGTTTCCTAGGACAACTTCAGACCGCCAACACACAAACAACAGTTAACATCGAATACATTAAGAACACTTAGTCACTGTGAACTGTTAATTATTCGTTGGCGATCCACAGTCATGCTAGGGAACGATGAGAAGTTACCGAAAGTTATCATATCAATCCTTATCGATCTAGCAAGGACGACCGATAAAACCCAATATCATTATGATATTGACTAACTCCGTCATCTATTGTCAATTATCAAGAATTGCGAGCACGGTCAATGATTTTTTACAGATTTTCCGATCGTTAAATTTTAGCGCGGCCTCTATATTTTATAATATAATATCAGGTTAGTAAAGACCTCATTATTTAATTAACTGCAGTTTAGTGTCAAATAGCAAATGTGGCTTGCCAATGCATGCGAGTATTTAGGTTAATATTTCAATTCAACATTGCTAATTTCGGAATGTTAATTCGAAGATAGATCCGCCAGTGTTTCCAGCGTTTGTTGATATCTTATTTATTCCCTCTCTATATATTATAAAATATTCGAAAGTTATGCCTATCGATCCGATATTGTAAAGTTAACTATTTCTCTGTGCTTGGCTTCCAGTGATCCCAAAAAATTAGTAAATAAACATTTAAATTAAAGTAAAAATTCGATGTCGAAAGTAATTTCATTTTTAAGCGTAACTGATTAACAGCATCTTGTTTTGTTTTCATTTATCACTCTTTTACATGATTCTTCAATAGGCACTTTATTAGATCGGTTGGTTGATCGAGTGGTCCAAAGCTTCGGGTTTCCATCCAAGTGTCGTGGGTTCAATCCTTTGCCTAGTTAAATTTTCTATTTATATAATTACTAGCTGATCCGGCAAACTTCTTATCGCCTCAGAATCAATAAATGTTGTATTAAATTAAAACAAATAACTTTGTATTAAACCACTATTATATAATCACAATTACGTACATGTTTCGAAACCGATGGTTTCTTCGTCAGGGTAATAATGATTAATGTCATTACTACCCTGACGAAGAGACCATCGGTTTCGAAACATGTAGGTAATTGTGATTATATAATAGTGGTTAAATAAAAAGTTATTTGTTTTAATTTAATTCAAAATGACGCCATAAAGAATTTAAAAAAAAATTTGTGTTTAACTTATTAGCTGTTCGAACTGACACATTATTTGAAAAGCCGTTCCATTCAAAAATATATGAAAAATTTTTTTTTTCTTTATAATTATTTTTCCCGTGATTTTTTTCGATGTTTTAATAGTTATTCTGTTAATCAGAACGGAGACAAATCCAACAAATCAAAGATCATGAAAATCGGTCCAGCCGTTCTTGAGTTATAAAATGGTGTAACAAACCCGACTTTGTTTTAAATAATAAGATTGCATTTGTGTTCGAATTTAAAATAACTGTGTTTAACCGAAATAACTACGGCATCCTACAAACAACGTGATCTGTACTTACCCAAACACGCGCCATAAAGCAGATAAAATAAAATAAATTTCGTCGATACCACAAATTTACCCAAAACAATATAAGTTATTTTAATCGACATAATAATTAATAACCGTAATAAACGGTCTAGCCAGTTTGTTAACCTTTCACCACTAATTGCAAACACTCCCAAGTGATTAAAAATTTCAATATTAAACAACATTAATCGTTCCATAATCTCACACACGATCAAATCAAATAAAATCACAGTTACTATGAATAAATTAAATTTATGTAAAAAAAATCATATTATTTAGATAAACCATTGTATAATGAAATCAAATATTGCATCTGAAATGATTTATATCATACATTGATATTTCTGTGTAACAGACAGAGTAGAAAACCACATTTATTAATTTGGACCAATCAATTTTGGGAAACTGTTGAAGAAGAATAAATGTGCATTGCTTAGTATAACAAAAAACTCAAGAGAATTGAGTGAAATCGGAAAACCTAGAAGATCTCCTTAACTTTCTAACTGAATTTTTATTTTTTTGGTGTTGCGCCGTGTTGCGACATTCCATCTCCTTATATATCCAACGTTACAGACAGCGTTACAGTGTCCATCATCAGGACAAGAGTGTTATTAATAGTGTTGAAGGGAGGTAGCGCAACACGGCATAATACCACAAAAATAAATTACGAAAACACTATAGGCCGTGAAAATTTTTATTGTTTTTTTTTAAATATTTTTATTGTTGTTTTGTATTGATATATTGGTTCCCCCTGCCCCGGAAACAATTTATTGGTTATAAACACCTCTGACATAGTTTACCCCTTGTGGTTCGCTACGTTTGGTGACTTAGCAAGGGTGCCCACATAATGGGATGAGGTTTGTCTAGTTCTTGGTGGCGGATATGTCGCTTACTGCCCACTTACTGCCTGTTGGGCCGGTTTGGTAGAGACAAGTTTAGGGAGATCTAACCTATAACTCTTCAGCCGAACTCTCTCGACGCATCGCCTTGCACCGCAGTGTGAGGGATGGATTCATACGTCCGTCATTCCTAGACACATTGAACCCCAGATTCCCACCTACCCCTGATACCTTTTTCCTTCCCAGAACTTAATTTAACTTAAACCCACAAAAAAAACAAATTTGCAGCGGTAACTTACATTTAGAACATCAATTTTTGTTCTATCTCTATAGTAATTACAAACAATTAAGATTGGAGTGTACTATGTCTAATAATTTATTAAATAAATTCAAAGAAAATACTTTGTTTTAAGTCACTTTATTTTTATTTAACGTCTACCAGTTCCGGTACCTCCGTACCATCATCAGGACTGTTACAAAAATAATTTTTGTAAGTCACTATGTGTTTGCTTCTATTGAAAAATTAATTATTAATCAATTATTTATTAAAACCTTATGTAAGTGTTTGTAAAAGTTAGTAATGTTTGATTACCCCATATATTTTATTTATTTATGCAAAAATTCTTAAATTTCTAATATTCCAATGAAGAATTAAAAAATATTTTTTATTTTATTATTATTTATTAAAAACTTATGTATGTTAATGTTAAATTATTATTGTGATAGATATAGTATAAACCAACATTAAATATGGTCATGGTAAAAACCAACATTCATATTTTGCTATTTTGTTTAAAAAATGTGTCCTTTTAGGTTATTGTGCTTTTATTCAAATAAACATTCAACCATTATGTTGCTATTTTACTTATAGGTAGATTAACCCTTGTATTTCATTTTATTATTTATAACAATTAGTTTGAAGTAAAGGAAACAAAAACAGATATTTTTTAATCTTCAAACATCGTTTTCTCAATATGAGTTTTTGATGCTATTTTACTTATAGGTAGATTAACCCTTGTATTTCATATAATTATTTATAATTTATTTTATATTATTTTAATTGATAAAAATTAGTTTGAAGTAAAGAAAACAAAAACAGATTTATTTTAAACTTCAAACCTCGTTTTCTCAATACGAGTTTTTGTGGACATAGTACAAAACCAACCCTCAGCAAGCGATTTTGTACACTGATAATGAGGTCGAATCTTATCTTCTACTGCTGGCATTCACCCAAAAGTTAATTTAAAACACATGAATTGTGACTTGTTGAACCAAGGGATTAGGCATTATATTGAGTATTATACACACAGCTTCTGGACGCTGACAATAAGTTAACACAAGGAGGATATACTTCCGTGGAAGGGAGCCAAAAAACTTTCCGACGGAGTATAAGGAAATTGAATGGAAGATTATTAAGCAAAAGTTTTCCGAATGGCTTAGTTAATCGTATTACTTCTTATATTCACCATTAATACACCTTATATAAATGTCATTTTCTCTCGCATATTATCTATTATAACAATATAGACATACCAATTAGTCATAATAGACCCGATATAGTTTTACATGACAAAATTTAAAAGAATAACTTATATCATTGATGTAGCTATTCCAAATTCCTGTAATATTGAACAATCTGTTTCTGAAAAAATAAGAAGGTATACAGAGTTAGGAAATGAAATTAAAAGAATTTGGCATTCTCCAAATATAAAAATATTACCAATTGTTATTTCGGCTACTGGCATTATATCAGTTATCTCATTAAAAATTTAGGCGTATTAGATTTGTCAAAGAATTTGTATATAAAAATGCAAAAATCAGTCATTTTAAATACATGTAGGATAACAAAAGATTTTTTGGTAAATATTGATATAAATGGAAACGGTTAATACACATTTTAAAAAAAAAATCTTTTGATTCACCTTAATTACATTAAAAGATAACTATTTGCATTGGGGGCAGTGGAAAATATTTCATTTTAAACTTCAATTAAGTAAAATTAAAATTAGCTTTCGTTCTGTAAAACGAACCGACAATTTTCGAACATTTATTTTCAAATGTCATTTTGTTACGTTGGTATTCTTGATACTATACGAAAAACAACAAGAGGCTAGAATTTTTTTTATGTTATACATGCACTGTGTACTAGGTAAGTACTGCGTTGTTAAAATTTATAAGCTTGCATTTTTTTTTACCTTAAAATTTTATTTTTTTAAGTGAACTATTTCTGTGGTGATATAGTGCCTGCTCGTGTCAACGCAAAAAATTTCCCGTTTCAAGTAGTTTAGCGGCTAAGCAAGGTTTGTGTAATATTATGGATTGTGATACAAAAGAAAATGCCCCCTTTATAGCGCCTGCTCACGTCAAGGCAAAAAAAACATCCCACTTTTCAAGTGGTATAGCGGCTACGCTAGGTTTGTGTAACATGGTTTGTGATACAAAAGAAAGTTCCCCTATTATAACGCCTGCTCACGTCAAGGCAAGAAAAACATCCCAGTTTTGAAGTGGTATAGCGGCTACGCTAGGTTTGTGTAACACGGTTTGTGATACAAAAGAAAATTCCCCCTTTTATAGCGCCTGCTCACGTCAAGGCAAGAAAAACATCCCAGTTTGATAGTGGTATAGCGGCCACGCTAGGTTTGAGTAACATGGTTTGTGATACAAAAGAAAATTACCCCTTTATAGTGCCTGCACACGTCAAGACAAGAAAAACATCCCAGATTTCAAGTGGTTTAGCGGCTACGCTAGGTTTGTGTAACATGGTTTGTGATACAAAAGTGAATATTTTATTAAAACAAAAAAAAAATTACTAGAAAAATAAGAATGTTTTTTCACGTCATTTCCAAAAATCCGGTACCTACATTAGTGTTTACCTAATATGACCAGATTTCATGATATCTTCAAAATCAATAATATAAAAATGATAATATAAAAATGTATCAGGAATACCAAAATATCCAATATACCAAAGTGACAAAATGGGCAGAATTTTACAAGACGAAGCTAATTTTAATTTTACGTAATTGAAATTTATAATGAAATATTTTCCCCTGCCCCCAATGCAAATAGATGCCCTTTAATGTAATTAAGGTGAATCAAAAGAGTTTTTAAAATAAGTGCGTATTAACCGTTTCCATCTATATCCAAGAATTCCCGATTTTTTAAATATTAATATTGAAGGATTAGTAGGATTTATCGGTCAAATTAGGAATTCTGCCGAACCGAACCCCCTGATATGAAAATATCTGGAGAAAAAAAATATTTTCCCATTTAATAATCTGGTAGGTTAACATGTTGTTCTAGCATTGTTTAGTATTAATTATACTTATATAATACACTTGCGTAGCGTAAATTTACTAGATGATCATTTTTATGGAAAAGTATGTGAAAGGGTTTAGTTTTTCTGAAGGGGAAAACTAAACCCGGACCTAAAAGTCTGGTGCGTAAAAAATAAACCTTTAAGTACTGACGGGGTTAAGTCATATCATAAATGGTGACGTGACGTATCTCAGATGACTTGCATATTATTTACTTGTAATATGATTCATTTATTACAATTTTACTAAGGAAGTACAAAAAACAACAACATTAAATATGAGATCAAAATTTATTTGATACAAATTATATAATCTATATTTCGCTCAACTAGACAAATATTCGTTATAATCTTAAATATATTAAAATTATTTGGACATTTTTTTTAAACTTCAGTATTAAGTATTATAATTGAGATTTGTATTTGTACAGTATTAAGTATTATAAGTGATTGCTTTTTAAATCACGTAAATATTTTAGAATAAACCAGTTGTTGTCTATACAGTCCAAGCATACTGTTTTTGAACACCCAAGACAAATAGGCTTGCGACATTCAATGCAATTGTACAAAGTACGTCTTTTTGATCGCCGTATTTGATACCGAGGCTAAAGGGAAGCGCGCAGGGGTATCTTAAAAGACTTCGAAATAAGACGCATATTTGTTAACTTGCCGTCTGTGAGACACCCACGTCAGTACTTAAAGGTTAAATAAAATAATGCAAAAATTAACTGTGACGATTAAATAATAAACTTTATTCAAAAAAAAAATTTAATTAAAGAGAAATGAAAAGGGGGGTTATCATTTGATAGTTGAATACATTTTCAAGCTTTCAAAGGTTTCTAAATTAACAAAACCTTCGAAAATCAACACAGCCTTTTGAAAAATCCAAAACCTATGATAAAAACCGAAGCCTTCGGCATGAATCATCAAAGCAATTTTATGAATTAAGCCTTCGGGACCAAATAAAGACTTTGGCAACAACCAAAGCGTTTTAAAACTTTCAAAGGTTTTTAAATTAACAAAACCTTCGGAATTCAACACAGCCTTTTGAAAAATCCAAAACCTATGACGAAAACCGAAGCCATTGGCATTTATCAAAGCCTTGCAAAAAACCCAAAGCATCTTTATGAATTAAGCCTTTGGCAACAAAAAAAGCATTTGGCAACAGCCAAAGCCTTTCAAAACTTTCAAGGGTTTCAAAATTATCAAAACCTTTGGAAATCAACACAGCCTTTTGAAAAATACAAAACCTATGGCGAAAACCGAAGCCTTCGGCATAAATCATACATAGCCTAGAAAAAACTCAAAGCGTGTTTATAAATTAAGCCTTCGGCAACAAATAAAGTCTTTGGCAACCGCCAAAGCCTTTAAAAACTTTCAAAAGTTTCTAAATAAACAAAGCCTTCTGAAATCAACACAGCCTTTTGAAAAATCCAAAACCTATGACGAAAACCGAAGCCATTGGCATTTATCAAAGCCTTGCAAAAAACCCAAAGCATCTTTATGAATTAAGCCTTTGGCAACAAAAAAAGCATTTGGCAACAGCCAAAGCCTTTCAAAACTTTCAAGGGTTTCAAAATTATCAAAGCCTTTGGAAATCAACACAGCCTTTTGAAATGTCCAACACCTATGACGAAAACCGAAGCCTTCAAAGGTTTTCAAATAAACAAAACCTTCGGAAATCAACACAGCCTTTTGAAAATTCCAAAACCTTTGACGAAAACCGAAGCCTTTGGCAGGAACCATAGCCTTGCAAACAACCCATCGAACCTTTATAAATTAAGCCTTCGGCGACAAATAAAGCCTTTGGCTTCAACCAAAGCCGTTTAAAACTTTCAAAGGTTTCTAAATGATCAAAGCCTTCGGAAATCAACACAGCGAGATTTTGAAGATTTTGATTGAAGACAGATTTTGAAAAATCTAAAACCTATGACGAAAACCGAAGCCTTTGGCATAAATCATAGCCTTGCAAAAATCCCAAATCATCTTCATGTAACAAGCCTCTGGTAACAAATAAAGCCTTTGGCAACATCCAAAGCCATTTAAAACTTTCAAAGGTTTTCAAATTAACAAAACCTTCGGATATCAACACAGCCTTTTGGAAAATCAAAACCTACGACGAAAACCGAAGGCTTCGGCATTAAACATCAAAGCAATTTTATGATTTAAGCCTTCGGCACCAAATAAAGCCTTTGGCAACAGCCAAAGCCTTTTAAAACTGTCAAAGGTTTTTAAATTAACAATGTATTCGGAAATCAACACAGCCTTCTGAAAAATCCTAAACCTATGACAAAAACCGAAGCCTTCGGCATTTATCATAGCCTTGCAAAAAACCCAAAGCATCTTCATGTAACCAGCCTCCGGCAACAAATAAAGCCTTTGGCAACAGCCAAAGCCTTTTAAAACTGTCAAAGGTTTTTAAATTAACAAAGCCTTCGGAAATCAACACAGCCTTTTGAAAAATCCTAAACCTAGGACAAAAACCGAAGGCTTCGGCATTAACCATCAAAGCAATTTTATCAATTAAGCCTTCGGCTCACAATAAACCCTTTGAAAACAGCCAAAGCGTTTTAATACTTTCAAAGGTTTCTTAATTAACAAAACCTTCGGAAATCAACACAGCCTTTAGAAAAATCCAAAACTTAAGAAGAAATCCGAAGCCTTTGGCATAAATCATAGCCTTGTAAAAATCCCAAATCATCTTCATGTAACAAGCCTCTGGCAACAAATAAAGCCTTTGGCAACAGCCAAAGCCTTTTAAAACTTCCAAAGGTTTTTAAATTAAAAAAGCCTTTGGAAATCAACACAGCCTAATGAAAAGTCCAACACCTATGAAGAGAACCGAAGCCTTCAGCATGAATCATCAAAGCAATTTTATGAATAAAGCCTTCAGCACCAAATAAAGCCATTGCCAACAGCAAAAGCCTTTTAAAACTCTCAAAGGTTTCTAAATGAACAAAGCCTTCGGAAATCAACACAGCCTTTTGACAAATCCAAAACCTATGAAAAAAACCGAAGGCTGCGGCATTAATCATCAAAGCAATTTTATGATTTAAGCCTTCGGCACCAAATAAAGCCTTTCGCAACAACCAAAGCCTTTTACAACTTTCACAGGTTTTTAAATTAACAAAGCCTTCGGAAATCAACAGAGCCTTTCAAAAAATTCAAAGCCTATGACGAAAACCGAAGCCTTTCGGCATAAATCATAGAATTGCAAAAATCCCAAATCATCTTCATGGAGCAAGCCTCTGGCAAGAAATAAAGCCTTTGGCAACAGCCAAAGCCTTTTAAAACTTTCACAGGTTTTCAAATTAACATAACCTTCGGATATCAACACAGCCATTTGAAAAATCCAAAACCTTTGACGAAAACCGAAGCCTTTGGCATGAACCATAGCCTAGCAAAAAACCCATCGAACCTTTATAAATTAAGCCTTTCTGCAATAAATAAAGCCTTTGGCTTCAAACAAAGCCTTTAAAAACTTTCAAAGGTTTCTAAATGGACAAAGCCTTCGGAAATCAACACAGCCTTTTGAAAAATCTGAAACCTATGACGAAAACCAAAGCCTTTGGCATTTATCATAGCCTTGCAAAAAACCCAAATAGTCCTCATGTAACAAGCCTCCGGCAACAAATAAAGCCTTTGGCTTCAACCAAAGCCTTTTAAAAAATCTAAAACCTATGACGAAAACCAAAGCCTTTGGCATTAACAATAGCCTTGCAAAAAACCCATCGAACCTTTATAAATTAAGCCTTCGGCAACAAATAAAGCCTTTGGCTACAATCAAAGCCTTTTAAAACTTTCAAAGGTTTCTAAATGGACAAAGCCTTCGGAAATCAACACAGCCTTTTGAAAAATCTGAAACCTATGACGAAAACCGAAGCCTTTGGCATGAATCATAGCCTTGCAAAAAACCCAAATCATCTTCATGTAATAAGCCTCCGGCAACAAATAAAGCCTTTGGCAACAGCCAAAGCCTTTTAAAACATTCAAAGGTTTTCAAATTAACAAAACCTTCGGAAATCAACACAGCCTTTTGGAAAATCCAAAACCTATGACGAAAACCGAAGGCTTTGGCATGAACCATAGCCTTGCAAAAAACCCAACGCACCTTTATAAACTGTCAAAGGCTTTTAAATTAACAAAGCCATCGGAAATCAACACAGCCTTTTGAAAATTCCAAAACCTATGAACAAAACTGAAGCCTTCGGCATGAATCATCAAAGAAATTTTGTGAATAAAGCTTTCGGCAACAAATAAAGCCTTTGGCAGCAGACAATGCCTTTAAAAACTTTCAAATTAATTTTTTTTTAATTAATAAAGCCTTCGGAAATCAACACAGCCTTTTGAAAAATCC
Organism: Limnephilus auricula; assembly: GCA_951813805.1. Classification (NCBI taxonomy): domain Eukaryota; kingdom Metazoa; phylum Arthropoda; class Insecta; order Trichoptera; family Limnephilidae; genus Limnephilus; species Limnephilus auricula. The sequence continues at coordinate 27,653,590 of OX638406.1, read as the reverse complement.
AAAACCTTTGACGAAAACCGAAGCCTTTGGCATGAACCATAGCCTTGCAAAAAACCCATCGACCCTTTATGAATTAGGCCTTCGGCAACAAATAAAGCCTTTGGCTTCAACCAAAGCCTTTTAAAACTTTCAAAGGTTTCTAAATGAACAAAGCTTTCGGAAATCAACACAGCCTTTTGAAAAATCTAAAACCTATGACGAAAACCGAAGCCTTTGGCGTAAATCATAGCCTTGCAGAAATCCCAAATCATCTTCATGTAACAAGCCTCTGGTAACAAATAAAGCCTTTGGCAACAGCCAAAGCCTTTTAAAACTTTCAAAGGTTTTCAAATTAACAAAACCTTCGGATATCAACACAGCCTTTTGAAAAATCCAAAACCTTTGACGAAAACCGAAGCCTTTGGCATGAACCATAGCCTTGCAAAAAACCCATCGACCTTTATACATTAGGCCTTCGGCAACAAATAAAGCCTTTGGCTTCAACCAAAGCCTTTTAAAACTTTCAAAGGTTTCTAAATGAACAAAGCCTTCGGAAATCAACACAGCCTTTTGAAAAATCTAAAACCTATGACGAAAACCGAAGCCTTTGGCGTAAATCATAGCCTTGCAAAAATCCCAAATCATCTTCATGTAACAAGCCTCTGGTAACAAATAAAGCCTTTGGCAACAGCCAAAGCCTTATAAAACTTTCAAAGGTTTTCAAATTAATAAAACCTTCGGATATCAACACAGCCTTTTGAAAAATCCAAAACCTTTGACGAAAACCGAAGAATTCGGCATGATAATCAAGGCAATTTTATGAATAAAGCCTTCGGCACCAAATAAAGCCTTTGGCAACATCCAAAGCCTTTGAAAACTTCCAAATGTTTTAAAATTAACAAAGCCTTTGGAAATCAACACAGCCTTTTGAAATGTCCAACACCTTTGACGAAAACCGAAGCCTTTGGCAGGAACCAAAGCCTTGCAAAAAACCCATCGAACCTTTATAAATTAAGCCTTGGGCGACAAATAAAGCCTTTGGCTTCAACCAAAGCCTTTTAAAACTTTCAAAGGTTTCTAAATGATCAAAGCCTTCGGAAATCAACACAGCCTTTTGAAAAATCTAAAACCTATGACGAAAACCGAAGCCTTTGGCGTGAATCATAGCCTTGCAAAAAACCCAAATCATCTTCATCTAATAAGCCTCTGGTAACAAATAAAGCCTTTGGCAACAGCTAAAGCCTTTTAAAACTTTCAAAGCTTTTCAAATTAACAAAACCTTCGGATATCAACACAGCCTTTTTAAAAATCCAAAACCTTTGACGAAAACCGAAGCCTTTGGCATGAACCATAGCCATGCAAAAAACCCATCGAACCTTTATATATTAAGCCTTCAGCAACAAATAAAGCCTTTGGCTTCAACCAAAGCCTTTTAAAAAGGCTAAAACCTATGACGAAAACCAAAGCCTTTGGCATGAACAATAGCCTTGCAAAAAACCCATCGAACCTTTATATATTAAGCCTTCGGCAACAAATAAAGCCTTAGGCTTCAACCAAAGCCTTTTTAAACTTTCAAAGGTTTCTAAATGAACAAAGCCTTCGAAAATCAACACAGCCTTTTGAAAAATCTAAAACCTATGACGAAAACCGAAGCCTTTGGCGTGAATCATAGCCTTGCAAAAAACCCAAATCATCTTCATCTAACAAGCCTCTGGTAACAAATAAAGCCTTTGGCAACAGACAAAGCCTTTTAAAACATTCAAAGGTTTTCAAATTAACAAAACCTTCGGAAATCAACACAGCCTTTTGGAAAATCCAAAACCTATGACGAAAACCGAAGCCTTTGGCATGAACCATAGCCTTGCAAAAAACCCATCGACTCTTTATAAATTAGGCCTTCGGCAACAAATAAAGCCTTTGGCTTAAACCAAAACCTTTTAAAACTTTTAAAGGTTTCTAAATGAACAAAGCCTTCGGAAATCAACACAGCCTTTTGAAAAATCTAAAACCTATGACGAAAACCGAAGCCTTTGGCGTAAATCATAGCCTTGCAAAAATCCCAAATCATCTTCATGTAACAAGCCTCTGGTAACAAATAAAGCCTTTGGCAACAGCCAAAGCCTTATAAAACTTTCAAAGGTTTTCAAATTAACAAAACCTTCGGATATCAACACAGCCTTTTGAAAAATCTAAAACCTTTGACGAAAACCGAAGCCTTTGGCATGAACCTTGCAAGAAACCCATCGAACCTTTATATATAAAGCCTAAGGCAACAAATAAAGCCTTTGGCTTCAACCAAAGCCTTTTAAAAAGGCTAAAACCTATGACGAAAACCAAAGCCTTTGGCATGAACAATAGCCTTGCAAAAAACCCATCGAACCTTTATACATTAAGCCTTCGGCAACAAATAAAGCCTTAGGCTTCAAACAAAGCCTTTTTAAACTTTCAAAAGTTTCTAAATGAACAAAGCCTTCGAAAATCAACACAGCTTTTTGAAAAATCTAAAACCTATGACGAAAACCAAAGCCTTTGGCATGAATCATAGCCTTGCAAAAAACCCAAATCATCTTCATCTAACAAGCCTCTGGTAACAAATTAAGCCTTTGGCAACAGCCAAAGCCTTTTAAAACTTTCAAAGCTTTTCAAATTAACAAAACCTTCGGATATCAACACAGCCTTTTGAAAAATCCAAAACCTTTGACAAAAACCGAAGCCTTTGGCATGAACCATAGCCTTGCAAAAAACCCATCGAACCTTTATATATTAAGCCTTCGGCAACAAATAAAGCCTTAGGCTTCAACCAAAGCCTTTTTAAACTTTCAAAGGTTTCTAAATGAACAAAGCCTTCGAAAATCAACACAGCCTTTTGAAAAATCTAAAACCTATGACGAAAACCGAAGCTTTTGGCGTGAATCATAGCCTTGCAAAAAACCCAAATCATCTTCATCTAACAAGCCTCTGGTAACAAATAAAGCCTTTGGCAACAGACAAAGCCTTTTAAAACATTCAAAGGTTTTCAAATTAACAAAACCTTCGGAAATCAACACAGCCTTTTGGAAAATCCAAAACCTATGACGAAAACCGAAGCCTTTGGCATGAACCATAGCCTTGCAAAAAACCCATCGACCCTTTATAAATTAGGCCTTCGGCAACAAATAAAGCCTTTGGCTTCAACCAAAACCTTTTAAAACTTTTAAAGGTTTCTAAATGAACAAAGCCTTCGGAAATCAACACAGCCTTTTGAAAAATCTAAAACCTATGACGAAAACCGAAGCCTTTGGCGTAAATCATAGCCTTGCAAAAATCCCAAATCATCTTCATGTAACAAGCCTCTGGTAACAAATAAAGCCTTTGGCAACAGCCAAAGCCTTATAAAACTTTCAAAGGTTTTCAAATTAACAAAACCTTCGGATATCAACACAGCCTTTTGAAAAATCTAAAACCTTTGACAAAAACCGAAGCCTTTGGCATGAACCTTGCAAGAAACCCATCGAACCTTTATATATAAAGCCTAAGGCAACAAATAAAGCCTTTGGCTTCAACCAAAGCCTTTTAAAAAGGCTAAAACCTATGACGAAAACCAAAGCCTTTGGCATGAACAATAGCCTTGCAAAAAACCCATCGAACCTTTATACATTAAGCCTTCGGCAACAAATAAAGCCTTAGGCTTCAACCAAAGCCTTTTTAAACTTTCAAAAGTTTCTAAATGAACAAAGCCTTCGAAAATCAACACAGCCTTTTGAAAAATCTAAAACCTATGACGAAAACCAAAGCCTTTGGCATGAATCATAGCCTTGCAAAAAACCCAAATCATCTTCATCTAACAAGCCTCTGGTAACAAATTAAGCCTTTGGCAACAGCCAAAGCCTTTTAAAACTTTCAAAGCTTTTCAAATTAACAAATCCTTCGGATATCAACACAGCCTTTTGAAAAATCCAAAACCTTTGACAAAAACCGAAGCCTTTGGCATGAACCATAGCCTTGCAAAAAACCCATCGAACCTTTATATATTAAGCCTTCGGCAACAAATAAAGCCTAAGGCTTCAACCAAAGCCTTTTTAAACTTTCAAAGGTTTCTAAATGAACAAAGCCTTGGAAAATCAACACAGCCTTTTGAAAAATCCAAAACCTTTGACGAAAACCGAAGCCTTTGGCATGAACCATAGCCTTGCAAAAAACCCATCGAACCTTTATATATTAAGCCTTCGGCAACAAATAAAGCCTTAGGCTTCAACCAAAGCCTTTTTAAACTTTCAAAGGTTTCTAAATGAAAAAAGCCTTCGAAAATCAACACAGCCTTTTGAAAAATCTAAAACCTATGACGAAAACCGAAGCTTTTGGCATGAATCATAGCCTTGCAAAAAACCCAAATCATCTTCATCTAACAAGCCTCTGGAAACAAATAAAGCCTTTGGCAACAGACAAAGCCTTTTAAAACATTCAAAGGTTTTCAAATTAATAAAACCTTCGGAAATCAACACAGCCTTTTGGAAAATCCTAAAACCTATGACGAAAACCGAAGCCTTTGGCATGAACCATAGCCTTGCAAAAAACCCATCGAACCTTTATAAATTAAGCCTTAGGCGACAAATAAAGCCTTTGGCTTCAACCAAAGCCTTTTAAAACTTTCAAAGGTTTCTAAATGATCAAAGCCTTCGGAAATCAACACAGCCTTTTGAAAAATCTGAAACCTATGACGAAAACCGAAGCATTTGGCATGAACCATAGCCTTGCAAAAAACCCAACGCACCTTTATAAACTGTCAAAGGTTTTTAAATTAACAAAGCCATCGGAAATCAACACAGCCTTTTGAAAATTCCAATACCTATGAACAAAATCGAAGCCTTCGGCATGAATCATCAAAGCAATTTTTTGAATAAAGCTTTCGGCACCAAATAAAGCCTTTGGCAGCAGACAATGCCTTTAAAAACTTTCAAATTAAATTTTTTTAAATTAATAAAGCCTTCGGGAATCAACACAGCCTTTTGAAAAATCCAAAACCTTTGACGAAAACCGAAGCCTTTGGCATGAACCATAGCCTTGCAAAAAACCCAACGCACCTTTATAAACTGTCAAAGGTTTTTAAATTAACAAAGCCATCGGAAATCAACACAGCCTTTTGAAAATTCCAATACCTATGAACAAAATCGAAGCCTTCGGCATGAATCATCAAAGCAATTTTTTGAATAAAGCTTTCGGCACCAAATAAAGCCTTTGGCAGCAGACAATGCCTTTAAAAACTTTCAAATTAAATTTTTTTAAATTAATAAAGCCTTCGGGAATCAACACAGCCTTTTGAAAAATCCAAAACCTATGACGAAAACCGAAGCCTTTGGCGTAAATCATAGCCTTGCAGAAATCCCAAATCATCTTCATGTAACAAGCCTCTGGTAACAAATAAAGCCTTTGGCAACAGACAAAGCCTTTTAAAACATTCAAAGGTTTTCAAATTAACAAAACCTTCGGAAATCAACACAGCCTTTTGGAAAATCCAAAACCTATGACGAAAACCGAAGCCTTTGGCATGAACCATAGCCTTGCAAAAAACCCATCGACCCTTTATAAATTAGGCCTTCGGCAACAAATAAAGCCTTTGGCTTCAACCAAAGCCTTTTAAAACTTTTAAAGGTTTCTAAATGAACAAAGCCTTCGGAAATCAACACAGCCTTTTGAAAAATCTAAAACCTATGACGAAAACCGAAGCCTTTGGCGTAAATCATAGCCTTGCAAAAATCCCAAATCATCTTCATGTAACAAGCCTCTGGTAACAAATAAAGCCTTTGGCAACAGCCAAAGCCTTATAAAACTTTCAAAGGTTTTCAAATTAACAAAACCTTCGGATATCAACACAGCCTTTTGAAAAATCTAAAACCTTTGACGAAAACCGAAGCCTTTGGCATGAACCTTGCAAGAAACCCATCGAACCTTTATATATAAAGCCTTAGGCAACAAATAAAGCCTTTGGCTTCAACCAAAGCCTTTTAAAAAGGCTAAAACCTATGACGAAAACCAAAGCCTTTGGCATGAACAATAGCCTTGCAAAAAACCCATCGAACCTTTATACATTAAGCCTTCGGCAACAAATAAAGCCTTAGGCTTCAACCAAAGCCTTTTTAAACTTTCAAAAGTTTCTAAATGAACAAAGCCTTCGAAAATCAACACAGCCTTTTGAAAAATCTAAAACCTATGACGAAAACCAAAGCCTTTGGCATGAATCATAGCCTTGCAAAAAACCCAAATCATCTTCATCTAACAAGCCTCTGGTAACAAATTAAGCCTTTGGCAACAGCCAAAGCCTTTTAAAACTTTCAAAGCTTTTCAAATTAACAAATCCTTCGGATATCAACACAGCCTTTTGAAAAATCCAAAACCTTTGACAAAAACCGAAGCCTTTGGCATGAACCATAGCCTTGCAAAAAACGCATCGAACCTTTATATATTAAGCCTTCGGCAACAAATAAAGCCTTAGGCTTCAACCAAAGCCTTTTTAAACTTTCAAAGGTTTCTAAATGAACAAAGCCTTGGAAAATCAACACAGCCTTTTGAAAAATCCAAAACCTTTGACGAAAACCGAAGCCTTTGGCATGAACCATAGCCTTGCAAAAAACCCATCGAACCTTTATATATTAAGCCTTCGGCAACAAATAAAGCCTTAGGCTTCAACCAAAGCCTTTTTAAACTTTCAAAGGTTTCTAAATGAAAAAAGCCTTCGAAAATCAACACAGCCTTTTAAAAAATCTAAAACCTATGACGACAACCGAAGCTTTTGGCATGAATCATAGCCTTGCAAAAAACCCAAATCATCTTCATCTAACAAGCCTCTGGAAACAAATAAAGCCTTTGGCAACAGACAAAGCCTTTTGAAACATTCAAAGGTTTTCAAATTAATAAAACCTTCGGAAATCAACACAGCCTTTTGGAAAATCCAAAACCTATGACGAAAACCGAAGCCTTTGGCATGAACCATAGCCTTGCAAAAAACCCATCGAACCTTTATAAATTAAGCCTTAGGCGACAAATAAAGCCTTTGGCTTCAACCAAAGCCTTTTAAAACTTTCAAAGGTTTCTAAATGATCAAAGCCTTCGGAAATCAACACAGCCTTTTGAAAAATCTGAAACCTATGACGAAAACCGAAGCATTTGGCATGAACCATAGCCTTGCAAAAAACCCAACGCACCTTTATAAACTGTCAAAGGTTTTTAAATTAACAAAGCCATCGGAAATCAACACAGCCTTTTGAAAATTCCATAACCTATGAACAAAACCGAAGCCTTCGGCATGAATCATCAAAGCAATTTTTTGAATTAAGCTTTCGGCACCAAAAAAAGCCTTTGGCAGCAGACAAAGCCTTTAAAAACTTTCAAATTATTTTTTTTTTTCATTAATAAAGCCTTCGGAAATCAACACAGCCTTTTGAAAAATCCAAAACCTTTGACGAAAACCGAAGCCTTTGGCATGAACCATAGGCTTGCAAAAAACCCATCGACCCTTTATAAATTAGGCCTTCGGCAACAAATAAAGCCTTTGGCTTCAACCAAAGCCTTTTAAAACTTTCAAAGGTTTCTAAATGAACAAAGCCTTCGGAAATCAACACAGCCTTTTGAAAAATCTAAAACCTATGACGAAAACCGAAGCCTTTGGCGTAAATCATAGCCTTGCAAAAATCCCAAATCATCTTCATGTAACAAGCCTCTGGTAACAAATAAAGCCTTTGGCAACAGCCAAAGCCTTATAAAACTTTCAAAGGTTTTCAAATTAACAAAACCTTCGGAAATCAACACAGCATTTTGAAAAATCTAAAACCTATGACGAAAACCGAAGCCTTTGGCGTAAATCATAGCCTTGCAAAAATCCCAAATCATCTTCATGTAACAAGCCTCTGGTAACAAATAAAGCCTTTGGCAACAGCCAAAGCCTTATAAAACTTTCAAAGGTTTTCAAATTAACAAAACCTTCGGATATCAACACAGCCTTTTGAAAAATCCAAAACCTTGGACGAAAACCGAAGCCTTTGGCATGAACCATAGCCTTGCAAAAAACCCATCGAACCTTTATATATTAAGCCTTCGGCAACAAATAAAGCCTTTGGCTTCAACCAAAGCCTTTTAAAAAGGCTAAAACCTATGACGAAAACCAAAGCCTTTGGCATGAACAATAGCCTTGCAAAAAACCCATCGAACCTTTATACATTAAGCCTTCGGCAACAAATAAAGCCTTAGACTTCAACCAAAGCCTTTTTAAACTTTCAAAGGTTTCTAAATGATCAAAGCCTTCGGAAATCAACACAGCCTTTTGAAAAATCTAAAACCTATGACGAAAACCGAAGCCTTTGGCGTAAATCATAGCCTTGCAAAAATCCCAAATCATCTTCATGTAACAAGCCTCTAGTAACAATTAAAGCCTTTGGCAACAGCCAAAGCCTTATAAAACTTTCAAAGGTTTTCAAATTAACAAAACCTTCGGATATCAACACAGCCTTTTGAAAAATCCAAAACCTTTGACGAAAACCGAAGAATTCGGCAAGATAATCAAGGCAATTTTATGAATAAAGCCTTCGGCAACAAATAAAGCCTTTGGCTTCAACCAAAGCCTTTTAAAACTTTCAAAGGTTTCTAAATGAACAAAGCCTTTGGAAATCAACACAGCCTTTTGAAATATCCAACACCTTTGACGAAAACCGAAGCCTTTGGCATGAACCATGGGCTTGCAAAAAACCCATCGACCCTTTATAAATTAGGCCTTCGGCAACAAATAAAGCCTTTGGCTTCAACCAAAGCCTTTTAAAACTTTCAAAGGTTTCTAAATGAACAAAGCCTTCGGAAATCAACACAGCCTTTTGAAAAATCCAAAACCTTTGACGAAAACCGAAGCCTTTGGCATGAACCATAGCCTTTCAAAGGTTTCTAAATGAACAAAGCCTTCGAAAATCAACACAGCCTTTTGAAAAATATAAAACCTATGACGAAAACCGAAGCCTTTGGCATGAATCATAGCCTTGCAAAAAACCCAAATCATCTTCTTCTAACAAGCCTCTGGTAACAAATAAAGCCTTTGGCAACAGACAAAGCCTTTTAAAACATTCAAAGGTTTTCAAATTAACAAAACCTTCGGAAATCAACACAGCCTTTTGGAAAATCCAAAACCTTTGACGAAAACCGAAGCCTTTGGCATGAACCATAGCCTTGCAAAAAACCCATCGAACCTTTATATATTAAGCCTTGGGCAACAAATATAGCCTAAGGCTTCAACCAAAGCCTTTTTAAACTTTCAAAGGTTTCTAAATGAACAAAGCCTTCGGAAATCAACACAGCCTTTTGAAAAATCTAAAACCTATGACGAAAACCGAAGCCTTTGGCATGAATCATAGCCTTGCAAAAAACCCAAATCATCTTCATGTAACAAGCCTCCGGCAACAAATAAAGCCTTTGGCTTCAACCAAAGCCTTTTAAAATATCTAAAACCTATGACGAAAACCAAAGCCTTTGGCATTAACAATAGCCTTGCAAAAAACCCATCGAACCTTTATAAATTAAGCCTTCGGCAACAAATAAAGCCTTTGGCTACAATCAAAGCCTTTTAAAACTTTCAAAGGTTTCTAAATGGACAAAGCCTTCAGAAATCAACACAGCCTTTTGAAAAATCTGAAACCTATGACGAAAACCGAAGCCTTTGGCATGAACCATAGCCTTGCAAAAAACCCATCGACCCTTTATAAATTAGGCCTTCGGCAACAAATAAAGCCTTTGGCTTCAACCAAAGCCTTTTAAAACTTTCAAAGGTTTTCAAATTAACAAAACCTTCGGATATCAACACAGCCTTTTGAAAAATCCAAAACCTTTGACGAAAACCGAAGCCTTTGGCATGAACCATAGCCTTGCAAAAAACCCATCGACCCTTTATAAATTAGGCCTTCGGCAACAAATAAAGCCTTTGGCTTCAACCAAAGCCTTTTAAAACTTTCAAAGGTTTCTAAATGATCAAAGCCTTCGGAAATCAACACAGCCTTTTGAAAAATCTAAAACCTATGACGAAAACCGAAGCCTTTGGCATGAATCATAGCCTTGCAAAAAACCCAAATCATCTTCATCTAACAAGCCTCTGGTAACAAATAAAGCCTTTGGCAACAGCTAAAGCCTTTTAAAACTTTCAAAGCTTTTCAAATTAACAAAACCTTCGGATATTAACACAGCCTTTTGAAAAATCCAAAACCTTTGACGAAAACCGAAGCCTTTGGCATGAACCATAGCCTTGCAAAAAACCCATCGAACCTTTATAAAATAAGCCTTAGGCGACAAATAAAGCCTTTGGCTTCAACCAAAGCCTTTTAAAGCTTTCAAAGGTTTCTAAATGATCAAAGCCTTCGGAAATCAACACAGCCTTTTGAAAAATCTAAAACCTATGACGAAAACCGAAGCCTTTGGCATGAATCATAGCCTTGCAAAAAACCCAAATCATCTTCATGTAACAAGCCTCCGGCAACAAATAAAGCCTTTGGCTTCAACCAAAGTCTTTTAAAAAGGCTAAAACCTATGACGAAAACCAAAGCCTTTGGCATTAACAATAGCCTTGCAAAAAACCCATCGAACCTCTATAAATTAAGCCTTCGGCAACAAATAAAGCCTTTGGCAGCAGACAATGCCTTAAAAACTTTCAAATTAAATTTTTTAAAATTAATAAAGCCTTCGGGAATCAACACAGCCTTTTCAAAAATCCAAAACCTTTGACGAAAACCGAAGAATTCGGCATGATAATCAAGGCAATTTTATGAATAAAGCCTTCGGCACCAAATTAAGTCTTTGGCAACATCAAAGCCTTTGAAAACTTCCAAAGCTTTTAAAATTAACAAAGCCTTTGGAAATCAACACAGCCTTTTGAAATGTCCAACACCTTTGAGGAAAACCGAAGCCTTTGGCAGGAACCAAAGCCTTGCAAAAAACCCATCGAACCTTTATAAATTAAGCCTTAGGCGACAAATAAAGCCTTTGGCTTCAACCAAAGCCTTTTAAAACTTTCAAAGGTTTCTAAATGATCAAAGCCTTCGGAAATCAACACAGCCTTTTGAAAAATCTAAAACCTATGACGAAAACGGAAGCCTTTGGCATGAACATAGCCTTGCAAAAAACCCATCGACCCTTTATAAACTGTCAAAGGTTTTTAAATTTACAAAGCCATCGGAAATAAACACAGCCTTTTGAAAATTCCATAACCTATGAACAAAACCGAAGCCTTCGGCATGAATCATCAAAGCAATTTTTTGAATTAAGCTTTCGGCACCAAATAAAGCCTTTGGCAGCAGACAAAGCCTTTAAAAACTTTCAAATTAAATTTTTTTTTCATTAATAAAGCCTTCGGAAATCAACACAGCCTTTTGAAAAATCCAAAACCTTTGACGAAAACCGAAGCCTTTGGCATGAACCATAGGTTTGCAAAAAACCCATCGACCGTTTATAAATTAGGCCTTCGGCAACAAATAAAGCCTTAGACTTCAACCAATGCCTTTTTAAACTTTCATATGTTTCTAAATGATCAAAGCCTTCGGAAATCAACACAGCCTTTTGAAAAATCTAAAACCTATGACGAAAACCGAAGCCTTTGGCGTAAATCATAGCCTTGCAGAAATCCCAAATCATCTTCATGTAACAAGCCTCTGGTAACAAATAAAGTCTTTGGCAACAGCCAAAGCCTTTTAAAACTTTCAAAGGTTTTCAAATTAACAAAACCTTCGGATATCAACACAGCCTTTTGAAAAATCCAAAACCTTTGACGAAAACCGAAGCCTTTGGCATGAACCATAGCCTTGCAAAAAACCCATCGACCCTTTATAAATTAGGCCTTCGGCAACAAATAAAGCCTTTGGCTTCAACCAAAGCCTTTTAAAACTTTCAAAGGTTTCTAAATGAACAAAGCCTTCGGAAATCAACACAGCCTTTTGAAAAATCTAAAACCTATGACGAAAAACGAAGCCTTTGGCATGAATCATAGCCTTGCAAAAAACCCAAATCATCTTCATCTAACAAGCCTCTGGTAACAAATAAAGCCTTTGGCAACAGACAAAGCCTTTTAAAACATTCAAAGCTTTTCAAATTAACAAAACCTTCGGAAATCAACAAAGCCTTTTGGAAAATCCAAAACCTATGACGAAAACCGAAGCCTTTGGCATGAACATAGCCTTGCAAAAAACCCATCGACCCTTTATAAACTGTCAAAGGTTTTTAAATTTACAAAGCCATCGGAAATAAACACAGCCTTTTGAAAATTCCATAACCTATGAACAAAACCGAAGCCTTCGGCATGAATCATCAAAGCAATTTTTTGAATTAAGCTTTCGGCACCAAATAAAGCCTTTGGCAGCAGACAAAGCCTTTAAAAACTTTCAAATTAAATTTTTTTTTCATTAATAAAGCCTTCGGAAATCAACACAGCCTTTTGAAAAATCCAAAACCTTTGACGAAAACCGAAGCCTTTGGCATGAACCATAGGTTTGCAAAAAACCCATCGACCCTTTATAAATTAGGCCTTCGGCAACAAATAAAGCCTTAGACTTCAACCAATGCCTTTTTAAACTTTCATATGTTTCTAAATGATCAAAGCCTTCGGAAATCAACACAGCCTTTTGAAAAATCTAAAACCTATGACGAAAACCGAAGCCTTTGGCGTAAATCATAGCCTTGCAGAAATCCCAAATCATCTTCATGTAACAAGCCTCTGGTAACAAATAAAGTCTTTGGCAACAGCCAAAGCCTTTTAAAACTTTCAAAGGTTTTCAAATTAACAAAACCTTCGGATATCAACACAGCCTTTTGAAAAATCCAAAACCTTTGACGAAAACCGAAGCCTTTGGCATGAATCATAGCCTTGCAAAAAACCCAAATCATCTTCATGTAACAAGCCTCCGGCAACAAATAAAGCCTTTGGCTTCAACCAAAGTCTTTTAAAAAGGCTAAAACCTATGACAAAAACCAAAGCCTTTGGCATTAACAATAGCCTTGCAAAAAACCCATCGAACCTCTATAAATTAAGCCTTCGGCAACAAATAAAGCCTTTGGCAGCAGACAATGCCTTAAAAACTTTCAAATTAAATTTTTTTAAATTAATAAAGCCTTCGGGAATCAACACAGCCTTTTCAAAAATCCAAAACCTTTGACGAAAACCGAAGAATTCGGCATGATAATCAAGGCAATTTTATGAATAAAGCCTTCGGCACCAAATTAAGTCTTTGGCAACATCCAAAGCCTTTGAAAACTTCCAAAGCTTTTAAAATTAACGAAGCCTTTGGAAATCAACACAGCCTTTTGAAATGTCCAACACCTTTGAGGAAAACCGAAGCCTTTGGCAGGAACCAAAGCCTTGCAAAAAACCCATCGAACCTTTATAAATTAAGCCTTAGGCGACAAATAAAGCCTTTGGCTTCAACCAAAGCCTTTTAAAACTTTCAAAGGTTTCTAAATGATCAAAGCCTTCGGAAATCAACACAGCCTTTTGAAAAATCTAAAACCTATGACGAAAACCGAAGCCTTTGGCATGAACATAGCCTTGCAAAAAACCCATCGACCCTTTATAAACTGTCAAAGGTTTTTAAATTTACAAAGCCATCGGAAATAAACACAGCCTTTTGAAAATTCCATAACCTATGAACAAAACCGAAGCCTTCGGCATGAATCATCAAAGCAATTTTTTGAATTAAGCTTTCGGCACCAAATAAAGCCTTTGGCAGCAGACAAAGCCTTTAAAAACTTTCAAATTAAATTTTTTTTTCATTAATAAAGCCTTCGGAAATCAACACAGCCTTTTGAAACTCCAAAACCTTTGACGAAAACCGAAGCCTTTGGCATGAACCATAGGTTTGCAAAAAACCCATCGACCCTTTATAAATTAGGCCTTCGGCAACAAATAAAGCCTTAGACTTCAACCAATGCCTTTTTAAACTTTCATATGTTTCTAAATGATCAAAGCCTTCGGAAATCAACACAGCCTTTTGAAAAATCTAAAACCTATGACGAAAACCGAAGCCTTTGGCGTAAATCATAGCCTTGCAGAAATCCCAAATCATCTTCATGTAACAAGCCTCTGGTAACAAATAAAGTCTTTGGCAACAGCCAAAGCCTTTTAAAACTTTCAAAGGTTTTCAAATTAACAAAACCTTCGGATATCAACACAGCCTTTTGAAAAATCCAAAACCTTTGACGAAAACCGAAGCCTTTGGCATGAACCATAGCCTTGCAAAAAACCCATCGACCCTTTATAAATTAGGCCTTCGGCAACAAATAAAGCCTTTGGCTTCAACCAAAGCCTTTTAAAACTTTCAAAGGTTTCTAAATGAACAAAGCCTTCGGAAATCAACACAGCCTTTTGGAAAATCTAAAACCTATGACGAAAAACGAAGCCTTTGGCATGAATCATAGCCTTGCAAAAAACCCAAATCATCTTCATCTAACAAGCCTCTGGTAATAAATAAAGCCTTTGGCAACAGACAAAGCCTTTTAAAACATTCAAAGCTTTTCAAATTAACAAAACCTTCGGAAATCAACAAAGCCTTTTGGAAAATCCAAAACCTATGACGAAAACCGAAGCCTTTGGCATGAACATAGCCTTGCAAAAAACCCATCGACCCTTTATAAACTGTCAAAGGTTTTTAAATTTACAAAGCCATCGGAAATAAACACAGCCTTTTGAAAATTCCATAACCTATGAACAAAACCGAAGCCTTCGGCATGAATCATCAAAGCAATTTTTTGAATTAAGCTTTCGGCACCAAATAAAGCCTTTGGCAGCAGACAAAGCCTTTAAAAACTTTCAAATTAAATTTTTTTTCATTAATAAAGCCTTCGGAAATCAACACAGCCTTTTGAAAAATCCAAAACCTTTGACGAAAACCGAAGCCTTTGGCATGAACCATAGGTTTGCAAAAAACCCATCGACCCTTTATAAATTAGGCCTTCGGCAACAAATAAAGCCTTAGACTTCAACCAATGCCTTTTTAAACTTTCATATGTTTCTAAATGATCAAAGCCTTAGGAAATCAACACAGCCTTTTGAAAAATCTAAAACCTATGACGAAAACCGAAGCCTTTGGCGTAAATCATAGCCTTGCAGAAATCCCAAATCATCTTCATGTAACAAGCCTCTGGTAACAAATAAAGCCTTTGGCAACAGCCAAAGCCTTTTAAAACTTTCAAAGGTTTTCAAATTAACAAAACCTTCGGATATCAACACAGCCTTTTGAAAAATCCAAAACCTTTGACGAAAACCGAAGCCTTTGGCATGAACCATAGCCTTGCAAAAAACCCATCGACCCTTTATAAATTAGGCCTTCGGCAACAAATAAAGCCTTTGGCTTCAACCAAAGCCTTTTAAAACTTTCAAAGGTTTCTAAATGAACAAAGCCTTCGGAAATCAACACAGCCTTTTGAAAAATCTAAAACCTATGACGAAAACCGAAGCCTTTGGCATGAATCATAGCCTTGCAAAAAACCCAAATCATCTTCATGTAACAAGCCTCCGGCAACAAATAAAGCCTTTGGCTTCAACCAAAGTCTTTTAAAAAGGCTAAAACCTATGACGAAAACCAAAGCCTTTGGCATTAACAATAGCCTTGCAAAAAACCCATCGAACCTCTATAAATTAAGCCTTCGGCAACAAATAAATCCTTTGGCAGCAGACAATGCCTTTAAAAACTTTCAAATTAAATTTTTTTAAATTAATAAAGCCTTCGGGAATCAACACAGCCTTTTGAAAAATCCAAAACCTTTGACGAAAACCGAAGCCTTTGGCATGAACCATAGCCTTGCAAAAAACCCCCCGAACCTTTATATATAAAGCCTTCGGCAACAAATAAAGCCTTTGGCTTCAACCAAAGCCTTTTAAAACTTTCAAAGGTTTTTAAATGAACAAAGCCTTCGGAAATCAACACAGCCTTTTGAAAAATCTAAAACCTATGACGAAAACCGAAGCCTTTGGCGTAAATCATAGCCTTGCAAAAAACCCAAATCATCTTCATGTAACAAGCCTCCAGCAACAAATAAAGCCTTTGGCTTCAACCAAAGCCTTTTAAAATATCTAAAACCTATGACGAAAACCGAAGCCTTTGGCAGGAACCAAAGCCTTGCAAAAAACCCATCGAACCTTTATAAATTAAGCCTTAGGCGACAAATAAAGCCTTTGGCTTCAACCAAAGCCTTTTAAAACTTTCAAAGGTTTCTAAATGATCAAAGCCTTCGGAAATCAACACAGCCTTTTGAAAAATCTAAAACCTATGACGAAAACCGAAGCCTTTGGCATGAACATAGCCTTGCAAAAAACCCATCGACCCTTTATAAATTAGGCCTTCGGCAACAAATAAAGCCTTTGGCTTCAACCAAAGCCTTTTAAAACTTTCAAAGGTTTCTAAATGATCAAAGCCTTCCGAAATCAACACAGCCTTTTGAAAAATCTAAAACCTATGACGAAAACCGAAGCCTTTGGCATGAATCATAGCCTTGCAAAAAACCCAAATCATCTTCATCTAACAAGCCTCTGGTAACAAATAAAGCCTTTGGCAACAGCTAAAGCCTTTTAAAACTTTCAAAGCTTTTCAAATTAACAAAACCTTCGGAAATCAACACAGGCTTTTGGAAAATCCAAAACCTTTGACCAACCAAAGCCTTTTAAAAAGGCTAAAGCCTATGACGAAAACCAAAGCCTTTGGCATGAACCATAGCCTTGCAAAAAACCCATCGAACCTTTATATATTAAGCCTTCGGCAACAAATAAAGCCTTAGGCTTCAACCAAAGCCTTTTTAAACTTTCAAAGGTTTCTAAATGAACAAAGCCTTCAGAAATCAACACAGCCTTTTGAAAAATCTGAAACCTATGACGAAAACCGAAGCCTTTGGCATGAACCATAGCCTTGCAAAAAACCCATCGACCATTTATAAATTAGGCCTTCGGCAACAAATAAAGCCTTTGGCTTCAACCAAAGCCTTTTAAAACTTTTAAAGGTTTTCAAATTAACAAAACCTTCGGATATCAACACAGCCTTTTGAAAAATCCAAAACCTTTGACGAAAACCGAAGCCTTTGGCATGAACCATAGCCTTGCAAAAAACCCATCGACCCTTTATAAATTAGGCCTTCGGCAACAAATAAAGCCTTTGGCTTCAACCAAAGCCTTTTAAAACTTTCAAAGGTTTCTAAATGAACAAAGCCTTCGGAAATCAACACAGCCTTTTGAAAAATCTAAAACCTATGACGAAAACCGAAGCCTTTGGCATGAACATAGCCTTGCAAAAAACCCATCGACCCTTTATAAATTAGGCCTTCGGCAACAAATAAAGCCTTTGGCTTCAACCAAAGCCTTTTAAAACTTTCAAAGGTTTCTAAATGATCAAAGCCTTCCGAAATCAACACAGCCTTTTGAAAAATCTAAAACCTATGACGAAAACCGAAGCCTTTGGCATGAATCATAGCCTTGCAAAAAACCCAAATCATCTTCATCTAACAAGCCTCTGGTAACAAATAAAGCCTTTGGCAACAGCTAAAGCCTTTTAAAACTTTCAAAGCTTTTCAAATTAACAAAACCTTCGGATATAAACACAGCCTTTTGAAAAATCCAAAACCTTTGACGAAAACCGAAGCCTTTGGCATGAACCATAGCCTTGCAAAAAACCAATCGAACCTTTATATATTAAGCCATCGGCAACAAATAAAGCCTTTGGCTTCAACCAAAGCCTTTTAAAAAGGCTAAAGCCTATGACGAAAACCAAAGCCTTTGGCATGAACCATAGCCTTGCAAAAAACCCATCGAACCTTTATATATTAAGCCTTCGGCAACAAATAAAGCCTTAGGCTTCAACCAAAGCCTTTTTAAACTTTCAAAGGTTTCTAAATGAACAAAGCCTTCGAAAATCAACACAGCCTTTTGAAAAATCTAAAACCTATGACGAAAACCGAAGCCTTTGGCATGAATCATAGCCTTGCAAAAAACCCAAATCATCTTCTTCTAACATGCCTCTGGTAACAAATAAAGCCTTTGGCAACAGACAAAGCCTTTTAAAACATTCAAAGGTTTTCAAATTAACAAAACCTTCGGAAATCAACACAGCCTTTTGGAAAATCCAAAACCTTTGACCAACCAAAGCCTTTTAAAAAGGCTAAAGCCTATGACGAAAACCAAAGCCTTTGGCATGAACCATAGCCTTGCAAAAAACCCATCGAACCTTTATATATTAAGCCTTCGGCAACAAATAAAGCCTTAGGCTTCAACCAAAGCCTTTTTAAACTTTCAAAGGTTTCTAAATGAACAAAACCTTTGGATATCAACACAGCCTTTTGAAAAATCCAAAACCTTTGACGAAAACCGAAGCCTTTGGCATGAACCATAGCCTTGCAAAAAACCCATCGACCCTTTATAAATTAGGCCTTCGGCAACAAATAAAGCCTTTGGCTTCAACCAAAGCCTTTTAAAACTTTCAAAGGTTTCTAAATGAACAAAGCCTTCGGAAATCAACACAGCCTTTTGAAAAATCTAAAACCTATGACGAAAACCGAAGCCTTTGGCATGAACATAGCCTTGCAAAAAACCCATCGACCCTTTATAAATTAGGCCTTCGGCAACAAATAAAGCCTTTGGCTTCAACCAAAGCCTTTTAAAACTTTCAAAGGTTTCTAAATGATCAAAGCCTTCCGAAATCAACACAGCCTTTTGAAAAATCTGAAACCTATGACGAAAACCGAAGCCTTTGGCATGAACCATAGCCTTGCAAAAAACCCATCGACCCTTTATAAATTAGGCCTTCGGCAACAAATAAAGCCTTTGGCTTCAACCAAAGCCTTTTAAAACTTTTAAAGGTTTTCAAATTAACAAAACCTTCGGATATCAACACAGCCTTTTGGAAAATCCAAAACCTATGACGAAAACCGAAGCCTTTGGCATGAACCATAGCCTTGCAAAAAACCCATCGAACCTTTATAAATTAAGCCTTAGGCGACAAATAAAGCCTTTGGCTTCAACCAAAGCCTTTTAAAACTTTCAAAGGTTTCTAAATGATCAAAGCCTTCGGAAATCAACACAGCTTTTTGAAAAATCTAAAACCTATGACGAAAACCGAAGCCTTTGGCATGAATCATAGCCTTGCAAAAAACCCAAATCATCTTCATGTAACAAGCCTCCGGCAACAAATAAAGCCTTTGGCTTCAACCAAAGCCTTTTAAAAAATCTAAAACCTATGACGAAAACCAAAGCCTTTGGCATTAACAATAGCCTTGCAAAAAACCCATCGAACCTTTATAAATTAAGCCTTCGGCAAAACAATTAAAGCCTTTGGCTACAATCAAAGCCTTTTAAAACTTTCAAAGGTTTCTAAATGGACAAAGCCTTCGGAAATCAACACAGCCTTTTTAAAAATCTGAAACCTATGACGAAAACCGAAGCCTTTGGCATGAACCATAGCCTTGCAAAAAACCCATCGAACCTTTATAAATTAAGCCTTAGGCGACAAATAAAGCCTTTGGCTTCAAACAAAGCCTTTTAAAACTTTCATAGGTTTCTAAATGATCAAAGCCTTCGGAAATCAACACAGCCTTTTGAAAAATCTGAAACCTATGACGAAAACCGAAGCCTTTGGCATGAACCATATCCTTGCAAAAAACCCAACGCACCTTTATAAACTGTCAAAGGTTTTTAAATTAACAAAGCCATCGGAAATCAACACAGCCCTTTGAAAATTCCAATACCTATGGCATGAATCATCAAAGCAATTTTTTGAATAAAGCTTTCGGCACCAAATAAAGCCTTTGGCAGCAGACAATGCCTTTAAAAACTTTCAAATTAAATTTTTTTAAATTAATAAAGCCTTCGGAAATCAAGACAGCCTTTTGAAAAATCCAAAACCTTTGACGAAAACCGAAGCCTTTGGCATGAACCATAGGCTTGCAAAAAACCCATCGACCCTTTATAAATTAGGCCTTCGGCAACAAATAAAACCTTTGGCTTCAACCAAACCCTTTTAAAACTTTCATAGGTTTTCAAATAAACAAAACCTTCGGATATCAACACAGCTTTTTGAAAAATCCAAAACCTTTGACGAAAACCGAAGCCTTTGGCATGAACCATAGCCTTGCAAAAAACCCATCGACCCTTTATAAATTAGGCCTTCGGCAACAAATAAAGCCTTTGGCTTCAACCAAAGCCTTTTAAAAAGGCTAAAACCTATGGCGAAAACCAAAGCCTTTGGCATGAACAATAGCCTTGCAAAAAACCCATCGAACCTTCATATATTAAGCCTTCGGCAACAAATAAAGCCTTAGGCTTCAACCAAAGCCTTTTTAAACTTTCAAAGGTTTCTAAATGAACAAATCCTTCGAAAATCGACACAGCCTTTTGAAAAATCTAAAACCTATGACGAAAACCGAAGCCTTTGGCATGAATCATAGCCTTGCAAAAAACCCAAATCATCTTCATCTAACAAGCCTCTGGTAACAAATAAAGCCTTTGGCAACAGACAAAGCCTTTTAACACTCTCAAAACACGACGAAAACCGAAGCCTTTGGCATGAATCATAGCCTTGCAACAAACCCAAATCATCTTCATCTAACAAGCCTCTGGTAACAAATAAAGCCTTTGGCAACAGACAAAGCTTTTAAAAACATTCAAAGGTTTTCAAATTAACAAAACCTTCGGAAATCAACACAGCCTTTTGGAAAATCCAAAACCTATGACGAAAACCGAAGCCTTTGGCATGAACCATAGCCTTGCAAAAAACCCATCGAACCTTTATAAATTAAGCCTTAGGCGACAAATAAAGCGTTTGGCTTCAACCAAAGCCTTTTAAAACTTTCAAAGGTTTCTAAATGATCAAAGCCTTCGGAAATCAACACAGCCTTTTGAAAAATCTAAAACCTATGACGAAAACCGAAGCCTTTGGCATGAATCATAGCCTTGCAAAAAATTCAAATCATCTTCATGTAACAAGCCTCCGGCAACAAATAAAGCCTTTGGCTTCAACCAAAGCCTTTTAAAAAATCTAAAACCTATGACGAAAACCAAATCCTTTGGCATTAACAATAGCCTTGCAAAAAACCCATCGAACCTTTATAAATTAAGCCTTCGGCAACAAATAAAGCCTTTGGCTACAATCAAAGCCTCTTAAAACTTTCAAAGGTTTCTAAATGGACAAAGCCTTCGGAAATCAACACAGCCTTTTGAAAAATCTAAAACCTATGACGAAAACCGAAGCCTTTAGCATTAATTAAAAAACGCCTTCGGAAATCGACACAGCCTTTTGAAAAACCTGAAACCTATGACGAAAACCGAAGCCTTTAGCATGAACCATAGCCTTGCAAAAAACACAACGCACCTTTATAAACTGTCAAAGGTTTTTAAATTAACAAAGCCATCGGAAATCAACACAGCCTTTTGAAAAATCTAAAACCTATGACGAAAACCGAAGCCTTTGGCATGAATCATAGCCTTGCAAAAAACCCAAATCATCTTCATGTAACAAGCCTCCGGCAACAAATAAAGCCTTTGGCTTCAACCAAAGCCTTTTAAAACATTCAAAGGTTTTCAAATTAACAAAACCTTCGGAAATCAATACTGCCTTTTGGAAAATCCAAAACCTATGACGAAAACCGAAGCCTTTTGCATGAACCATATCCTTTCAAAAAACCCAACGCTCCTTTATAAACTGTCAAAGGTTTTTAAATTAACAAAGCCATCGGAAATAAACACAGCCTTTTGAAAATTCCAAAACCTATGAACAAAACCGAAGCCTTTGGCGTGAATCATCAAAGCAATTTTTTGAATTAAGCTTTCGGCACCAAATAAAGCCTTTGGCAGCATACAATGCCTTTAAAAACTTTCAAATTAAATTTTTTTTTTAATTAAAAAACGCCTTCGGAAATCAACACAGCCTTTTGAAAAATCCAAAACCTTTGACGAAAACCGAAGCCTTTGGCATGAACCATAGGCTTGCAAAAAACCCATCGACCCTTTATAAATTAGGCCTTCGGCAACAAATAAAGCCTTTGGCTTCAACCAAAGCCTTTTAAAACTTTCAAAGGTTTCTAAATGAACAAAGCCTTCGGAAATCAATACAGCCTTTTGAAAAATCTAAAACCTATGACGAAAACCAAAGCCTTCGGCGTGAATCATCAAAGCAATTTATTGAATTAAGCTTTCGGCACCAAATAAAGCCTTTGGCAGCAGACAATGCCTTTAAAAACTTTCAAATTAAATTTTTTTTTTAATTAAAAAACGCCTTCGGAAATCAACACAGCCTTTTGAAAAATCCAAAACCTTTGACGAAAACCGAAGCCTTTGGCATGAACCATAGGCTTGCAAAAAACCCATCGAACCTTTATATATAAGGCCTTCGGCAACAAATAAAGCCTTAGGCTTAAACCAAAGCCTTTTTAAATTTTAAAAGGTTTCTTAATGAACAAAGCCTTCGAAAATCAACACAGCCTTTTGAAAAATCTAAAACCTATGACGAAAACCGAAGCCTTTAGCATTAATTAAAAAACGCCTTCGGAAATCGACACAGCCTTTTGAAAAACCTGAAACCTATGACGAAAACCGAAGCCTTTAGCATGAACCATAGCCTTGCAAAAAACACAACGCACCTTTATAAACTGTCAAAGGTTTTTAAATTAACAAAGCCATCGGAAATCAACACAGCCTTTTGAAAAATCTAAAACCTATGACGAAAACCGAAGCCTTTGGCATGAATCATAGCCTTGCAAAAAACCCAAATCATCTTCATGTAACAAGCCTCCGGCAACAAATAAAGCCTTTGGCTTCAACCAAAGCCTTTTAAAACATTCAAAGGTTTTCAAATTAACAAAACCTTCGGAAATCAATACTGCCTTTTGGAAAATCCAAAACCTATGACGAAAACCGAAGCCTTTTGCATGAACCATATCCTTTCAAAAAACCCAACGCTCCTTTATAAACTGTCAAAGGTTTTTAAATTAACAAAGCCATCGGAAATAAACACAGCCTTTTGAAAATTCCAAAACCTATGAACAAAACCGAAGCCTTTGGCGTGAATCATCAAAGCAATTTTTTGAATTAAGCTTTCGGCACCAAATAAAGCCTTTGGCAGCATACAATGCCTTTAAAAACTTTCAAATTAAATTTTTTTTTTAATTAAAAAACGCCTTCGGAAATCAACACAGCCTTTTGAAAAATCCAAAACCTTTGACGAAAACCGAAGCCTTTGGCATGAACCATAGGCTTGCAAAAAACCCATCGACCCTTTATAAATTAGGCCTTCGGCAACAAATAAAGCCTTTGGCTTCAACCAAAGCCTTTTAAAACTTTCAAAGGTTTCTAAATGAACAAAGCCTTCGGAAATCAATACAGCCTTTTGAAAAATCTAAAACCTATGACGAAAACCAAAGCCTTCGGCGTGAATCATCAAAGCAATTTATTGAATTAAGCTTTCGGCACCAAATAAAGCCTTTGGCAGCAGACAATGCCTTTAAAAACTTTCAAATTAAATTTTTTTTTTAATTAAAAAACGCCTTCGGAAATCAACACAGCCTTTTGAAAAATCCAAAACCTTTGACGAAAACCGAAGCCTTTGGCATGAACCATAGGCTTGCAAAAAACCCA
This sequence comes from Limnephilus auricula, assembly GCA_951813805.1. Classification (NCBI taxonomy): domain Eukaryota; kingdom Metazoa; phylum Arthropoda; class Insecta; order Trichoptera; family Limnephilidae; genus Limnephilus; species Limnephilus auricula. The sequence continues at coordinate 27,630,018 of OX638406.1, read as the reverse complement.
TCGAACCTTTATATATAAGGCCTTCGGCAACAAATAAAGCCTTAGGCTTAAACCAAAGCCTTTTTAAATTTTAAAAGGTTTCTTAATGAACAAAGCCTTCGAAAATCAACACAGCCTTTTGAAAAATCTAAAACCTATGACGAAAACCGAAGCCTTTGGCATGAATCATAGCCTTGCAAAAAACCCAAATCATCTTCATCTAACAAGCCTCTGGTAACAAATAAAGCCTTTGGCAACAGCCAAAGCCTTTTAAAACTTTCAAAGGTTTTCAAATTAACAAAACCTTCGGATATCAACACGGCCTTTTGAAAAATCCAAAACCTTTGACGAAAACCGAAGCCTTTGGCATGAACTATAGCCTTGCAAAAAACCCAACGCACCTTTATAAACTGTCAAAGGTTTTTAAATTAACAAAGCCATCGGAAATAAACACAGCCTTTTGAAAATTCCAAAACCTATGAACAAACCGAAGCCTTCGGCATGAATCATCAAAGCAATTTTTTGAATAAAGCTTTCGGCACCAAATAAAGCCTTTGGCAGCTGACAATGCCTTTAAAAACTTTTAAATTAAATTTTTTTTAATTAATAAAGCCTTCGGAAATCAACACAGCCTTTTTGAAAATCCAAAACCTATGACGAAAACCGAAGCCTTTGGCATGAACCATAGCTTTGCAAAAATCCCAACGCACCTTTATATATTAAGCCTTCGGCAACAAATAAAGCCTTTGGCTTCAACCAAAGCCTTTTAAAAAGGCTAAAACCTATGACGAAAACCAAAGCCTTTGGCACGAACAATAGCCTTGCAAAAAACCCATCGAACCTTTATATATTAAGCCTTCGGCAACAAATAAAGCCTTAGGCTTCAACCAAAGCCTTTTAAAAAGGCTAAAACCTATGACGAAAACCAAAGCCTTTGGCATGAACAATAGCCTTGTAAAAAACCCATCGAACCTTTATATATTAAGCCATTGGCAACAAATAAAGCCTTAGGCTTCAACCAAAGCCTTTTTAAACATTCAAAGGTTTCTAAATGAACAAAGCCGTCGAAAATCAACACAGCCTTTTGAAAAATCTAAAACCTATGACGAAAACCGAAGCCTTTGGCATGAATCATAGCCTTGCAAAAAACCCAAATCATCTTCATCTAACAAGCCTCTGGTAACAAATAAAGCCTTTGGCAACAGCAAAAACCTTTAAAAACTCTCAAAGGTTTTTAAATTAACAAAACCTAAAGAAAACCGAAACCTTTGGCAAGACACATCAAAGCAATTTTTTGAATTAAGCTTTCGGCACCAAATAAAGCCTTTGGCTGCAGACAATGCCTTTAAAAACTTCCAAAGGTTTTTAAATTAACATAGCCTTTGGAAATCAACACAGCCTTTGAAAAATCCAAAACATATGACAAAAACCGAAACCTTCGGCATGAATCATCAAAGCAATTTTATGAAAATAGCTTTCGGCACCAAATAAAGCCTTTGGCAGCAGACAATGCCTTTTAAAACTTCAAAAAGGTTTTTAAATTATCAAAACCTTCGGAAATCAACACAGCCTTTTGAAAAATCCTAAACCTTTGACGAAAACCGAAGCCTTTGGCATGAACCATAGGCTTGCAAAAAACCCATCGAACCTTTATATATAAGGCCTTCGGCAACAAATAAAGCCTTAGGCTTAAACCAAAGCCTTTTTAAATTTTAAAAGGTTTCTTAATGAACAAAGCCTTCGAAAATCAACACAGCCTTTTGAAAAATCTAAAACCTATGACGAAAACCGAAGCCTTTGGCATGAATCATAGCCTTGCAAAAAACCCAAATCATCTTCATCTAACAAGCCTCTGGTAACAAATAAAGCCTTTGGCAACAGCCAAAGCCTTTTAAAACTTTCAAAGGTTTTCAAATTAACAAAACCTTCGGATATCAACACGGCCTTTTGAAAAATCCAAAACCTTTGACGAAAACCGAAGCCTTTGGCATGAACTATAGCCTTGCAAAAAACCCAACGCACCTTTATAAACTGTCAAAGGTTTTTAAATTAAAAAAGCCATCGGAAATAAACACAGCCTTTTGAAAATTCCAAAACCTATGAACAAAACCGAAGCCTTCGGCATGAATCATCAAAGCAATTTTTTGAATAAAGCTTTCGGCACCAAATAAAGCCTTTGGCAGCTGACAATGCCTTTAAAAACTTTTAAATTAAATTTTTTTTAATTAATAAAGCCTTCGGAAATCAACACAGCCTTTTTGAAAATCCAAAACCTATGACGAAAACCGAAGCCTTTGGCATGAACCATAGCTTTGCAAAAATCCCAACGCACCTTTATATATTAAGCCTTCGGCAACAAATAAAGCCTTTGGCTTCAACCAAAGCCTTTTAAAAAGGCTAAAACCTATGACGAAAACCAAAGCCTTTGGCACGAACAATAGCCTTGCAAAAAACCCATCGAACCTTTATATATTAAGCCTTCGGCAACAAATAAAGCCTTAGGCTTCAACCAAAGCCTTTTAAAAAGGCTAAAACCTATGACGAAAACCAAAGCCTTTGGCATGAACAATAGCCTTGTAAAAAACCCATCGAACCTTTATATATTAAGCCATTGGCAACAAATAAAGCCTTAGGCTTCAACCAAAGCCTTTTTAAACATTCAAAGGTTTCTAAATGAACAAAGCCGTCGAAAATCAACACAGCCTTTTGAAAAATCTAAAACCTATGACGAAAACCGAAGCCTTTGGCATGAATCATAGCCTTGCAAAAAACCCAAATCATCTTCATCTAACAAGCCTCTGGTAACAAATAAAGCCTTTGGCAACAGCAAAAACCTTTAAAAACTCTCAAAGGTTTTTAAATTAACAAAACCTAAAGAAAACCGAAACCTTTGGCAAGACACATCAAAGCAATTTTTTGAATTAAGCTTTCGGCACCAAATAAAGCCTTTGGCTGCAGACAATGCCTTTAAAAACTTCCAAAGGTTTTTAAATTAACATAGCCTTTGGAAATCAACACAGCCTTTGAAAAATCCAAAACATATGACAAAAACCGAAACCTTCGGCATGAATCATCAAAGCAATTTTATGAAAATAGCTTTCGGCACCAAATAAAGCCTTTGGCAGCAGACAATGCCTTTTAAAACTTCAAAAAGGTTTTTAAATTATCAAAACCTTCGGAAATCAACACAGCCTTTTGAAAAATCCTAAACCTTTGACGAAAACCGAAGCCTTTGGCATGAACCATAGGCTTGCAAAAAACCCATCGAACCTTTATATATAAGGCCTTCGGCAACAAATAAAGCCTTAGGCTTAAACCAAAGCCTTTTTAAATTTTAAAAGGTTTCTTAATGAACAAAGCCTTCGAAAATCAACACAGCCTTTTGAAAAATCTAAAACCTATGACGAAAACCGAAGCCTTTGGCATGAATCATAGCCTTGCAAAAAACCCAAATCATCTTCATCTAACAAGCCTCTGGTAACAAATAAAGCCTTTGGCAACAGCCAAAGCCTTTTAAAACTTTCAAAGGTTTTCAAATTAACAAAACCTTCGGATATCAACACGGCCTTTTGAAAAATCCAAAACCTTTGACGAAAACCGAAGCCTTTGGCATGAACTATAGCCTTGCAAAAAACCCAACGCACCTTTATAAACTGTCAAAGGTTTTTAAATTAACAAAGCCATCGGAAATAAACACAGCCTTTTGAAAATTCCAAAACCTATGAACAAAACCGAAGCCTTCGGCATGAATCATCAAAGCAATTTTTTGAATAAAGCTTTCGGCACCAAATAAAGCCTTTGGCAGCTGACAATGCCTTTAAAAACTTTTAAATTAAATTTTTTTTAATTAATAAAGCCTTCGGAAATCAACACAGCCTTTTTGAAAATCCAAAACCTATGACGAAAACCGAAGCCTTTGGCATGAACCATAGCTTTGCAAAAATCCCAACGCACCTTTATATATTAAGCCTTCGGCAACAAATAAAGCCTTTGGCTTCAACCAAAGCCTTTTAAAAAGGCTAAAACCTATGACGAAAACCAAAGCCTTTGGCACGAACAATAGCCTTGCAAAAAACCCATCGAACCTTTATATATTAAGCCTTCGGCAACAAATAAAGCCTTAGGCTTCAACCAAAGCCTTTTAAAAAGGCTAAAACCTATGACGAAAACCAAAGCCTTTGGCATGAACAATAGCCTTGTAAAAAACCCATCGAACCTTTATATATTAAGCCATTGGCAACAAATAAAGCCTTAGGCTTCAACCAAAGCCTTTTTAAACATTCAAAGGTTTCTAAATGAACAAAGCCGTCGAAAATCAACACAGCCTTTTGAAAAATCTAAAACCTATGACGAAAACCGAAGCCTTTGGCATGAATCATAGCCTTGCAAAAAACCCAAATCATCTTCATCTAACAAGCCTCTGGTAACAAATAAAGCCTTTGGCAACAGCAAAAACCTTTAAAAACTCTCAAAGGTTTTTAAATTAACAAAACCTAAAGAAAACCGAAACCTTTGGCAAGACACATCAAAGCAATTTTTTGAATTAAGCTTTCGGCACCAAATAAAGCCTTTGGCTGCAGACAATGCCTTTAAAAACTTCCAAAGGTTTTTAAATTAACATAGCCTTTGGAAATCAACACAGCCTTTGAAAAATCCAAAACATATGACAAAAACCGAAACCTTCGGCATGAATCATCAAAGCAATTTTATGAAAATAGCTTTCGGCACCAAATAAAGCCTTTGGCAGCAGACAATGCCTTTTAAAACTTCAAAAAGGTTTTTAAATTATCAAAACCTTCGGAAATCAACACAGCCTTTTGAAAAATCCTAAACCTATGACAAAAACCGAAGCCTTCGGCAAGAATCATCAAAGCAATTTTATGAATTAAGCTTTCGGCACAAAATAAAGCTTTTGGAAACAGCCAAAGCCTTTTAAAACTGTCAAAGGTTTTTGAATTAACAAAGACTTTATAAATCAACACAGCCTTTTGAAAAATCTTAAACTTATGACAAAAACCGAAGCCTTCGGCAAGAATCATCAAAGCAATTTTATGAATTAAGCCTTCGGCACAAAATAAAGCTTTTGGAAACAGCCAAAGCCTTTTAAGACTTTCAAAGGTTTCTTAATTAACAAAGCCTTCGGAAATCAACACAGCTTTTTGAAAAATCCAAAACATATGCCAAACACCGAAGCCTTCGGCATGAATCATAAAAGCAATTTTATGAAAAAAACTTTCGGCACCAAATAAAGCCTTTGGCAGCAGACAATACAATTACAATTTGGTAGGCGGGTATGGGTACCGCCGCCCTGGGAACCATTTATTGGATAACCAACACCTCTGCCATAGGTCACCCCAAGTGGTTCGCTACGTTTGGTGACTTAGCAGGGGTGCCCGGGTTCATGGGGTAAGGTTTATCCGGGTCTTGGTGGCGGATGCGTCGACCCACCTTCTGCGTGGCGGGCCGGATCGGGAGATGCCGGTTGAGGGAGACCCTTTACAACTGGTTAACGCTGTCCGGGCCGCTCGGTAGTACAGGGGCCCGACCCTCAGGCTCACGACTGAGGGTGGGCTGCCCCATCAACGAGTGAAAAAACCCCGCCGCTGCTGTTGTGCCGGTTCGTGACCGGAGGGGACCCAGCAGCAGCGTTTGGGGCGCATTGGGCGACCTCTCCAGCCGGACTCTCCCGGCCCATCGCCTTGCACCGCAGTGGGTGGGATGGATTCATACGCCTATCACTCCTGGACACTCTGGTCCCCAGCTTCCTACCCATCCCTCATACCTTTTCCTTTCCCAGACCTCCCTCTCCCATCATAACCTTTACATAAAAATACTTAAAATCATGAATATTACAACCACAACTACTAACATCCTTACAGCGGCGGGTAGCAGGCGTCCCCGGTGCAGGCCAAGACTGTTGGTGAATTTTGCCAACATTCGCGGCCTGCACACAAATATAAACTCCGTCCATCACCACCTCCATTCTCAACGTCCCAACCTTCTTTTCCTCTCTGAAACACAGATAGCTCAGCCTCTAGATGCCTCCTATCTGGACTGCCCGGGCTACGCCCTCGTCGGCAAGTTCAGACCCAAAGGAGGTATCTGTCTCTATAGCCGATCTGACGTCAACTGTGTGCGACTGTTGAATCTGGAAAACTCCAGATTTGACGTAATGTGGGTGCGCGTCAATCTTGCCAGTACGGTAAGGTTCTATGCGTGTCTATACCGCTCACCGAACCTTAGCGAATCAGACACGTCCGAGCTCTTCAAACATTTAAGCGAAACTATTGATGATCTCTTGCCCCGCTACCCCTCGGCCGAGTTTGTGGTTCTGGGGGACTTCAATGTTCATAACGAACCATGGTTGAAGTTCTCGGGATCAACAGACTCGGCTGGCCGACAGGCGGAATCCTTTGCCCTTTGCCACGGATTGGAGCAAATGGTTCAGGAGCCTACAAGGGTTCCTGATGTCCAGACTCACCGCTCCAATCTGTTAGACCTATTTCTAACCACTGTGCCACACGGTTACAAGATTGAGGTCACAGCGCCTTTAGGATCGTCCGACCACTGCCTGGTGACGACCTCAATCCCCGTCAACTTCAGACCACCAAACGAGAGGCTGAAGAGAAAAGTATGGCACTATAGGTCAGCAGATTGGTTCGGTCTGCGGGCACATTTCAATGCTTTCCCGTGGTCAGCTGTCTGTTTTCGGACTTCGGATCCCTCAAGATGTGCCCAGGAAATTGGTGAAGTCATCACATCCGCAATGGATGGCTTCATTCAATCCACTGTCAAGGAAACTGGTGTGGGCTCAAAGCCGTGGTTCAGTCGACAATGCTCCGAAGCAGTTCGGCGAAAAAACGCGGCTTACCGAGCCTACAACACATCTAGAACATCCGAAAACAGAGCAGCATATAACAAATTGGCAAAGGAATGCAAGAGGATCATAAATAGGTCAAAGTTCGAGCACGACCTGCAGATCAGCAAAAAGCTGGCTGCATGCCCGCATGGCAGCAGAGCCTTCTGGTCGCTTGCGGGCTCAATAGGTCGCAATTTCTGCAAATCCAGTCTGCCACCTCTTACCAGACCTGACGGCTCACTAGCAAACACCGCCACCGAAAAAGCAAACCTATTAGGTAAAATGTTTGCGGATAACTCAACCCTCGATGATCAAGGTGCAGTCCCGACGTCGGTTCCTCACTGCGGTTTCTATATGAAAAAGCTGAGGATCCGGCATCGGGATGTGCTCCAGGTTTTACGAGGGCTTGATGTTAATAAAGCTAGTGGGCCTGACGGAATCCCCGCCCTGGTATTGCGGAGGTGCGCTGCAGAAATAGCTCCGATTTTGACGAAGCTTTTCAAAATGTCCCTGAATTCTGGCTCTGTACCCTCTGGTTGGAAAAAAGCGGTTATCCATCCTATCCCAAAGAAGGGTGACCGCTCCAACCCGGCCAACTACCGCCCCATAGCGATCACATCAGTTCTATCCAAGGTGATGGAACGGGTGATCAACGACAAACTGCTCACATACCTCGAGAAGAACAAAATTATTAACGACCGTCAATACGGATTCCGGCGGAACCGCTCGTGCGGTGATCTTCTCGCGTATGTGACGCATGTTTGGGGGCGGTGCCTGGAACGTTTCGGTGAGACCCAAACGGTCGCACTGGATATTTCCAAGGCTTTTGACCGGGTCTGGCACCGAGGACTTGTCAACAAACTGCCTTCTTACGGACTTCCCGCATCCTTGTGTACGTGGATTGCCGACTTTTTGAGGGAGAGGTCGATTCAGACGGTTGCTGATGGCTTCACCTCTTCCTCGCACTCGATAAATGCTGGCGTCCCACAGGGATCGGTTCTATCTCCGACTTTGTTTTTGTTGCACATCAATGACCTTTTGACATGTGCACCAATTCATTGCTACGCGGATGACAGTACAGTCCATGATAGCTTTTTGTTTGACAAGCCCCCAAAGGGTGCACAAATTCCAACGGCTCGGAGGGCTTTGAAGCAAAGAATGGACGGCTACCTCGAGAGTGTTTTCTCTTGGGGTAAGAATAATCTCGTCGAATTCAATGTTTCAAAGACCCAATCATGTCTGATTACGTCTAAAAGGGATCGAAATGACAATCTAGTCTCCTTCAACGGTAGCATTCTTCCAAACAGGTCCTCCATTGATATGCTCGGTGTAACTCTAAGTGACCAGCTCAGGTACGGGGGCTCCATCGAGGCCAGAGTTAAGTTGGCCTCTCAGAAACTGGGCGTACTGTACAGGGCCCGCAGATACTTTAATTGTACACAACTGCTAACCCTGTACAAATCGCAAGTGCGCCCCACTGTTGAATTTGGCAGCCATCTCTGGTCTGGAGCCCCGATGTACCTGAAAAACGCCCTCGACTCTGTGCAGAAACGGGCGATCCGCTTGATAGATTCTCCTGTCTTAACAAACGGATTGCAATCTTTAGAGCACAGGCGTCGGGTGGGAATGCTATCCTTGTTCTACCGGTATTTCAATGGAAGATGCTCCGAGGAGCTAGCGTCATTGATCCCCTCGGCACCGGTGCATAGTCGGGAAACACGCCAAACGCGCGCCCAACATATGTACACAGTTGACATTTGTCACATGAGAACGGGACGCTTCTACGACTCGTTTTTGTGTTCAACAGCTCGGCTGTGGAACGATTTGCCGGCCTCTGTGTTTCCTCCTTCCTATAACATGGGTCTCTTCAAGACCCACGTTCACTCCTTCCTCTCCTCAAAAAGACCCTCCTCACAGCATCTTCAAAGATGACATAGGCCCTGAGGGAAATTATTTTCCTCAGGGCCTCCTGTGTGGAGTTAATATAAAAAAAAAAAAAAAAAAAAAAAAATGCCTTTTAAAACTTCCAAAGGTTTTAAAATTAACAAAGCCTTTGGGAATCAACACATGCCATGATTCACAGCCTTTGGCATGAATCATAGCCTCGCAAAAATCCCAAATCATCTTCATGTAACAAGCCTCCGGAAACAAAAAAAGCCTTTGGCAACAGCCGAAGACTTTTAAAACTCTAAATGGTTTTTAAATTAACAAAACCTTCGGAAATCAACACAGCCTTTTGAAAAATCCAAAAACCAATGAAGAAAACCGAAGCCTTCGGCCTGAATCATAGCCTTGCAAAAAAACCCAACGCACCTTTATAGATTAAGCCTTCGGCACCAAATAAAGCCTTTTGCAGCAGCCAAAGCCTTTTAAAACTTTGAAAAGTTTTTAAATTAACAAAGCCTTTGGAAATCAACACAGCTTTTTGAAAAATCCAATACCTATGACGAAAACCGAAACCTTCGGCATGAATCACAGCCTTGCAAAAAACCCAAATCATCTTCATGTAACAAGCCTCCGGCAACCAATAAAGCCTTTGGCAACAGCAAAAACCTTTAAAAACTCTCAAAGGTTTTTAAATTAACAAAACCTTCGGAAATCAACACAGCCTTTTGAAAAATCCAAAACCTATGAAGAAAACCGAAACCTTCGGCATGACACATCAAAGCAATTTTTTGAATTAAGCTTTCGGCACCAAATAAAGCCTTTGGCAGCAGACAATGCTTTTGAAAACTTTCAAAGTTTTTAAATTAACAAAGCCTTCGGAAATCAACACAGCCTTTTGAAAAATCGAAAACCTATGACGAAAACCGAAGCCTTCGGCATGAATCATAGCCTTGCAAAAAACCCAAATAATCTTCATGTAACCAGCCTCCGGCAACAAACAAAGCCTTTGCCAACAGCTAAAGCTTTTTAAAACTTTCAAAGGTTTTTAAATTATCAAAACCTTCGGAAATCAACACAGCCTTTTGAAAAATCCAAAACCTATGACGAAAACATCAAAGCAATTTTATGAATAAAGCCTTTGGCACCAAATAAAGCCTTTGGCAACAGCAAAAGCCTTTTTAAACTCTCAAAGGTTTCTAAATTAACAAAGCCTTCGGAAATCAACACAGCCTTTTATAACAAAAGGAACTTAATATAACGCGTTGTGCGCTAAATATAGCACTATTTCTTAATTCTGAAATATGTGTGTAAAAGACATTATAATGTGTATGGTAATGTAATATAGGTTAGCAAATAAAAGATTCTTAACATTGAAAGACATTGAATTTATTGGATATGTTAATCGTTACAAGTTTAAATTTTGAATAGCAAGAGACTCTAAGTTTTATAATTTGTTAAATAGAAATCGTCAGGGCATGTTTAGATTGTGAAACAACATCTAAATAGTGATGAAACGAAGTTTCAAAGTTTATCGTTAAGGCCACATGTTCTGAGAGGTAAGACACAAAAAGCTAAATTTCAAGGAATGATCATGTTAAAATTATTTAGGGCGCCAGCTCTCCCTTTTAAAATAAGAGAGAAGCATATTTATATTTGGATAATAAACCATTTCTAATTTAAAATCTAAAGTATCATAATGGTGACAATTGGCTCACGAATGTCGGTAACGCGATCCCTTGCGTCTCCGTCCTGTGTTGTAACGTCCTCTCCTTTGCGCTCGCCTCTTGGTACTGGTGAGAAAAGAATACTTGTGCTCGAAGGCCGGTATGCCCAAGCAGCTGTTGTGTTTGAAAACAGCAATCAGTACTTATTTATGGTCGTAAAGCCAAATATGGGGTAATTAGTTTCAGAATGCTACATTACACCCTTTCCTTCCAAAAAGAATTTCCAATAGGAAATTGCAGGCCCTCCCGGCGCCTTGACCAACTCAGACACGAATCTGCATGAGCGACTGCAACTGATGAAAGGATTCCATTGTGGACGGCCAAGGTAAAATGGTTAGGCTCCCCTCCAGGGTGACCAACATGATAACGGTGTAGCTCCCCTCCAGGGTAACCACGGTTAGAAATGGTGAGGTTCCCCTCCAGGGTGACCAAGATAATATATAGTAAAGGCTCCTCCTTCAGGGTTCTTGACTTGATCAGGCCGCATACAAAGTTGAAGAAATGTAGGAATCTTGAGGTAAAACAGATGAGATGAGTGCCAATGAATTTGTAAGTGAAGGTCTTGAATGGATGAAGAAGGTTGAAGTTGAAAGTTGAAAGTTTTTATCTCAAGTAGTCCAATGGTATTGAGAAGTCTGTATAAGGTTGAATTCTTCCTTCAATATTAACCATGATAGAGTTAGAAGCCGCTGCTATGTGTACCCAAAGAATGCATAGGCGAAGGGAAGAGGAAGGTTGAAGTTTACAGTTGATATTCTTCATTCTTGATATAGCCCAGCGAAGTCTAAACTATTCTATCAAATGGTTTACTGATAATGAAAATTTAATGAAAATAATTTATGTTAGTAGATAACAAATGATCATTGTTTTAATTATACAAAATAAAGACCCTAAGTGAAATAATATATAATAAAATCTTCAAGAATTTATTGATTAAAAAGTGGCATCTCTGAACTGAATTATGCAATTTAAAACCCTGCAAATTTAACCAAAAGTGACTTTATAACCAAGACGCAACGCAAAGCTTCACAACACCACCCATAGGTGTCATTCCTCTAATTAGAATAAAAAAATAATAGTTTATTTATTTTATTATTTTTTTTTTTTTTAAGTTTCTTAATGAAACAGTGATTTCGAATTAAAGATTGAAAATTTTAAAATCCACATTAGGATGTTGATATTAAAATAGTTAAATTAATATTAACTTTGTGATAATCCCAAAAGGGGAACATTAAATTGATATTTGATTATGATTTATTATAATAATTGGTGATTTGACAAATATATAAAATACATATTATTTAATAATACATATTTGCAAAATAAAAGCATACCATGCAGGCACAATTTATGAGAAAGTGATGATACTCCTTGTAAATAAACAAAATAAATGTATGCACCATGTACTCATCCAAAATCACACACATTCAGAATAGAATATATTATAATATGAACTTATGGAACCCTAGCACAGCGTACATTCATTTGAACGTGTTCAACGCAACATAAGCAACATTTAAAAATACATAACATTTCAAAACAAAACAATGACAATCATTAAATAACATTCAATGTGAGAACACAAAATCTACACGTTCTCACGTTCAATGTTAATATTTTAATCGCACCCACTAATGCGTGATAGTGGAGGCGATACTTGTATTAAATTAATTACATTCATGACTCTAGATAAAACCACCAAGTGACCGGAGATCACAAAATACCTAAAATTTCCCTTATTCCCTTAAGGAATGAAATTTATCAACTTATAAATTTACTCCAAGGATTTACATTAATCCAAAATAAGTTGTTGACAACAACCAATATTACTTATGATTCTCCATATAGATCCTCAAAACATGAGACAGAAAATCAAAATCCCCAACGTATTAGACGATGAGATTTATCCGAGATAACGCATACGTTATCTAATCGCCAAAATGGTAACAGCGCTTTCACTCCCCAAAAGGTATGCATACAAGGAGTAACTGTTAACCAGCGAACAAGGAATATACCCGATCCAACTAAATTGGAACCGAATAATAAAAGTGAATTCAACGCTCACTTATGAATCACCACGACTTCCCCAGAACGGAACATGGACACATATATGACAGACATTTTAACAATCACAAGACACAATACTACGAAATAACCACGCAATTGACGCTAAAACATACGTGTTCAATGTTTCAAATTGCATATGAAAAATTTCAAATTGCATACAAAACGAAAACTAAAGCCCGAGTTAAGTGATTTTACTACAAATCACTCCCTAAAAGATTTTATTGTGCCTCCAAAGAAAATGAAAAGAATTTAGTAGTGACCATTGACTCAATCTGTTGAAGAAATAAATTGCGATATAAAACTGTATTGACTATCAATTTATGTATTTAGCAAGGAATCTAACCAAAATGTAATCATAATCCGAATTCTAAAGAAAATGCGTGACTGCAATAATAGATGTCGCTAATTGTTATTACAAAAAGAATCATCATTGAAATTGAAATTGAAATTACTAAACTGTCAAAATAAGGAATTTTTCGCGGTACAAACAGACATCAAATTGACATATAAATCCCCAAAGGAATGTACAACTTAATACCCGAAAACACCGAAAAAACTAATTAATTCTGAAAGAAATTCCAAAAAAATTTTAAACTACCACTCCCAAAATATAATTTAGAAAAAAAAATCAAGTATAGCTTCGCACCACCAATTAATTAAGTTTAAATTTTTAACATAATAAACACATCTAGTTCAAACCAAACTCTAAATATGTATAAAATCCCTCAATCGAGGACAAAATCCAGAAAGAAGTAGAAACCAGAGTATAAACTATGATAATCAAAAAAAATAATATTTTTTATTTTTACTAGATTAAAATGGTGATAAAAAAATTAAATTCTGAAAACAGACATTCAATTGATAAATAATTCTCAATACGTGCGTAACCAACCACAGTCAATCCGTAATAAAGCATGTGTGCAATATTTATATATATATTTTTAATTTACCATACGTAATTAAATATTTAAATAAAGAAAACCGGAGAAGGAATGAATCTACAACAAAATTTTTTTTTTTTTTTAAACGAAATAAAACCAGCATTCTTGATCCTAAACAATGTTTGACATCCCCCGAAAGGAAACATTATTCAAAATGAAAGAAAAGTCGCGTTATTCCATTCTCTAAATGTGTGAAAGTCCCAAATATATCTGTACTGAAATAAGATTAGTTGTAATTATAAAACCCAATATAACTGCTTGTAACACCGTACATAGTTACTAAATTAGACTTTTATCTAAGCGATATTATCTCAAGCTAAATTATTAAAATGAAATGGTAAACAAACCCCAAATTATTTTGAACAAAGTTTAATAACTTAAAGAATTATCGAATTACATCATGATAATGTTGATTTATAATTATGACCGCCGTTCAAATTTCCCTGCTAACTGAACGCTATTAACAATCATAGAAAAAAATTATCATCCAAAATTATTTTTATACGATAAATAATTAAATAAAAATGAAAAACTGTTCAATTTTCGCCTAAAACTGAACCGATATCAGATACATCATCTTATTTATCATAACCAACTAAGAATTGAATTAATCCATTAATTAAATTTATTGCAAGAATTTAAAAGCTAATTCATTGATAAAAATTGAAAATTAAGTTGATTTGCATTTAATTAAAGAAGCTACAATAAATTAAATGGAATCATTATAATTCAAAAAATTTATCTCCCAAAATTAAGTTAGCTGATAAAATATACCTCCATTCCACATTCAAACATCCGAAGAGTATTGCAAGATTTGAGAGAAATTTTAGACACAACATTATATACAAAATCATTTCTGTCAAATAAAACAAAACACCCAAACGCAGAAATAAAAGAAAGATAGACTTAAAAGCAAACTTGTAACCACGAAGTGAAGACAGGAAACTGAAAACTAGAAGAATCCGTCGACTGAACGTTCATAGCCAAGGAACTCTGCAAAGCATTCTAGCACCTTCTGAAACGTAAGTTGTACCCAAATTTATTCAAGGAAAAGCAGGATTAATCAAACTGAAAGACAATTATTCAATTATTAATGAGTACCCATTGACGCAGTTATATTAGAAAGGAAAAAAAAACTAAATACGAATCAAATTACCATATATTAGGTATAAAACTATAGAGTTAAGTAAAAATAATCATGAAGGATTTTTTTTTTTTTTTTTTAAAGAAACCCTAGTGCTATCAAATAAAACAAAAGCTTAATAAAATTATACAAAATTGAAAACTCAGGCTAATTCATTTGACTTAAATGGATGTGTTAATCCATGTTGAATTCATATTTAGTAAAATTGTGTTGCATGACAATGTAAATTTTATTCAATGTAACATAATAATGATCTGAGGTAGGTAAGTAATTATTGAGAGCAAAAATTCTCCATCACATTCTGTAGTTGCTCAGGAAAGTATCTAACCTTTGTAAAATATATTATTTAAATTATTTAAAGTCAAAATAATTAAATAGGAAATATAGCTCACATGATTAATTGTGGAAGGCAAAACTCGACCGCATTGAACACGCATTTCCTTGAACCCATCACCTGAAGAATCACATACAAACCAAGAAACTATTGGGAAAAACGCAATTAGACACAAAAATTTAAAATTACAAAATAATAATCACTGATAAGATGTAAATTGCACATGGAAGCTAGGGTAGCAATTTATTTTGAGACCGAAAAGTTGACATTCTTACCACAATGAAATATGGCGTTTACATCTCAAAATATGTGAATAATTAATATATGTGGCAATTATGAGCAAACTTGAAGAGAGCGATCGAAAGTTAAAAACATCATTAATATGAAAATTATAAAATATTTAAAAAAAACCCAGAGTACCAAGGGAGCTTAAAAAAAAAACTTTGTAAAATTATGAATAAATTAAGTGAGTCACAGGAGCACAACACAAGACATAGTTACGCAGGTACCCACACCCGGAACCAAAAGTCACCATTATAGTTTCTAAAATAGCATGATCACAACTTGAAATTATTAAAACATTAAAAAAACACATACACTGATACATTTATATCCTACCCCACAAAAAAATGTAACAAAATCACTAGGTTCACCACGAGGGCCGCCAAATATAGCAAAAAAACTTAATATAACGCGTTGAGCGCTAAATATAACACGTTTTCTTAATTCTGAAATATGTGTGTAAAAGACATTATAATGTGTATGGTAATGTAATAAAGGTTAGCAAATAAAAAGATTCTTAACATTGAAAGACATTGAATTTATTGGATATGTTAATCGTTACAAGTTTAAATTTTGAATAGCAAGAGACTCTAAGTTTTATAATTTGTTAAATAGAAATCGTCAGGGCATGTTTAGATTGTGAAACAACATCTAAATAGTGATGAAACGAAGTTTCAAAGTTTATCGTTAAGGCCACATGTTCTGAGAGGTAAGACACAAAAAGCTAAATTTCAAGGAATGATCATGTTAAAATTATTTAGGGCGCCAGCTCTCCCTTTTAAAATAAGAGAGAAGCATATTTATATTTGGATAATAAACCATTTCTAATTTAAAATCTAAAGTATCATAATGGTGACAATTGGCTCACGAATGTCGGTAACGCGATCCCTTGCGTCTCCGTCCTGTGTTGTAACGTCCTCTCCTTTGCGCTCGCCTCTTGGTACTGGTGAGAAAAGAATACTTGTGCTCGAAGGCCGGTATGCCCAAGCAGCTGTTGTGTTTGAAAACAGCAATCAGTACTTATTTATGGTCGTAAAGCCAAATATGGGGTAATTAGTTTCAGAATGCAAAATCCAAAACAAAACAAATCCAAAACCAATGAAAAAAAAACCGAAGTCTTCGGCATTAATCATCAAAGCAATTTTATGATTTAAACCTTCGGCTCACAATAAAGCCTTTGGAAACAGCCAAAGCCTTTTAAGACTTTCAAAGGTTTTTTTAATTAACAAGGCCTTCGGAAATCAACACAGCCTTTTGAAAAATCCTAAACCTATGACAAAAACCGAAGCCTTCGGCGTGAATCATCAAAGCAATTTTTTTAATTAAGCCTTCGGCACAAAATAAAGCCTTTGGAAAAAGCCAAAGCCTTTAAAGACTTTCAAAGGTTTCTAAATTAACAAAGCCTTCGGAAATCAACACAGCCTTTTGAAAAATCGAAAACCTATGACGAAAACCGAAGCCTTTGGCATGAATCATAGCCTTGCAAAAAACCCAAATCATCTTCATGTAACAAGCCTCCGGCAACCAATAAAGCCTTTGGCAACAGCAAAAACCTTTAAAAACTCTCAAAGGTTTTTAAATTAACGAAACTTTCGGAAATCAACACAGCCTTTTGAAAAATCCAAAACCTATGAAGAAAACCAAAACCTTCGGCATGACACATCAAAGCAATTTTTTGAATTAAGCTTTCGGCACCAAATAAAGCCTTTGGCAGCAGACAATGCTTTTGAAAACTTTCAAAGTTTTTAAATTAACAAAGCCTTCGGAAATCAACACAGCCTTTTGAAAAATCGAAAACCTATGACGAAAACCGAAGCCTTCGGCATGAATCATAGCCTTTCAAAAAACCCAAATCATCTTCATGTAACCAGCCTCCGGCAACAAACAAAGCCTTTGCCAACAGCTAAAGCTTTTTAAAACTTTCAAAGGTTTTTAAATTATCAAAACCTTCGGAAATCAACACAGCCTTTTGAAAAATCCAAAACCTATGACGAAAACCGAAGCTTTCGGCGTGAATCATCAAAGCAATTTTTTTAATTAAGCCTTCGGCACAAAATAAAGCCTTTGGAAAAAGCCAAAGCCTTTAAAGACTTTCAAAGGTTTCTAAATTAACAAAGCCTTCGGAAATCAACACAGCCTTTTGAAAAATCGAAAACCTATGACGAAAACCGAAGCCTTTGGCATCAATCATAGCCTTGCAAAAAACCCAAATCATCTTCATGTAACAAGCCTCCGGCAACCAATAAAGCCTTTGGCAACAGCAAAAACCTTTAAAAACTCTCAAAGGTTTTTAAATTAACAAAACCTTCGGAAATCAACACAGCCTTTTGAAAAGTCCAAAACCTATGAAGAAAACCGAAACCTTCGGCATGACACATCAAAGCAATTTTTTGAATTAAGCTTTTGGCACCAAATAAAGCCTTTGGCAGCAGACAATGCTTTTAAAAAATTTCAAAGTTTTTAAATTAACAAAGCCTTCGGAAATCAACACAGCCTTTTGACAAATCCAAAACCGATGACAAAAACCGAAGCCTTCGGCGTGAATCATCAAAGCAATTTTTTGAATTAAGCCTTCGGCACAAAATAAAGCCTTTGGAAAAAGCCAAAGCCTTTAAAGACTTTTAAAGGTTTCTAAATTAACAAAGCCTTCGGAAATCAACACAGCCTTTTGAAAAATCGAAAACCTATGACGAAAACCGAAGCCTTCGGCATGAATCATAGCCTTGCAAAAAACCCAAATCATCTTCATGTAACCAGCCTCCGGCAACAAACAAAGCCTTTGCCAACAGCTAAAGCTTTTTAAAACTTTCAAAGGTTTTTAAATTATCAAAACCTTCGGAAATCAACACAGCCTTTTGAAAAATCCAAAACCTATGACGAAAACCGAAGCTTTCGGCGTGAATCATCAAAGCAATTTTTTTAATTAAGCCTTCGGCACAAAATAAAGCCTTTGGAAAAAGCCAAAGCCTTTAAAGACTTTCAAAGGTTTCTAAATTAACAAAGCCTTCGGAAATCAACACAGCCTTTTGAAAAATCGAAAACCTATGACGAAAACCGAAGCCTTTGGCATCAATCATAGCCTTGCAAAAAACCCAAATCATCTTCATGTAACAAGCCTCCGGCAACCAATAAAGCCTTTGGCAACAGCAAAAACCTTTAAAAACTCTCAAAGGTTTTTAAATTAACAAAACCTTCGGAAATCAACACAGCCTTTTGAAAAGTCCAAAACCTATGAAGAAAACCGAAACCTTCGGCATGACACATCAAAGCAATTTTTTGAATTAAGCTTTTGGCACCAAATAAAGCCTTTGGCAGCAGACAATGCTTTTAAAAAATTTCAAAGTTTTTAAATTAACAAAGCCTTCGGAAATCAACACAGCCTTTTGACAAATCCAAAACCGATGACAAAAACCGAAGCCTTCGGCGTGAATCATCAAAGCAATTTTTTGAATTAAGCCTTCGGCACAAAATAAAGCCTTTGGAAAAAGCCAAAGCCTTTAAAGACTTTTAAAGGTTTTTAAATTATCAAAACCTTCGGAAATCAACACAGTCTTTTGAAAAATCCAAAACCTATGACGAAAACCGAAGCCTTCGGCATGACACATCAAAGCAATTTTTTGAATTAGGCTTTTGGCACCAAATAAAGCCTTTGGCAGCAGAAAATGCCTTTAAACACTTTAAAAGTTTTTAAATTAACAAAGCCTTCGGAAATCAACCCAGCTTTTTGATAAATCCAAAATATATGACAAAAACCGAAGCCTTCGGCATGAATCATCAAAGCAACTTTACGAAAAAAGCTTTCGGCACCAAATAAAGCCTTTGGCAGCTGACAATGCCTTTGAAACTTTTCAAAGTTTTTAAATTAACAAAGCCTTTGGAAATCAACACAGCCTTTTGAAAAATCCAAAACATATGACGAAAACCGAAGCCTTCGGCATGAATCATAAAAGCAATTTTATGAAAAAAGCCTTCGGCACCAAATAAAGCCTTTGGCAGCAGCCAAAGCCTTTTAAAACTCTCAAAGGTTTCTAAATCAACAAAGCCTTCGGAAATCAACACAGCCTTTTGACAAATCCAAAACCTATGACAAAAACCGAAGTCTTCGGCATTAATCATCAAAGCAATTTTATGATTTAAGCCTTCGGCTCACAATAAAGCCTTTGGAAACAGCCAAAGCCTTTTAAGACTTTCAAAGGTTTTTTTAATTAACAAGGCCTTCGGAATTCAACACAGCCTTTTGAAAAATCCTAAACCTATGACAAAAACCGAAGCCTTCGGCGTGAATCATCAAAGCAATTTTTTGAATTAAGCCTTCGACACAAAATAAAGCCTTTGGAACAAGCCAAAGCCTTTAAAGACTTTCAAAGGTTTCTAAATTAACAAAGCCTTCGGAAATCAACACAGCCTTTTGAAAAATCGAAAACCTATGACGAAAACCGAAGCCTTTGGCATGAATCATAGCCTTGCCAAAAACCAAAATCATCTTCATGTAACAAGCCTCCGGCAACCAATAAAGCCTTTGGCAACAGCAAAAACCTTTAAAAACTCTCAAAGGTTTTAAAATTAACAAAACCTTCGGAAATCAACACAGCCTTTTGAAAAGTCCAAAACCTATGAAGAAAACCGAAACCTTCGGCATGACACATCAAAGCAATTTTTTGAATTTAGCTTTCGGCACCAAATAAAGCCTTTGGCAGCAGACAATGCTTTTGAAAACTTTCAAAGTTTTTAAATTAACAAAGCCTTCGGAAATAAACACAGCCTTTTGACAAATCCAAAACCGATGACAAAAACCGAAGCCTTCGGCGTGAATCATCAAAGCAATTTTTTGAATTAAGCCTTCGGCACAAAATAAAGCCTTTGGAAAAAGCCAAAGCCTTTAAAGACTTTTAAAGGTTTCTAAATTAACAAAGCCTTCGGAAATCAACACAGCCTTTTGAAAAATCGAAAACCTATGACGAAAACCGAAGCCTTCGGCATGAATCATAGCCTTGCAAAAAACCCAAATCATCTTCATGTAACCAGCCTCCGGCAACAAACAAAGCCTTTGCCAACAGCTAAAGCTTTTTAAAACTTTCAAAGGTTTTTAAATTATCAAAACCTTCGGAAATCAACACAGCCTTTTGAAAAATCCAAAACCTATGACGAAAACCGAAGCCTTCGGCATGAATCATCAAAGCAATTTTATGAATAAAGCCGTCGGCACCAAATAAAGCCTTTGGCAACAGCCAAAGCCATTTCAAACTGTCAAAGGTTTTTAAATTAACAAAGCCTTCGGAAATCAACACAGCCTTATGAAAATTCCTAAACCTATGAAGAAAACCGAAGCCTTCGGCATGACACATCAAAGCAATTTTTTGAATTAGGCTTTTGGCACCAAATAAAGCCTTTGGCAGCAGAAAATGCCTTTAAACACTTTAAAAGTTTTTAAATTAACAAAGCCTTCGGAAATCAACCCAGCTTTTTGATAAATCCAAAATATATGACAAAAACCGAAGCCTTCGGCATGAATCATCAAAGCAACTTTATGAAAAAAGCTTTCGGCACCAAATAAAGCCTTTGGCAGCAGACAATGCCTTTAAAAACTTTCAAAGTTTTTAAATTAACAAAGCCTTCGGAAATCAACACAGCCTTTTGAAAAATCCAAAACCTATGACGAAAACCGAAGCCTTCGGCATGAATCATAAAAGCAATTTTATGAAAAAAGCCTTCGGCACCAAATAAAGCCTTTGGGAGCAGCCAAAGCCTTTTAAAACTTCCAAAGGTTTTTAAATTAACAAAGCCTTCGGAAATCAACACAGTCTTTTGAAAAATCCTAAACCTATGACAAAAACCGAAGCCTTGGGCATGAATCATAGCCTTGCAAAAAACCCAAAGCATCTTTATAAATTAAGCCTTCGGCACCAAATAAAGCCTTTGGCAACATCCAAAGCCATTTAAAACTGTCAAAGGTTTTTAAATTAACAAAGCCTTCGGAAATCAACACAGCCTTTTAAAAAATCCTAAACCTATGACAAAAACCGAAGCCTTCAGCATGAATCATCAAAGTAATTTTATGAATTAAGCCTTCAGCACACAATAAAGCCTTTGGAAACAGCCAAGGCCTTTTAAGTCTTTCAAAGGTTTCTAAATTAACAAAGCCTTCGGAAATCAACACAGCCTTTTGAAAAATCCAAAACCTATGAAGAAAACCTAAGCCTTCGGCATGAATTATCAAAGCAATTTTATGAATTAAGCCATCGGCACCAAATAAAGCCTTTGGCAAGAGCCAAAGCCTTTTAAAACTTTCTTAGGTTTTGAAATTAACAAAACCTTCGGAAATCACTACAGCTTTTTGAAAAATTCAAAACCTATGAAGAAACCCGAAGCCTTCGGCCTGAATCATAGCCTTGCAAAAAACCCAACGCACCTTTATAAATTAAGCCTTCGGCACCAAATAAAGCCTTTTGCATTAGCCAAAGCCTTTTAAAACTTTCAAAAGTTTTTAAATTAACAAAGCCTTTGGAAATCAACACAGCTTTTTGAAAAATCCAAAACCTATGACGAAAACCGAAGCCTTCGGCATGAATCATAGCCTTGCAAAAAACCCAAAGCATCTTTATAAATTAAGCCTTCGGCACCAAATAAAGCCTTTGGCAACAGCCAAAGCCATATAAAACTGTCAAAGGTTTTTAAATTAACAAAGCCTTCGGAAATCAACACAGCCTTTTAAAAAATCCTAAACCTATGACAAAAACCGAAGCCATCGGCATGAATCATCAAAGCAATTTTATGAATTAAGCCTTCAGCACACAATAAAGCCTTTCGAAACAGCCAATGCCTTTTAAGACTTTCAAAGGTTTCTAAATTAACAAAGCCTTCGGAAATCAACACAGCCTATTGACAAATCCAAAACCTATCACGAAACCCGAAGGCGTCGGCATTAATCATCAAAGCAATTTAACAATTACAATACAAGAAGTCACAACAGAAAGGATCTCTTCGTCCCAGAAAGCAATACTGCAATGTATTAAAAGACGTATGCGTATCTGGGACCGAAATTATAAAATAATAAAATCCCCACAGACTTAAATATTAAAAATTGCAAAATGTCCTGCATTGGTTCAATAATAACTAAATGGTTGATTGGCTTTGGTAGGGAGGAGTCTGAAAAACTATTATATAATGTGACTTAAAACGATACATGGTTATCTATGAATGGCACATTTAGTAAAAACTTAGTACATAGGTATTAATTAAAAAAAATAATAATAATTTAAACTGCATTTTGCACTTTACACACTTTGGTTCCTTAGAACAGGCAATCTGCCTAACTAGGAACTAATATCGACTTAAAACAACGTAATAACACTTGTATTCATTTTAAATATATTCTCTTATTAACTAATAATATTATTTCTGTTATTTTGGCTTTAAATGTATCAAATGTAAATAAATAAATAAATTTTATGCATTAAGCCTTCGGCACCAAATAAACCCTTTGGAAACAGCCAAAGCCTTTTAAAATTGTCAAAGGTTTTTATATTAATAAAGCCTTCGGAAATCAACACAGCCTTTTGAAAAATCCTAAACCTATGACAAAAACCGAAGCCTTCGGCATGAATCATCAAAGCAATTTGATGAATTAAGCCTTCGGCACAAAATAAAGCCTTTTGAAAAAGCCAAAGCCTTTTAAGACTTTCACAGGTTTCTAAATTAACAAAGCCTTCGGAAATCAACACAGCCTTTTGAAAAATCTACGACAAAAACTGAAGCCTTTGGCATGAATCATAGCCTTGCATAAAACCCAAATCATCTTCATGTAACAAGCCTCCGGCAACAAATTAAGCCTTTGCCAAAAGCTAAAGCCTTTTAAAACTTACAAATGTTTTTAAATTAACAAAACCTTCGGAAATCAACACAGCCTTTTGAAAAATCCAAAACCTATGACGAAAACCGAAGCCTTCGGCATTAACCGTTATAAATTAAGCCTTCGGCACCAAATAAAGCCTTTGGCAACAGTCAAAGCCTTTTAAAACTGACAAAGGTTTTTAAATTAACAAAGCGTTCGGAACTCAACACAGCCATTTAAAAAATCCAAAACCTATGACGAAAACAGCAGCCTCCGGCATGAAACATCAAAGCATTTTTATGAATAAAGCCTTCGGCACCAAATAAAGCCTTTGGCAACAGCCAAAGCCTTTTTCAGACTTTCAAAGGTCTCTTAATAAAGAAAGCCTTCGGAAATCAACACAGCCTTTTGAAAAATCCAAAACCTATGAAGAAAACCAAAGCCTTTAGCATTAACCATAGCCTTGCAAAAAATCCAACGCACCTTTATAAATAAAGTCTTCGGCACCAAATTGGCAACAGCCAAAGCCATTTAAAACTGTCAAAGGTTTTTCAATTAACAAAGCCTTCGAAAATCAACACAGCCTTTTGAAAAATCCTAAACCATTGACAAAAACCAAAGCCTTCGGCATGAATCATCAAAGCAATTTTATGAATTACGCCTTCGGCACACAATAAAGCCTTTGGCTCAAAGGTTTATAAATTAACAAAGCCTTCGGAAATCAACACAGCCTTTTGAAAAGTCCAAAACCTAAGACGAAAACCAAAGCCTTCAGCATGAATCATGGCCTTGCATAATACCCAAATCATCTTCATGTAACAAGCCTCCGGCAACAAATATAGCCTTTGCCAACAGCTAAAGCCTTTCAAAACTTTCAAAGGTTTTTAAATTAACAAAACCTTCATAAATCAACACAGCCTTTTGAAAAATTCAAAACCTATGACGAAAACCGAAGCCTTCGGCATGACTTATCAAAGCAATTTTATAAAAAAAGCCTTCGGCACCAAATGACGCCTTTCGCAACTGCCAAAGCCTTTTAAAACTTTCAAAGGTTTCGAAATTAACAAAGCTTTCGGAAATCAACACAACCCTTTGAAAAATCCAAAACCTATGATCAAAACTGAAGCATTCGGCATTAACCATAGCCTTGAAAAAAACCCAACGCACCTTTATAAATTATGCCTTCGGCAACAAATAAAGCCTTTGGCAACAGTCAAAGCCTTTTCAAACTTTCAAATTTTTCTAAATTAACAAAGCCTTCGGAAATTAACACAGCCTTTTGAGAATTCCAAAACCTATGACGAAAACTGAAACCTTCGGCATCAATCATCAAAGCAATTTTTATGAATTAAGCCATCGGCCCCAAATTAAGCCCTTGGCAAGAGCCAAAGCCTTTTAAAACTTGCATAGGTTTTGAAATGAACAAAATCATGGGAAATCACTACAGCTTTTTAAAAAATCCAAAACCTATGAAGAAAACCGAAGCCTTCGGCATGAATCAAAGCTTTGCAAAAAACCCAAAGCATCTTTATGAATTAAGCCTTCGGGAACAGATAAAGTGTTTGGCAACAGCTAAAGCGTTTACAAACTTTCAAAGGTTTATAAATTAACACAGCCTACGGAAGTCAACACAACCCTTTGAAAAATCCAAAACCTATGACCAAAACTGAAGCATTCGGCATTAACCGTTATAAATTAAGCCTTCTTCACCAAATAAAGCCTTTGGCAACAGTCAATGCCTTTTCAAACTGCCAAAGGTTTTTAAATTAACAAAGCCTTCGGAACTCAACACAGCCTTTTAAAAAATCCAAAACCTATGACGAAAACAGAAGCCTTCGGCATGAATCATCAAAGCAATTTTATGAATAAAGCCTTCGGCATCAAATAAAGCCTTTCGCAACAGCCAAAGCCTTTTTCAAACTTTCAAAAGTTTCTAAATTAACAAAGCCTTCGGAAATCAACACAGCCGTTTGAATATTCCAAAAGCTATGACGAAAACCGAAGCCTTCGGCATGAATTATCATAGCAATTTTATGAATTAAGCCTTCGGCACAAAATAAAGCCTTTGGAAATAGCCAAAGCCTTTTAAGACTTTCAAAGGTTTCTAAATTAACAAAGCCTTCGGAAATCAACACAGCCTTTTGAAAAATCCAAAACCTATGACGAACACCCAAGCCTTTGGCATTTACCATAGCCTTGCAAAGAACCCAACGCACCTTTATAAATTAAGCCTTCGGCACCAAATAAAGCCTTTGACAACAGCCAAAGCCATTTAAAACTGTCAAAATTTTTAAATTAACAAAGGCTTCGGAAATCAACACAGCCTTTTGAAAAGTCCTAAACCTTTGAAAAAAACCGAAGCCTTCGGCATGAATCATCAAAGCAATTTTATGAATTAAGCCTTCGGCACTAAATAAAGCCTTTGGCAGCTGCCAAAGCCTTTTAAGACTTTCAAAGGTTTCTAAATTAACAAAGCCTTCGGAAATCAACACAGCCTTTTGAAAAATCCAAAACCTATGAAGAAAACCGAAGCCTTCGGTATGAATCATCAAAGCAATTTTTTGAATTAAGCCTTCGGCACTAAATAAAGCCTTTGGCAGCAGCCAAAGCCTTTCAAAACTTTCAAAGTTTTTAAATTAACAAAACTTTCGGAAATCAACACAGCCTTTTGAAAAATCCAAAACCTATGAAGAAAACCGAAGCCTTCGGCATGAATCATCAAAGCAATTTTATGAATTAAGCTATCGGCACCAAATTAAGCCTTTGGCAAGAGCCAAAGCCTTTTAAAACTTTCTTAGGTTTTGAAATTAACAAAACCTTTGGAAATCACTACAGCTTTTTGAAAAATCCAAAAGCTTTGACGAAAACCGAAGCCTTCGGCATGAATCATAGCCTTGCTAAAAACCCAAAGCATCTTTATGGATTAAGCCTTCGGCAACAAATTAAGCCTTTGGCAACAGCCAAAGTCTTTTAAAACTTACAAATATTTCTAAATTAACAAAGCCTTCGGAAATCGACACAGCCTTTTGAAAAATCCAAAATCTATGACGAAAACCAAGGTTTTCGGCATGAATCATACATAACCTTGAAAAAACCCAAAGCATCTTTATGAATTAAGCCTTCGTCAACAAATCAAGCTTTTGGCAACATCCAAAGCGTTTTTAAACTTTCAAAAAGGTTTCAATATTAACAAAGCCTTCAAAAATCAACACAGCCTTTTGACAAATCCAAAAGCTATGACGAAAACCGAAGCCTTTGACATAGTCTTGCAAAAAACCCAAAGCATCTTTATGAATTAAGCCTTCGGCAACACATAAAGCCTTTGGAAACAGCCAAAGCCTTTTAAAACTTTCAAAGGTTTCCTTATTCAGTGGTTGTGTGGGGATCGCGTTTGGGTCCCACCCAGGCGTTCCGTGTTCGATTCCTCGGCTGGCTAAGTCCTCCATCACAACACAATCAACATCTTCCGCTTAGTGTGGTGGTAGTAGGAGATTTTCAAATGTTGTTGGTTTATACGTAACCCGGGAATGTTTGTCTTTCTTTTAAAAAATAAAATAAAATAACAAAGTCTTCGGAAATCAACACAGCCTTTTGAAAAATGCAAAACCTATGACAAAAACCGAAGCCTTTAATTTAGCCTTGCAAAAAACCCAAAGCATCTTTATGAATTAAGCCTTCGGCAACACATAAAACCTTTGGAAACAGCCAAAGCCTTTTAAAAATTTCAAAGGTTCCTTAATTAACAAAGCCTTTGGAAATCAACACAGCCTTTTGAAAAATCTAAAACAAATGACGAAAACCAAAACCTTCAGCATGAATCATAGCCTTGCAAAAAACCCGAAGCATCTTTATGAATTAAGCCTTCGACAACAAATAAAGCCTTCGGCAACAGCCAAAGCGTTTTTAAACTTTCAAAGGTTTCTACATTAACAAAGCCTTCGGAAATCAACACAGCCTTTTGAAAAATCCAAAACCTATGACGAAAACCGAAGCCTTTGACATAGCCTTGCAAAAAACCCGAAGCATCTTTATGAATAAAGCCTTCGGCAACAAATAAAGCCTTCGGCAACAGCCAAAGCGTTTTTAAATTTTTCGAACATTAACACAGCCTTCGGAAAACAACACAGTATTTTGAAATATCCAAAACCTATGACGAAAACCAAAGCCTTGGGCTTGAATCATAGCCTTGCAAAAAACCCAAAGCATCTTTATGAATTAAGCCTCTGGCATTAGTCAAAGCCTTTTTGAATTTTCAGTGGATTCTTTAAAAACAAAGTGTTTGGGATTCACCTGTTTGTTTTGAAAAATCTTTGACAAAACCAAAGCCTTTGGCAAAAATCATAGCCTTCAGAAAAACCATTCGTCTTTATGAATAAGACCTCGGAAAAAATTAAGCCTCCGACAAAAGTCAAAGACTTTTAAACTTTTCTAAGGATTCTTAATAATCCTAGCTTTTGAGAATCAACTGAGCCTTCGGCAAAACCCAAAACCATCGGGAATTACCTGAACATTCCAAACCAAAGCCTTCGTCAATTATCGTAGCCTTCCGAAAATACTAAAAAGCCTTTGAAAATAAATAAAGGATTCTTAATAATAATAGCCTTCGGGAATCACCTGAGCCTTCGGCAAAATCCAACACCTTCGACAATAACCAAAGACTTCGTCAATAATCATAGTCTTCAGAAAAAACCCAAGCATCTCCTTAATAACGCCTTCGGCCAAAAATAAACCCTTTGGCAATTTTCAAAGCCTTTTTTAATTTTCAAAATATACTTAATAACCAAAGCCTTACGCAATAAACATATCCTTGCCAAAACCATTCATCTTTATAAAAAAAGCCTTCAGAAAGAAATGAAGCCTTGGTCAATAATCATAGCCTTCGAAAAAACCCACTATCTTTAAGTGTAAAGCCTTCGGCAACAAATAAAGCCTTTAGCAATAGCCAAAGCCATTTAAAACATTCAAAGCCTTCTTTATTAACAAATTCTTCGGAAATCTTTTAAAAAATCCAAAACCTTCGACAATAACCAAAGCCCTAGTCAATAATCATGTTCTACAGAAAAATCCATAACCTTCGGGAAAAACAAAACATCTTTAAAAAAGAAGCCTTCGGCCACAACCAAATCCTTCGGTAAAAGTTCTTGGTCATCATCTGAGTCTTCGCAAAACACAAAACCTTCTACAATAACCAAAGCCTACGTCAATAATCATAGCGTAAGGGGAAAACCCAACATCTTTATTTATAAAGCCTTCGCGACAAATAAAGCCTTCGGCAATAGTCAAAATCTTTCACAATTCATTTGTAGGTACCTCGCGAATTTGAGAGTCGAACTGCTCAAAGAAATTGCAAACCCCTCAGGCCTAGACAGTATTTTTTCAGAGGGTCGAAATATTTTCGTTATGCGATAAAATCCAAATAAATTTAATATTTCTGAATGTCTCGGAAAACTAAAAACTGCTTTAGAAAGATGATTCTAAATAAACATATAATTTTTGAAATATAAAAATTTTGCATGCATACAAAAAAAGTTTTGAAAATGGCTCACCTTACGTTTTTTCTAATTAAAATTACTGATAATGAAAAAATATATTAATACATGCATATTTTATTAGACAAATGTATTATAAACATTATCTTTACCTCACTTTTATATTGTTTCATGTAAAAATAATTAATTATAAATTCTAAAGGATTTTTTTTTTTCAGAAACTCGGAAACTTTGGATCCATAAAAGTGCACATTTTATTTATTTTGCGGTTAACTTTTACATTTGAATGTAAAAAATGATATTTTATCTTTCTTTCGCCGTTCAGATCATATTTCTAAACATGATTCGGATCATATTTCTAAAAATGACGAGGGACACACACCGATTTCTATGAGACCAATTTCGGTTGTCCCAAAGAAACAAATAGAATAGAATAGGTAGTAAATTATTTCATGCGACAGGCGTGCAATATGCAAATTCAACCTACGTTTATCAAACCATCTCTTTCAAACGCATAATATTTATTCATTGTCTCCCTCACGGCGTTGACCGAAGCTGTCTTCGAATGCGAAAGCATTTTTTTGTCGGCGAAATAGCGCTATTTTGTTTATTGTATGGCGCGTAAAGAGACAGAAGATATGACATCGGGCACTGCCTTCTGTTTGCATCGGGACAAATTATAAATTGACCTAACCAATCAGAGTGCTTGTGAAAGGAAGCTTCTACTTAAAACGTTAGATGTCACACTCGCCGCGGCTCGCTATCTTGCGGTGATTTTTCAAATAAATTAGAATAATATCAGTTGTTTGTTGTTTTGATTTGTATAATATTTATAATATTGTTTTATTGTCATCTTATAATTTTGGGATGTCATTGTCCTCTTGTCCGAAGGGAAAGACCGCCACTGATTATTGGCTGAATAAAGTCGTCACACGAAAACGTGGTCATAAATCCTCCACTTACTCTCCTCGACCAAATGAGGAAGAAGAATAAAAATCTGGTCTAATAGTTGTATAATATTATGTCCCTGTTGTTCCAGCAACTGTAGCCTTCGCTTGGCTGATGGATGCTAATTTTGAAGGCCGTGTATATAATGCTTTAATAATATTAGTATTTCAACAATTAGATTAGGCTATACCAATATATATTAGATATTAGAAGTACACTGGTCTGAGATAGCTAGGCAAAAGTGTGTAAATGTCACGGAGGACTTCATGCTTCGAGTTTCGACTAATTTAACGAGTACCAATGAATATTCGCTAATTGCCTATTTGTTCCGCGGATGTGCTTTAATCCAATTATATGATTTTGAAATACAGTTAGATATGACAAGTGATGCATACAATATGATTATCTGCTGAACGGGGATGGATTTTGCGATTGGGGACATTGTACGCTTTTGATATTCGGTTTAATACCTTTTTTTTTCAGTAATGGAAACGTTGTTTGGATTACCAGAATTATTTTCATTGCTTCAACTTTTACAGCGAACTGTGTCACTAATATTTTGTTAAAGCGGAAATAAGTTCAGATCAGACAGAAGAGTGTTGGCTAAAAAATGTCTAATCTTATTCAAAATTATTGTTTTTTTAAATCTCATTCTTTTTTAAATCTCTAACTGACAGCCCTGATAACAGAGTATTACTCTTAGTTGATACTCGTTCAGCCATTTCAAACCAATATAAATTTCAAGTTAACAATAATCTCAATACAAAATTACTGTAAACCTTTTTAATTCCTAGATTTCAACGAACTTAAGTAAAACTATGTATGTATGAATAGATATACTTAATATAGTATTGAAGAAGAAGATAACATTAATAACATAATTTTTTATGTCGCAACTGGGACCATTATCTTTTATTATTTTTCTGTGTCTTGTTCATTTTCGTATTAAAAAAAGAGATTATTATTGTTATCTTCTTCTTCAATGATATATTACATTGACGGGAATAACCTTCAAAAGTTAAAACGAGAGTTTTTCTTATATAAAAAAAAAATTAGATTTACTTAATGTTATTTTTTGAGATATTTCCATATTGTTTCAGAGGACGTATTTTGTTCATAATCGGTTTCTCTCCTGTGTATCAGAGTAAATGTATGTATTACTTGAATGTAAAAGACCTTTATGGCGTTTAAATAAATAAATATTTTTTTATTATGTTATTTCCTAGAAATTTCGCTCATTTACTTATTTTAACTCCACGGTAAAAAAAAAAATACGTAATAATAACATGCCTTTGAATATTATATATGCATTGATCACTAAACTACAAGAAATCATTTACATAAATTAAAATAACCCAAATGACGGGAGGCAGTCGTATATCAGCATTTTTTTTTGCATTATGAGGGTTGGGTAAGAATCTGGGGTTCAGTGTATCCAGATCATCCACCAATACCTACAAAAACCTCACCTCAATGAACTCGGGCACCTCTGCTAAGACACCAAACGTAGCAAACCACTTGGGGTGACCTATGGCAGAGGTGTTTATTTTCCAATAAATGGTTCCCGGGCAGCAGTACCCATTCCCGCCTCCCAAATTGAGCATTAACATAATCATCAATACACGACAAAATCAACTGTCCACTATATCATTTGTCATTTACTCTGCCTATAACTCCTAGTCATATTAAAACTATCCTCCTAAAGTGAACACAGATATTATCACTGTCCTAAAAGTTGGTTGGGCGATTTTGGTATACGAACTTTTTGCATTTTTCAACTTCAAGTTACAAGTTACCTGGTTACTTCTTTCTCAATGTTTACAATACAATTTTCACAGACTAAAATAGACCCTAAAAACGGAGAAAACTATAAATATTTAAAAAAACTATAAAGAAAAATATTTAATAACCTTAAGTTAATAGAAAAAAATTAATTTTACTACTTTTTGTTTAAGTAAGTAAAGTGAAATATTAATAAAACTAAATAAAAATAAAAAATAAAGACAAAACATTCTATAAAGTGTTTGTCCTACCAAGTAAGTGATTTACATATTTTTGAAAACTATCGCTATATTATTAAGAGGTTCATAGACTCGTCTAAAAGTACATACTCGCAAAGTAAACAGTTTTTTTTTTGACAATACAAGTTTATAACTTTGTTTTAGACCATTTTAATTTTAATAAAACTCTACCAGTTTACTAGCGTTAATTAAGGATTTTTTAAAATTTCAAGTGCATCTAAGTTATCTAATTATTTGCTTTTATTATTACAGTGAACAATTTTAACCCCTGTGTCCTTATTAAAAGTATGATTGAAGGAAATAAAATGATTGGAAAAGTCTTGAAAATTATTGTTATTTACACATCTCAAATATTCCGTGATTCTAATTTTTACGTTTCTGGTTGTCTTACCTATGTAGAATGATGGACAATCATTGCAACATAGTTGGTAAATGCCTGAGTGGCTTAATTTATTAATCTCTATCTTTAGTGTTTTTTAATAGTTTATAGTTGTTGTCATTATATAACGCGGGTTTAATGTGGTGAGGAAATTTTTTTGTACTAAATGAAGAAACATTGGATATATCGTTGCTTCAGTTCGTTTTTATCCAACAGACCAAAACGTAAATCGGGAGAAATGGCGCTTTAATGTTTTTTTACTATAAAAGCACATACCTTTTGGAGGACGTAAGACAAAGTGCGTTTTGAAAACCCCTTGAATAATCTTTTATAATTTTATTTAAATCAAGTTCACGAAAAATGGTCTGTTAGACAAAAACGAACTAGAGCGACGATTTGTAAGATCCTACGCCATTGAAAGGGATTTGTGATTGTATTATTAGTTTCACGAGATTTTATTAGTTGGCGAGCCACAAGGTTAATGCTTATTACGAATAGTTTTTTTTGAGACGCAAATTTCGAGCAACTTCGGAAATACCTTATTATTAATGTTATTAATAAAAGGTGTAAAAAGGTTAGGTATGTACATAAATATAATATTAACTTTGAGATACCAATTAAGATACAAGTAAATGTGTCAATTTATGGTGCGACCTTTGGATCACAAATTTTTTTCCAAACTACTTGATTTATTTTAAATTTTAAGAAGAATATCTACATCCTTGTGTTCATTTATAGTTCATTGGTCTAAGTCACCAGAAAAAAATATGTTGAGACTATAGATAATGTCGAATTACGAAATCGTAAATCGAGTTTACGTCCTACTATTTTGCTGTTAAAGGAAGCATTTCATGAGTCAATAAACATCTCAAATAAGTGTTTACTTCTCAGTATGTTTAAAAGATCTAAACAATATAACACATTTGTAAAAGTCAATAGCAGTCAAGTCATTATTAAACAATTGAGAATACATTAACATATAATGTGGGGGAAAGTGATATCTAAGTACTCAATATAATAGAGAATATAATGTGACCTTTTTTCGTTATTTATTATTGGGATGTCACGCAGTGTCGCATTACCTCTTTTTTATCCAAAACATTGGCTAAAGAGGGAAGTAGCGCAACACGGCATAATACCTCAATAATATATAACAAAAATACTTTTGGCTGTAAATATCTAAAATCATATCTAATCTATTACAATTATTTTCTCAGTAAATCAGTTTAACCGCTAATAAATCAGATGTGATTTTAGATTTTCACGTTCAAAAGTATTTTTGTTATTTATTTTTTGGGTGTTATGCGGCGTTACGCTACCTCCTTCTTTAGCCAAAGTTTCGGATAACGTTACAGTGTCCATTATCAGGGCAGATGTTTTGCCCTGAATGAAACATCTGCCCTGATGATGGACACTGTAACGTTGTCCGAAACGTTGGCTAAAGAAGGAGGTAGCTCAACGCGGCATCACACCAAAAACTAAATAACAAAAAAAAGTAATACATCATTTTAAGTACCTTTAAACAGCCACAATAATAAATATTAAAATACTCGCTGAACTTAATACTGAAATTATTGAAATTTATTTAAATGCTGAAATTAGAAATACCTAAGTGTTCTCGAGAGCTAAAAATCCTGTCATGAAACCCGAAATATTCATACACATTGAAAAATTGCATAAAAAATCTTCTAAGGACGGCATTTGAAATATTGATAGAAAGACGATATTATCATATCACCGACTGTTACCAATTTAAATAAAATAATATTTTTCAACGATCTCAGAACGCTCCTCGTAAAACATTCCTATCCGCTTCCCATCGTACCCCACTTTCCATATTGAATCTATCATGAGCTCATATGAATGCACAGCGATACGTTACCTCCAGAAATGTGTCCAGAGACATACGATAATATTTGGTTTTAATTGCCGAGCTGGCGGTCTCCCAACAAACTATCTCCCGATAGCAAACCGCGCAGATAGGCCGGATAGTGCTAAACCCACTGTTTACGATGGCCAAAACTATTGCATCGCGCCATAACCGATACTTTACTGAGGACAAAACGGAAACACAATCAAAGCATTAGTCCATAGGGTAGAATATTTTATTTACGTGTAAAATTTGGTTTGTCAATGGGCTTAAATGGTTTATAAATCATGGCTTCCAACTGCGATAAAAAAATATAATAACAAAAAGTGTATAAATAATATATTTTTTTAAATTATATCGTTGAAGAAGAAAATAATACTTAAATCTAAACAAAAATAATATGACACAAAACAATGAAAAAGTAATGATCGAAATAAGGGCTCGAACCAAGGATAACTCGTCTTTCTGGGACAAGCGCCTTAACCAATTCTGCCATTGAGTCCTCTTATTTTTTTCCAATCTCATATTTAAGATTTCTGAATCAACAATATTATCTTCAAATAAATAACTTTGTATTAAATCACTATTATGTAATCACAATTACCTACATGTTTAAAAATCGATGGTTTCTTCGTCAGGGTAGAAATGACATTAAATAACAAAAGAAACAAACAAGTATAGACTAAAAAGAACAGACTAAAAAGAACTATGGACAAAAATATTATAGAGAGAGGTGATTAATTAATTAAAAAATATAATTTATATAATGTAATTTTTCATATTCTAAAATAATTTTTACATATAATTTTAAATAATTGTTTTTACGATATTTTTTAATTAATTATTCACCTCTCTCTATCATATTTTTGTCCATAGTTCTTTTTAGTCTGTGCTTTTTAGTCTATACTTGATTGTTTCTTTTGTTATTTAATGTCATTTCTACCCTGACGAAGAAACCATCGGTTTTGAAACATGTAGGTAATTGTGATTATATAATAGTGGTTTAATACAAAGTTATTTGTTTTAATTTAATTCAAAATGACGCCACATAGTGATTTTGCAAAGTTTGAAGAAATATTATCTTCGACTATTTTTTTTCAAGTTTTTTTTTTTTTTTTTATATTAACTCCACACAGGAGGCCCTGAGGAAAATAATTTCCCTCAGGGCCTATGTCATCTTTGAAGATGCTGTGAGGAGGGTCTTTTTGAGGAGAGGAAGGAGTGAACGTGGGTCTTGAAGAGACCCATGTTATAGGAAGGAGGAAACACAGAGGCCGGCAAATCGTTCCACAGCCGAGCTGTTGAACACAAAAACGAGTCGTAGAAGCGTCCCGTTCTCATGTGACAAATGTCAACTGTGTACATATGTTGGGCGCGCGTTTGGCGTGTTTCCCGACTATGCACCGGTGCCGAGGGGATCAATGACGCTAGCTCCTCGGAGCATCTTCCATTGAAATACCGGTAGAACAAGGATAGCATTCCCACCCGACGCCTGTGCTCTAAAGATTGCAATCCGTTTGTTAAGACAGGAGAATCTATCAAGCGGACCGCCCGTTTCTGCACAGAGTCGAGGGCGTTTTTCAGGTACATCGGGGCTCCAGACCAGAGATGGCTGCCAAATTCAACAGTGGGGCGCACTTGCGATTTGTACAGGGTTAGCAGTTGTGTACAATTAAAGTATCTGCGGGCCCTGTACAGTACGCCCAGTTTCTGAGAGGCCAACTTAACTCTGGCCTCGATGGAGCCCCCGTACCTGAGCTGGTCACTTAGAGTTACACCGAGCATATCAATGGAGGACCTGTTTGGAAGAATGCTACCGTTGAAGGAGACTAGATTGTCATTTCGATCCCTTTTAGACGTAATCAGACATGATTGGGTCTTTGAAACATTGAATTCGACGAGATTATTCTTACCCCAAGAGAAAACACTCTCGAGGTAACCGTCCATTCTTTGCTTCAAAGCCCTCCGAGCCGTTGGAATTTGTGCACCCTTTGGGGGCTTGTCAAACAAAAAGCTATCATGGACTGTACTGTCATCCGCGTAGCAATGAATTGGTGCACATGTCAAAAGGTCATTGATGTGCAACAAAAACAAAGTCGGAGACAGAACCGATCCCTGTGGGACGCCAGCATTTATCGAGTGCGAGGAAGAGGTGAAGCCATCAGCAACCGTCTGAATCGACCTCTCCCTCAAAAAGTCGGCAATCCACGTACACAAGGATGCGGGAAGTCCGTAAGAAGGCAGTTTGTTGACAAGTCCTCGGTGCCAGACCCGGTCAAAAGCCTTGGAAATATCCAGTGCGACCGTTTGGGTCTCACCGAAACGTTCCAGGCACCGCCCCCAAACATGCGTCACATACGCGAGAAGATCACCGCACGAGCGGTTCCGCCGGAATCCGTATTGACGGTCGTTAATAATTTTGTTCTTCTCGAGGTATGTGAGCAGTTTGTCGTTGATCACCCGTTCCATCACCTTGGATAGAACTGATGTGATCGCTATGGGGCGGTAGTTGGCCGGGTTGGAGCGGTCACCCTTCTTTGGGATAGGATGGATAACCGCTTTTTTCCAACCAGAGGGTACAGAGCCAGAATTCAGGGACATTTTGAAAAGCTTCGTCAAAATCGGAGCTATTTCTGCAGCGCACCTCCGCAATACCAGGGCGGGGATTCCGTCAGGCCCACTAGCTTTATTAACATCAAGCCCTCGTAAAACCTGGAGCACATCCCGATGCCGGATCCTCAGCTTTTTCATATAGAAACCGCAGTGAGGAACCGACGTCGGGACTGCACCTTGATCATCGAGGGTTGAGTTATCCGCAAACATTTTACCTAATAGGTTTGCCTTTTCGGTGGCGGTGTTTGCTAGTGAGCCGTCAGGTCTGGTAAGAGGTGGCAGACTGGATTTGCAGAAATTGCGACCTATTGAGCCCGCAAGCGACCAGAAGGCTCTGCTGCCATGGGGGCATGCAGCCAGCTTTTTGCTGATCTGCAGGTCGTGCTCGAACTTTGACCTATTTATGATCCTCTTGCATTCCTTTGCCAATTTGTTATATGCTGCTCTGTTTTCGGATGTTCTAGATGTGTTGTAGGCTCGGTAAGCCGCGTTTTTTCGCCGAACTGCTTCGGAGCATTGTCGACTGAACCACAAGTGATAACAAATGTTCAAAGAACTAGTTCGTAAGCTAGATAAATAATAAGAGGTCTCCATGGCTGTATTGGTTAAGGCGCTTGTCCCAGAAAGAGGTGAGATCCTGTGTTCTAATTCCAGTTGAGACCGTCACCTTTTTATTTTTCTGCATTATGCTATTTTTCATATTTTCGTTTAGGTCAATTAGTATTTTCTTATTCTTCAATGATGTATCACAATTACGGGAATAACCCTTATAATTTATTATAAAACACTGTTATTCTAATAAGAAATTGTATCTTAATTTTTTTTTTTAAGTTGCAAACAAATGTTATTGGAATAATGCCGGAAAAACTTGAAAAATTTATCAGGGTGGGTGTGCTTTCTGTAAGAATCCATGAAACTCAAATACAAAAAGGTGTAGATTATTTGTAACGTAAACATATATGTCGTTAATTGACTGTGGTCAAATTTTTTTTTTATCATTATCAATAATTCAGGAATCAATAATTGCTATAAATTCTTCGACAACTAACTAAAAAAACTAACTAACCATCACGCCGTTTCTCCGCAGGGGTAGGTAGAGAGAACGGATCACCAAACAACTCGGTCTTGGCACACACTCCTTGCCTCATTTACATTCATACATCTTCTCATACATATTCTTCTACTATTCTGACTCTTGACATGGCCCGACATTAGTATCTGTTTCATTTGATCGTGCCACGTCTTCCTTGGGCGTCCTCGGCTTCTTGTACCATTCGCATTCGCGTCATAAATTCTCTTTACACTTCTTTCTTCCTAAACATGCCCAAATCATCTAAGCGTCCGTTTCTTAATCTTACTGATTACGCTCACATTAGCCTTGCATTCCTTTCAGATCTCAACATTCCTCACACGATCATACATGGTTTTACCACACATACGCCTCAGGGATCTCATTTCTACAGCATTCAGTCTACTTTCATCCTTTCTCTGCCAGTTCCATGCTTCATTGCCATAGATCAGGGTAGGCACCAGTACCCCATTGTGGACTGCTAGCTTTGCTTCTGTAGACAGCTTTAATTCAAAATATGTACCTACAAAATCCATTTGATCCATCCCTAAGATAACATTTTTAAAAAATATTTTTTCTTCCTTGATATTAGACAGACTTCTTCTTGTTTCTTTAGAGACTCAATAACTAATTTGGTATCGTTCAACATTTTCGTAGACCTTGATGGACTCTCAATTCCGAATCAAATTATTCAATTTCTGATAATTTAATTACTAATACTAAGTGATAACCTGACTGTTTCAAAACTCACCCCATCGTACCCTATGGAAAATCTCATTAGTTTAAATTAATTAATGAATGTGAGTTCGTTCGTTTAGAACGATTCTGCGAGCTTAAATACCTCCCAGTGTGAGCAATGTGAACAACATGATATTTAACTAAAAATTTTGGCAATTCACGTCAGACTCCTGCAACTCATATACTGCCAAAATAATAACAATTATTATGGCAGTATATGAGTTGCAGGAGTCTGAGTATTATGAGTTATGGTAAATATTGGGAAATAAGGGAGATGAGCCATGATTGTTTATCAGTAAGAAACGTGTCGCCAACATCGTTTACCAATACAACTACTATGTCTACGCACAGCGGCGCATGTGTCTCTGCCTTTATATCAACGAACAATATTAATTTCCATGTTCCGTGAAGTTCTAGTTCAACGTCAAGTTATCTTACAAACTGTATCTCCCTTTACACGACAATGTGTTATCTACGGATGGTGTAGATCTTAAAACTTCAAGGTCTATTATTTAATTTGTCTTATGGCAATGGCAGCCAAT
Organism: Limnephilus auricula; assembly: GCA_951813805.1. NCBI lineage: Eukaryota > Metazoa > Arthropoda > Insecta > Trichoptera > Limnephilidae > Limnephilus > Limnephilus auricula. Next base: position 27,591,301 of record OX638406.1, on the reverse strand, counting down.
AACATTTTATTAATAACACCTTCCAACCTCATAAATTTTCATCGTCTAAAATATATAAGCTCGTTAGAAATAGTAAACAATTAAAACAAATACCTATGAAACTTTGTTGGCGCAATTTTGATAATATGGCAAACAGCTGTTTAAAATATTTATGGTGAGGAAAAGGTATTCTTATCTACCATTTTAACACTGTATAAAATGTAAAAAATATGTATATTTATGTTAAAAAGAAAATATAAATATTAAATAAATAAAAAATAAAAACAAAAGAAGAAAATCTGTTTTTCCTCGATGATACAATCTCTTCCTGAGCCGCATTAATATATGCCTCCTTATAGTCTCTTACCTTAAATTAAATGATTTCTTTTTGCTTTCACCCATTAAGGGTGGTCTTGACAATGTTAAAGTTGTTAGTTTTACGTAATAGTACAGAATGTTCTTGATGTTAGACACTTACTGAAATTAAATATTCTACAAAAAAAATTATTTATTTAAATTTATTATCGTTCGCCTCGCCTGATTACACTTTTCGTAACATCGCGTCAGGCACTCGCCAGCTTACTCCCCAAGTCAAGCTAAAGGGCGTAAAGAAGTTTTACTTCAAAAGTCGCAACAACATGTGAAAACAACAAACAATAGCAAGATGCAATAATGAGCGAGTTGCAAACCAACCTCCCCGCAAAATTCTCCAAATGGACAAAATAATGTAAAAAATTTGAAAAAAAATATTGTAAATAAATACTGAAATATTATTCCCTACAATGTATATTAAATGGACGGACGTTCTTTCTAGGCTGCTGGAGGCGGGCTGGAGAAGTCCGCCCAATATCACCGATGCCTTCATCCATTATAACCGTTTATACCTAGTAGACATGAATGACGGTAGGTGGTACTTTTCTGATATCACACTCAACTGCCATCTGTTGGAATATATCAGAATTTCGTATTACTCACTAATCTATCAACATCTATTGAAGGAAGCTGAAACTACATGAATAATCAATACACTACAGTTCCAATGGATACTGGAACAGTAAGTAAAACAACCTATATGCTAAATAAAAGTATAAAATTACTGTGATGTATTATAACGGTAATGGTTTAAATATATAATGAAAAAACGGAAATATTTTGTAAAATATTGGAAACAAGTTACAATATGGACAGGTAAGATATATAGTTTTTACAGTGTATCGTAAAATATGGTAAATTATGATAAAATAGTGATCACAATCATCATTATCGAAATACTTACAGCATCGATAAAAATTACACGAAATTGGCCTTTAAATAAATATTTTTTTCGATGGGCTACGTTTACATAGTTTACGAAGCTAATATTTTACGGAAAGGCCGAGATCGTTTTTTTTCTTATCAACTTATTTACGCCGAATTTTCCTTTGTCCCGGGGAAGGCTGCCTCGTAAACATCCTCAACTACACCCCTATTATTAACACAATCCACTGGCTACTCCGCACTCTGCCCGCTTTGTCCGCACTCCTGCCATGATATCGGAGATTATAGAACTGTATATTTTTTAAGCAAATGAGTTATGAAAATTGTTTTTTTTTAAGAAAGACAAACTAACCCGGGTTACAAATAACTTAACAATATTTGAAAATCTCCTGATACTTCTATGACGAGCGGAAAATGTTGCTTGTGTCGTAACAGAAGATTTAGCCAGCCAAGGAATTGAATACCAGACGCTTGGGTGGGACACAAACGCGATGCCAACTTACCCGCTGACAGATCAATGTATGTCAGTATGTTTAATGTTTTAATTTTATCAGTGTGTTAACAAAAATCAGATTAAAAAAAGTGGCTACTTTCTTTCTTTGAAGAAAATACGCTGATAATGGCCTGAATATGATAGTCAAGTTAATCCTTAATTAGTATAATGCATTATAGTATCAATTACCAGACTTCCAATAATCCAGAAAAGTACCGAGGGAAGACTTTGTCAAGGCGCACACGAGCAACTATAGTTGCGACGATAGTCAGCAACAATTAGTTCAAAATCCATAAGAATTTTAAAAATAAGTTTCCTAATGTCGCGACGCTTCAGGTGTGCGCATCTTCAAATGCACCGTGTTGGATTTAGATGCACGCAACTTTTGCGAAGCAATTGTTGTTGCCTGCAACTAAAGTTACTCGTGTGAACTTGGACTTGAATTGACTCAGATGGGAGAATAGTTGTTTGTGAAAATATAAAAATAACTTTATTTTGTATTTGCACAAGCGCTAAATCAGGAATTTCGCTTAAATACTTCGAACTAAACATTGATTTAACCGATTTGGAGAAAAAAAAATGAATGAGTGTGTATTTTTTGAAAATATTACTAACACGTTCAATGTAATGCATCAGTTTCGTTGCTAGAAAATAGTTATTACCTGAATCACTATGGTCTTAATAACTCAGGTCCGTGGCATACGTCATTCCTACGTCTACACGGGGAAAAATGTTATTCTAAAATACGATCATTTTATTCGTGAAAACGGTTAAAAACGGGACTGAAGTTCTTACAAACAAATTAACAGTGTTTAATTTTTATTGGCGGGAAAATGTAAGAATAATTTGTTAATATACGTACGAAATTACGTATACCAATAAATTATTCTTATATGTTCCCGCCAATAAACATTGAAACCCTATTAATTTGTTCGTAAGAACTTCAGTCCCAGTTTTACGAAGAAAATAATGATCGTATATTAGAATAAAAATGTTCTCCGTTAATAATTAAATTGTCGTGAAAACAAGTTTTTGTGCCCAAGCGGTTAACACAAAGCTGAGAACAAAAAGCATTTAAACATATAATGTCGGAAAAAAAAAGTTTTTATAAAAAAAAAAAAAAACTTTATTTATTAATTAGAAAAATTATTTGGTAACGTGAAGAAAAAATAGAGTATTTTCATCACAGCAATACCCCTATTCCCACAACGACTCCACCCTCCTAATAAACATTAGGTGTGTAGTAATTTGCCACCTCATTCCCACTGACTGATATTGTAGTCGAATATTGCCGTCACTCACTATTCATTTGATAGTTTAATTTTAACTAATGTATTCGGTGATATTTAATAGTCATCTAAGTAATATTGCCCGCACGCGATGCACCCGCACTATGAAACAACAAAATATGCGAAACGGACATTCGTAAGCCAGCTTTCCAACAATTTTTTAAATTCATAAAACACGAGTAATTTATTTTTATCTAAATGTAGATATAGAAATATAAATAGATGTTTTGCAGAGATTTTGTATCAAATTGATTCTGTCATGAACCCTTATTATAATTATATGGATATTATTATTTTTTTATGAATGTACAGATTTAAAGTTGTTATTTTAAAATACTATAGAATAAATAATATAATTCTTTATTTTGAAAAGTTTTATTTTCTATGTACATTTGTTACTTAAATTTGTATTTATCTGCTACCGGTTTTGACACATTCGTGTCATTCACTAGCAAACTTAAAACTTAGTGAATAACACGGATTTGTCGAAACCGGTAGCGGATAAATAAAAAATTAAGTAACAAATGTACATAGAAAATAAAACTTTTCAAAACAAAATGTCTAAAAAAAAGTAACTTAGTTAATGTCCAAGGAATACAAAAAATATGAATGGTAACAAATGTGCCACTGACTGGGTATCTGATTGATTCTAGCATTATTTAGCACGCGGCCTGTCTTTCTTTCACTGCCTGAAATTGTATATCACCATTCCATTTGAGTTTCGTAATCATGGTGATACACAGATTTGCATGAAAATACAGGCCGAAATTGAGCCTATAATTGGACCACAAATTACGCCAATAAGGCACTACTTGCGTTATTTTTTATTCGACGTGAATTATAAACTAAAATGCAAATATTTTGCAATACAATAGCAAGGCAACTGGAATTCAGCAAAACCAAAGATCACTACATGATATTGTGTGCAGCCTATAATCTTATTGTTGCTTTCCCGAGTCTCGAGCGAAACCCTGTTGACATGTTCCCCAATACCGAGCTATGATAATTATGTACACACCTCCTTTACACTGTTATAGAAATTAATAGAATATTTTAAAAATATCGCAAAATTGAATGTTTCATTATTTAAAAAACATCTTGGAAAGATATTTAAAAATCAAATACAATGCTCTATTGTTACCTTTAATATATAAAAGATTTGTTGTTTATTAATGTTATATAAAATACATTATAAACATGTTCAGCATTACAATAAAGTCGTCCATTGTGCGATGAATTTTTTAATGAACTAAAATGAACGGCACTTTTTCATGATGCTAATGGTGTTCGTTTACATAATGATTAACATGAACTTTAATAACAATATTCTTTATAACTGGGGGAGGTAACACCCTCTTCTAGCGAATTGAATCTCCCCTGAAAACCTCCCTCCTAACACTACAGTATATATTTTCAAAAGGAATTTAAATTAGATTAGTTTTTGTTCAGTTTAAACACCCCCTTCGGCAGAGTTATTAAATCGTTGGTTTTGAGACTAAAGATCACGGGCTCAAAACCGTTTTAGGTTTCAATATTTATTGTATAAATCGTTACAAATTGAAAGTTTTTCTCCGTATTAGACCACTGATCGAAATTTCGTTTGAAGTAGTTTTAAGCTACGAGTATTATTGTTGTTTTTTTGGTATTATGCCTTGTTGCGATCATTTCTTATTTAGCTAAAGTTTCAGACAGAAACTGATATGATGGACACTGTAATGCTATCCGAAACGATGGCTAAATAAGGATGCAGCACCACACGGCATAATACCCCAAATATAAAACACCAAAATACTATGAAAATCTCATTTTATATCTGGTTTAAGTAATGTTCAGCAGTCAAATTTAAATGGTCTGAATCTTCCATCTTTCCCTTTGCACTTCTTGTTCACTTTTTCCACTTCTATGTGTCTCAAAGCATTTCTCAAATTGGGCAACTTTTATCATTTTCATTTCGTAATTAATTACTTTATTTAATGGCTTTGGACGACTGTTTTTACTGCTATCACAATATAGCATACGTTAATTCATAAATACCTTAGTAGCACAAAATGTGCTCGGCAGACTGGTTTGTATCACCACACGAGCAGTTCGGATGAGAAGACGGAGGCAGGCTATGTAGCCATCCCCTGAATTCACCATGAACCTACAAACGTTCTTCCATGTCGTGATTTAGTTGTCCCTTTCCATTCTGTTTTCAACTGACGGAAAGAAGGTTTATTATCCCATTTTCAACCTATCTCAAAGATTCTGCCATTTTCCCATCACTTTTAGTAATTTTTAAGATTTTTCAGTAATTTTTCCCTTTGCGCACCACTTTCAGTAAATTTGGAAGGGACACCGCAAGATGGAGAGTGGCCATACCTCTCGTTATTCTCTTTTTAATCAATACCTCCCTAATTTCCAAGTCAACAGGCAAAATGCCAGCTAAAACTGGCAATGCATCTGAAGCAACAGTCCTATATGCATCAGATAGCGCTTGGCCCCGTTTGAGGGCCAAGTAGATCACACTTTTGTCTACGTAATGCTTTGATACAGAGGCAACATATGATACTTGAGTAACATATCTGTATATACACCTGTATCTGCATAAGAGGGAAAGTGCCGAAGATCGTAGTCCCCACTCAGCTGTTAAAAGCCTTTTCAGTTTAATAAACAGGTGTACAAAATAACTGAAGGGTTATTTTGTATTTTTGCGTTAGCCTAACCCTGGTTAATCGGTGTTAAATCGCATGTAACGTATATAACAAGAGTGTCGATTGAGAAAAAATTGAAGTTCTGGTGATGTACGTTACACGCGACTGATTTAACACCAGATTAATCTGCGTTAGGCTAACATAAAAGGTACGGAATTACCACATTAACACTCTTAAATGCATCATGAAAGAAGAAAATAATTTATGAACACAAGAAAATACACAAATTTAAAAAATAAATAAATTGGACCTTTGGCTACAAAATTGTGAATGTAAACGCCATTGACGTATTCTTCTTTTGAAGAACCCACGATTGCATGCTACTGCTAACTACATCCCCCTCCCATTACAAATAAAATATTTTAAAACTTGTAATTCCTCGAAAAGCCAACCGACATGTCCGCATGTTTTTTCTAACGAACAGATTAATTATAAAACAGACATCTCATAAAAAAATATATATATAGTAGTGATACATTTCTCGCACATATATAAAGCCATGTTTAAAAAAATATTATTAACGAAAACAAAGTTTGACATCAAAACTAAAAAATTAATCTCTTCGATTCACTCAATAAAATGAAAATCTAACTTGTTTATGTCTCACCATTCGAAACAAAAACATTTAGGAAAATCCAAAAATATATATTTTGACAACAAAAAGCATGTTTTAGTTCCACTTTTTGCCACCTTCAAAATTCAGAGTGTAAACTGTATTTGAATGTCAAGTATATGTATTATCTTTTTTTTTGTGTTAATATTTTTTTTAAATTTACAATTATATTCATACCATAGCTTAATAATCAATACCTCTGCCATAGGTCACCGAAAGTTTTCGTTTCGTAACTTTACAACGTAATTCAATTTGGGAGGCGGTTATGGGTACCGCCTCTCAGGGAACCATTAATTGGGTAACCAACACCCCAAGCGGTATGCTACGTTTGGTGACTAAGCAGGGGCGCCCAGGTTCATGGGGAGAGGATGCGTCTACCAACCAACTGGCAGACCGGATAGGGAGAGACTGGTTGAGGGATACCATTTGTTCTCTTCAGCAGGACTGACAATGCACCGCATCTCAAATGCTCACAATTGCACCGCAGTTGGATAATGAATTCATAACTCCGTTACTCCCGGTCACACTGATCCCCACCCTTCATTCATATTTACTTCCCAGAACATTTTCTCCTTCCTTTCCTAAAAAGAGCCTCGACACAGAATCCCCAAAAATGACATACGCCCGAGGGGAATTATATTCCTCCCAGCCTCCTGCATGGCGCTAATTTAAAAGCGCATATATAAATTCATTTTTGCACAATATTGTCGTATTTTGGTACCTTACGCATTGTTAATGCGCCATGAGATATTTATCGACATAAAGCCACAATGAATCAATTAATAAAACCTAATAACAATAATAACAAAATTTCTGTCAAATATCATTTGTAGCAAATTTAATGGACAAAATGTCAGCAATCAGCTATTTTCTAATACGTTTTTTTTGTATTTTTATCAAAAATGTAACCTTCTGCGAGTTGAAAATTAGAGCCCACGTACTACGTACAACATTCGATATTTGAATTATTTATGAGCGGGAAAACGGTTTTGAAATACCGCCAATTTAGCGAGTGGGTAAAAAAGCCAGCTTTTTACGTCAGCTAAAAAATAACGCGTAAAAACACATTGGAACTTTAAATCAATTTTCTTCGTAGAGGAATGTCGAAAGGGCATAGTCTGAATGAAATAAAAGGTTCAATAACTTTTCTACCATTCTCAATGTATGAATTGATCGTGAATAGGTTTAGGTCAGTTTCAAACGAGGTAAATAAAAAACTTGAATAGCAATTTATAAACAATTCTTTTTCCATGTGATTCTACATTTAAAATTTGTTTCCATTCTAAGAAAAGAGATAGATAACAAGAATAATAATATAGAAAATTATATGGAAGGACAGGAGTTTTAGCCAATTTCAGAAAGATTTTTATTTAACCTTATGATGTTATTTCAATTTGGGGTATAGGTACCGCCACCCTGGGAATCATTTATTGGATAACCAACACCCGTGCCATAAGCCAAACCATGTAGTTCGCTACGTTGAGTGACATAGCAAGGTTTCCCGAGTTAATTATTTGAAGTTTGGCGGACCGGATCGGGAGAGACACCCTTAATACTTTCACTTCTTCTCTTTCCTATCCCTAAAAAACCCTCCATACAGCATCCCTCAAGATATCATAGGACCGAATTGTTTGACCGGTCAGTGGCTGAGTAACATCGTGTTTGGGTCCCAAATAGGCATCGCGTGTTCGATTCCTTGGCTGGCAAGTCCTCCTTCACGACACAAGCAACATTTCCCGGGAACTGTAGTGGTAGTAGGAGATTTTCAAATATTGTCAGGTTTTTCGTAACCCGGGAAGTTTGTCTTTCTTTTTATTAACAATTTAATAATAAATGTGTAAAGTATGCCTTTATTTCTACCTCTCTTCGAACATCAATAATTTCCCAGTATTATAAAATCAACTTACATTGTCATTAGTCCGTACACCGCGGTCGAACGTGAACAATGTCAAAGGTCACTCAAATAATAGGTATATTGTAAGCCCTCAACTTCCTGCAAACTCATTTGACTATAAGTAATCAAAAACTAATTTGGAATTCACTTCTGCGGACCAAAGTAAATTATATACGTACATAATTGGTAGAGAGGGTTGTAAAACAAAGTTTTAACCAATTCTACTGGCTGGACACGAAATGTATTAACTCAGCCAGGTTATATATTATAGAAGCGAGACATCGCTAAAATAGACATATTATTTGTCGTTGTTTATTTGAGTACTAGCGAGTATCCCAAATTCGTTGCAATGCCACTCAAAGAAAGAACGTGTTTGTGTTTTAATTCTGTTTATGTAAGTGTTCTTACTATACACAATCTTTTTTGTTTTTCCGTCTAGTGCGTGCACGAATAAATCAGAAGGTTTTCCGACGAGTGAGCAGGCCATGTACAGTTGTTCTTGTGAGAAAACTAAATGTTTCAAATTTACTCCATGCTATCCCCTACCGCTACTATATCTACGTTACGACCCCCGTTATTTTCCTGCAACCCCTCTCCCTCCCTCGTTCCTCTTCCACATTCCACGCCTACCCTCTCCGCGAACCAACCCCTATCCTATTTTTTTTTACAAATGAATATTGCCATGGGTCTTTATTATACAAAGAAATCTTTGCTGGCATGCGCACAACAACTCACCAAAATTTCATCGCAATCGGATGAGTGGCATAGGAATCCAACAGAACAAACAAAGAAACGTTGATTTTTATAGATGAAGAACACAGCTTTGAACTTGAATCATAATAAAAAGAATGCGAGCAATTGATTTTTTTGAACAACTCTTATATTTTAACCTGAAATGAAAAGGATTTGCTAGCTGTAATATTTAACTCCATACGTCCAACGAGGTAGGTCGTACTGAGCGTAATTACAATAATAATAAAAAAAAAATATTGAACAGAACTTCTAATAATTATTGGGATGATTTGTGTGGTGCAGTTTTATTGTGAAAAATCACCAAACGGGTGAAATCATGATAAAAAATTGTTAAAGTTTAACCATTTAAAGCAGGTAAATGTGTTTAGAAGCAGGAAAAACTTTTGTTCAGTGATCTCTGGCATCTACAAATTTGGACAGATTTTTTTATCTGGAATTTCTAGGCTAACGCAAGTAAATCCAGATCAGTAGATTATTTAAACAAATACTAAACAATTAAACAATTAAGAGAGGGCGTCGTAACACTGTACACTTTTTTATATGTCATCAAATAAATTTCCAAGGTTCTTAACTAGGTAGAAAAAAACAACATTATTTTATTATAAGCAATAATTATCAGCCTGAAACACTCATCCACATTGAAAAAATCTTCCGAGCCCTTCTGATGTCCGGTCAGGTGCTCTTAATCCACTGAGCTACAGCGGGTTATCTCTTACCCGCCAAATGATTCAATATATACTATATGTTTCATTCAACAACTACCTCTTATTACATGTTTTTTACCTGCAAACAACCTACTTTATTTTATATGAGAAAGTAATTGCTAACTTTCCCACTTGGTGTCGTGAAGACATAACATGTCTACATTTTTGATGAAGTACTTTTACCCGTCAAATATTGATTATTTTTAATTGATAAACTAATTTTTAAGAAAAGATTTTATGCAGAGCACAAAGGGTAAAAATTATTATTCGCAATAATTATCAGCCTGAAACACTCATACACATTGAAACAATCTTACTTCACCAAAAAATGTAGGCATGATGTGTCTCCTGTGCAACACATCTGCCCTGATGATGGACACTGTATCGTCGTCCGAAACGTTGGCTAAAGAAGGAGGTAGCGTAACATGACATAACACCCCAGAAATAAATAACAAAAATTTCATAAAATAATTCAAATTAATAAACTTTCATAATTTTATTTATTCATTTCATAATTTTATTGATTCATTTCATAATGTATTTATTATATTCATTCTAATAAATTTAAGTAAACTAATAATTTTAATTTCAATAAGAGTTACTAATATCATATCATTTTTATACTTTAAACGTGTTAAGCTATTTGTAAAGATTTTTTTTTTTAAGTTGATTAATATTAACGTAAGTTTTTTTAACAATATTAGCATAAAGCTATTACGTACAAACTTTTGAATCTGCTAAAAACTTTAATCTATTCGGAAAATGAATAAAAAACACAAACTTCATAATTTATTATGTTTATTTCAATTGTAATTTTTTTTTCTGCGTCTTTTCGGATAACGATAAAGTTTTTACAGAACTTCTAAAACTTTGTTCTCATTAAAAAGTATTTTACGGTGGTCTGTTTTAAATTAGAATCATCACACAACGTTTCAACAATCAACTCATGCAGGTCATATAAAACGTTGTGATTTCATAACCATCATAGTGAGAAATGTGATTTAAACGTTTTTAGAAATAAAAAACATCACGCTTTATATTCTAATCTAAAATTAAACCTTCAAATTATCAAAATGTATACCATTGTGAAACCAAAGTTACCGACCGCAATTTGAAAAAAAAAATGTAATAATTATTTTTACATGTAACGATAAAATGTCAGGTGACGAAAACCTTTGCCTAACAAAATATGTGTGTGTTTTATCTGTAACTTTAGTTACAAAAAACGTAAGGTGATCCATTTTTAAAACTTTTTCATGTTTGCATTCATAATTTTAGTATTTAAAAACGAAAAAAATCAAAAGCGTTTTTAATTCTTTTTCAAAACATTTCTTAGTTTTCGGTTGCGTTTAGAAATTTTCTATTTATTTGGATTTTATTGCAAAGCGGAAACATTTTAACCTTTTCACAAAATATGTCCGATAGAATGCCAGTAAAATAGTTTAAAATATGTGCAAATATCTAGATGCTTAGTTGTTCGAATAATTGTGATCGGGTATAGCTTTTAATCATTATTTCAGAGTAATATAAATCTCTTGGATAGTAAAAAGATTACAACAAAATTTAAATTGCAATATTTATGGTTGTATGTGATAATGTGTCCCCTGTAAAAATGTTCTTAGTTAAAAATGTTCCCGGTAAAAATGTTTCCAATCATAATGTTTCTTAACAAAATGTAATCAAAGCATCTGAAAAAACGCGGTAGGCAGATATTTGAAAGCCTTTAATTGTGGATGCCTAGTTCTTAGATTCCTAGATTGACACATCTATCTGTCTGTCCATGAAATCCTTTTACCAAAACATTTATCCCCAGCACCATATTTTGAGGGCATCTATCCGCTTTCTTTCGCTGGCTCTCAGAGTCCATGTTTCCACACATAGAAATATGGGAAATATCAGCACCCGGTAAGTCTCATACTGGTGGTCTTCGTTATTCCTCTGTCGCTCCATATCTTTTGCATCGTAAATTTTGATTTAATGTGTCAACATTACTTCAACTTTTTTGATGTGTTATGTTTCTATTGCTCTCTCTCTTGCTTCTCGCTTACAAATATATGCATATTTACCGAATGCATAATTGTCCAAACGACCATTAACAAATTTTACAGGAGGACGAGATTTTCTTTTGTTATTTCAATTAAACATTATGATAGGTATTTAAGATGAAACTATTTCCGTAAAGGTAAAGATCTCAATAGTTTAATTTATTCTTAGTGGTCTGCCGACCAATGAGCTCAAGTATTATTCTTTATAAATCTTTTCAGTTTGGTGATTTCATTATCAATTCACACGGTATCCAAAGTTTATTATTGATTCAGGTATAAGGTAAAAGCTTCAGTGCTTAAACTTGCGAATTCTTATCATTTCGGAAGCTGTTTAAAACCTTCATCAGTAAAGTTTATCAGAATACTAGCATTCATGTTAAAGTAAAGGTTTTTTTTTTTTAATTTTTAACTTAATGAGTTAAACCTCAATAATAATATTTTAATTAATGAATATAATATTAGCGAAAGTCAGATAAGATAATATTATCAGAAAAATCAGACAAAGATACGAATACATCTGGGACTTGAACCCAGGACCTCTGGCAATCTGGGCCAACGCGCTATCCACTGCTCCAACGAATCGCTATCCGATTAGGTTATTATGAGCAGGAAGACTTAATCAGAATATATAAAACAAGATTTTTAAATTTATTTACTTATCTACTGAAATAGCATGATAAAACATTTTTATTTAATAATTTTTAGTAGAAAATAAGAATTAATTTAAGAGTTTTTTTTCACATTACGTCCGTTTTGGCAGAGTACTGAAAACAAAAACCGGTTGAACTTTTACGTCACGTGACTTTTTAACTTAAGTTATTGTTTCATCAACGAAAAGGAGCCCACTCCGCCCCCTGTATGATTGGAAGGCTTTACGGTGGCTTTTTTCTGATTTATTATGTTCAATAACATCATCACGTTATATATGAATTTGCATAAAGCAATTTATGGGAAATTTACATCAGATTATAATTTAGTACTTGGCGAGAAAATCAATACACTGAAAACAGTGAAAATATTGAAATTTAACTAAAATGTTTTCGAAGAACCTATTTTTTTTATTTAGTTTTTGTTAGAGTTGGAACAGTAAAGAATACCAAGTTATGTATGATTTTTCTTAAGTGTGCCCAATTATGAAATTAATTTACGTTATTTCACAATTTATTCATTTAAAATTATATCTTTTCCCCACATTACAAAGTGGTAGATACGTTTATTGTCGTTCTGGTGAAAGGAGACAATACAATATCAAAACGATGACTGAAATGTTTTTTTTTATTGTTCCCCACAGGAGGTCCTGAGGAAAACAATTTCCCTTGGGACCTATGTCATCTTTGGTGATGCAGTGTGGAGAGTCTTTTTAGGGAAAGTAAGCTCTGATAAGGAATAAATAAGAAGGGTTGGTAGGAATCTGGGGCTCAAAAAGGTCCAGGAGTAAAGAACGGAGGAATCAAGGCCTCCCACTGCAGCCCAAGGGAATGGGTCCTGAGAATCTGTCAGGAGAGGTAAAAGAAGACTCGCTCATCCAGTCTCTCCCGATCTGGTAGCCAGGCAATACGTAGGTAATTGCTTTTGCCGCCAAACCTAGACAAACCTCACCTTATAAACCCGAGCACCCCTGCTAAGTCACTAAACGTAGCAAATCACTTGGGGTGACCTTTGGCAGAGGTGATGGTTAACCAACAGATGGACCCCAAACCCGCCTGCCAACTTGAAGATTTGGAGATATTTGGTGACTAGTTCTGAATCGCCAATACTTCCCCACCTTCTTTTTCCCCATCTAATTTTACCTTCAACCTCAAAACATAACATAATAAGGGATTCCATAGTCCCAATGGCTCCAGGCTGTTGGAATGAGTCGGGACTCTTGTTCGGTACTCGGATAACAAAATTAAAAAAAACAGTCATTTTTTAAAAACGTTATAATGAAAATCAAGACGAGGGTAAACTTTTAACCGCACAAGAGTCACAGATGCTCCGTCAGTAGCCAGCAGGACTCCCGAATACGTTGTGAATCTCAAGTAAGCGAGGTATGGAATGAGATAGGGAAGAGGAAGGTGGGTATGTTTGATTTTAAACATGCATGAGGCATGTTGAATAATTTCCCAGTCCATGAATGAGCTTCGACTACAAAGGAGAGTGAATAATGATTTCCAAACATGAAACATGTTCCTAACTTTTCACTTCCGAGAGAAAGTTAGTTTCAGTTCCACATTGACAGAGGTGCGGTGTCTGGTATAATTTCGATGCAAATATTTTATAAGTTAAACTTCTGAGTAGGCGTTTTTATTTTTAAACGCTTTTATTATATTAAGAAAAAAAACATTTGCGATGAATCAGACTAAATTATCTAAAACCATCTTCCTAGTATATGCGTGTGAAAAGTATGGAAATCCGGGAAAAATGCCTCGCTTATCTAAACGTCTCAAATAAGATTAAGACAGGGACATTTTGATGTTTTGAACAATTGGAGAGAATAAACGAGGACAATAGTGGAGGAGAATACATGACGGGGAGGTGAATAGTGGTAAAATTTAGGGACGCCCGAGAAAGACATGGCACACGGAGAAAAATGTTATTTTAAAATACGCCATTTTATTCGTAAAAACGGGACTGAAGTTCTTACGAACAAATTAACAGTGTTTCAATATATATTGGCGGGAACATGTAAGAATAATTTGTTGGTATACGTAATTTCGCACGTATACCAAAAGATTATTCTTACATTTTCCCGCCAATAAACATTGAAACACTGTTAATTTGTTCGTAAGAACTTCAGTCCCGTTTTCAACCGTTTTTACGAATAAAATGATCGTATTTTAGAATAACATTTTTCTCCGTGCAGGATCGAGTCAATCAAATAGTAGTTGAGGCGGGCAGTATTAAGAGTGACAGCGTCCTTGAGGTAATAGTTAGTTCAACTTACATACTTAGTCAATTTTCCCGTTATATTTTTATTTAACTTTATTCTTCGATAATATTTACAGTCATCCCATTTTACTCTGATGAACACTATGAAAGCACAAGTAGAACATTAATTCAAAACCTTTTAAGTTGTAAAAACTTTATACCTACCATTCAAAGTTCTCACCAAGTCAATATCACTAAAATTGCATTTGTCCAACCAATCTGCCACTGCATCTGAGAAATTGTCACCAGATGGTGTCACATTCCTAGAGACACTCGGATTTTACGACATATTTTACTCTTCACACAAACTATCAGATTTTTCACAAAATACATTCCATACAGTAAGCCAAAAAGGATTTGTATTCTGACAGACTGCAAAAATAAATTGAAGTTTCAGAAAAATATAGATCACTCAAATATATTTAGACTTGGAGACATTCATAAAATTATAAAAATACTGACGTTTGGAAAGAAATATGAAGACTCTTCATGTTCACGAGGAAAATATCAAAAATTTATTTATTTACACTGGGTTTTACAGATGTTCTCACTTGCGTGAGAACAATCCAGTTATTAAACTCAGTTAATATACAATAACAAAAATGTTGGGTAAACAAAACATACATATTTTGAAGAAGTTCATAAATCTTGCACTTAAAAGGTTTCTTTAATTTAGGTTAGTACTCTTATTACACCATTATTGAAAGTGAATCTCAGGTACCGGGTCTTTGGTCTTATTAAATTTCAGAATAACATTATCATAGAAATAATTTAGTTTTAATCTACAAATGATTTTTTTTTAATTTTATTTAGCGTTTTGGATATTTATTGAAATTGTGGGAATGGAAAAAATATCCTAGAACCAAATGAAAAAATTCTGTAGGAGTTACTCCTCTCGGAGGACCGTTTTTGTTATTTTATTTTTAATGTAGATTTCGCATCATAGCGAATTTATCGTTGGGTTTTCACCTACGGGTAATCCGGCATATTTACAAGTGATTTAATCAATTTCTCTATCAGGGGAGTGTTTATATCTTTGAGTAAGGTTTTAACCTTGAACTTCAAAGGAGTTACAACATTAGTCGAATGACCTTATTTTGCAGGATATGTAAAGGTTTATGTTTGAATTCGCGGCATTCCCCCAATTAGGTACAGCGTATGAAAAAATGGTTCTGATAGTGGTCTAATACAGAAGTATTTTATGTTCTCTGAATAATTTATTATTCTTATCTAGCACAGGATAGAGAACTTGTGGTGCGATTTTTAGGTACGTGGGCATGAGGACACCGTCTATATACTAATGATCGAGAAAATTGGAAAGAATTTTTTGCGATACAGAGGTAGAGACGTGCAGGAATTCGATTTGTATCCATGGGTATTTCCAACAGCATTTATTCCCTTGTGCAGAACTAACTTACTAATCCTAATGCCCCTGGGAAGACTTACTAGTTTAATTAACTACCTCGAAGGAAATTTGGATGTATTCCACATGTCCTTCCACGACTTTGAGCACGAAGTATCCTTGAACTTTATTAGGTACCGAAAACACCTACTTGTAGGTTTTTTGTCTTACGTGTAACCTTTCGTCATCATGCTAACTATACTTTTTGTATTTATTTACCGATTTTGTGATGTTTATACTGGTGTTTGTAGTGTTTTTTCCATTTTAAATAAATGAATTTGACAGAAACTTAGGATGATATGGCAAGAAACAGAGAGCAGTAACAAAATATTAAGGATTGTGGGGAATATCTGAACCATGAATTAATGTTCAATGGATACTCGTTTCCTACAAGCAAGCAAGAAAAGTCAGAAAATCCTATGCATTTAAAAAAATACAAACACCTAAAAACATTTCAATAATATTAGTATGTACCTTGAAATTTATATTCTTATAAATGAAAAACATAATGTCCTGCGTCACTTAGATTTTTAAAGACAATTTTTCCACAGGGATGAAACAATTGTTGCTGAGAATGTTATCAAACTAATAATACCAACTTACCAATTAGTAACGAATATCGTAATGGAATTTTTGTTTGCTAGATTTGTCTTTATCTCGTAATGATCTCCATTGTTTCTATAATCTTTGGTGAGCTCAAAAAATTCGCAAAATTCTTGTAAATTGTTGGAGTTTAGACTATAAAGTCTTTCAAAGAAATTTCAGAACCTTAACATATTTGAAAATCTTTACGAGCTCCGTAAAAAAACTCACCGTACAACACAAACAGATAACTTACCTTTTCAACAAGTTCAGAAAACTTAAAATTTCGCATTTAAACCTTAGCCTAATATACCTTAGAAAAAATAAACTACATCAAACATCCTACCTTTTCTTACTTAACCCAACCCACCTCGACATGTTTATTTTTATTTTTTTATATTATAGAAACAAACCAAACATTGTTACAATGATAAAAAAAATTCGAAATATTAAGTAGTAATGGTGGATGCGAATGATATGTTTCTTTGTAATGACTTATAAATTTCTGGAATGTATAATTAGTAATTACCTGGCGATGTGTGTAGGTGTGTATGTATGTGTGAATATGTTTGTAGATGTGAGAAGTGGTGATCTGTGAAGCGATATGTATACGCATTGAACAGTTTATATTATTGACGTGATGCTCCTTCTTACATAAGTAAAATAAAACTTAATCTTATAATTATACTATACCTTCTTTAAACACAGCAAACTGATTTCCGAAATTAGTAGATTAGTTAATTTTAACCATTTTTATTGTTTAAAAGAATCTTACACCGGCCATACACGAATAGCTTGAAACAGACTTCTACGTAAGGTGAAATTTCATCGTGCGGTCAAGCAGTCGCCAGGCACACACTGACTGCTCGAGCTGTCGACTGCTCTCGCGCAGTTACTTCCGCCCGCGTTCTTCATTCCACATCGCTGAATGAACCCACAATTTTCTATTTCTACGCCGCCATCGTCGTCGTATGAGCAAAATCAGCAGTAGTGATTCTTTCTCAAAACCCAATATGCTAATAATTTGAATTAAAATTGAAATTGCCAACTGCTCGAGCAGTTAAGCCAACTGAGGGAACAGTTAAGTTAACTGCTCGAGCAGTTATAAATGGCAGCTTTAAGCTATTGACTCTGACTGCAAGAGCTGTTTGTTTATGTCGATTACTGGCAAACTGCTCAAGCTGTCCGTGTACGCCCGGCTTTAGGCTAATTTATCATAGAAAAAAAAACTATATAACTTTATACTATCTTTTCTGCCAACAAGACAATATTATTACGCAAAAATAAACTAACTCCTGCGAAAAATGTAATTGACTTTAAAATCTTATAAAACTAAATTTAATAAACCAATAGGATAACAACTTAACATCAAATAATAATATATTCTTAACCTAACCTACACTTACATAAATATTACTTACTGAAGTTTAATTTTATACAACAAGCCGATCGTACCACAAGGATGAATTATTATTTATGTGACCTTATCTTATTAATTAAATCGTACTTTACATTAAACGTTACCAAATCTATCCTGATGCGACACAAACATTATTTACAGAACCTTAATGTTATACAACCAAACCTCAATTTGGTGGGCAGGTATGGGTACCGCCGCCCCGAGAACTAGTTATTGGATAACCAACACCTCTGCCATAGGTCTCCCCAAGTGGTTCGCTACGTTTGGTGCTTAGCCGGGGTGCCCGGGTTCATGGGGTGAGGTTTTTCCGGATCTCGGTGGATATTTCTACCCACCAATTGCGTGGCAGGCCAGTTCGGAAGATACTGGTTGAGGGAGACCTTTTGACTTCTCCAGCAGGGCTCTCTCGGAACATCACATGCTCCGCAGTGGAAGGGATGGACTCGACCACTGACCACCACATTCCTACCCTAGTGCATCCGACTCAAACTTTATTTACCAAAGATAAATTTTATACATCCATACCACTAAGATAAATACTTAATACAACATAATCTAACTTAATCATATGTTACTAAACATAACTTGTCCCTCTTCAAAAATGGCTTGATATCTAGCATTGTTTTAATTGTTGCTTACTTACCCTCGAAAATATAATAATTTTCATTCGCGTCGTACAATAATGTTATTTTTAAGCGACCCATTTCGTTTTAATTAGTATTAAAATGTATTCCGTCCCGCGCCGCGTTATTCCGCGGGAGTTCTACGGATTCATGAATAAAATTACGCAAGCAAAGGTGGTTTTATCATATCATATAATAGTCGAGGATGTAGCTCTCTAGCCAACATTACAAATAACACTCAGGTTTATTAGGTTAAACAATGTCCCGGAACATTACTATGTGGCCGGCTAACTCAAGCAATGTATACTACAAACAATTATGATTTATCTGGCACTCTACATGGAAACTTAAGGTTAAGGCAGTTATGGAACTTAGTTAAGATAGGGTATGTATTAGGTTTCCAGTGACAACAATTCTCACACTGAAATATTTTAAATATTATGAAATACTGACCAGCATGTCTGTAAAAAGATCGAAAACCGGTGGAGTCATTTTCGAACGTTTTCCTTAAAATTCCAGTATGTTTTTCATAATACAGAACTTAAAATCTTACAGAGTGAGAGTTTTTTTTAGTGGAAACCTTATAGATGTACTTAAATACCTTCCCGAATAGAATTTACAGATAAAAAAAATGTACTGTAGTTTATGCGTGTGTATAATATTTAAGTGGTAGAACTAATTGGGCCCTAGTCTGGACATCTGTCAAGATTAATAAACATTGTGGATATTTACGATAAACATATAAATCATCTAGTAATCACTCAAACCTACAACTTACTTGAAAGATACCTAACACATCTAAAGTTGTCTACTATTGGAAATTATGACATATGACATAGAAAAAATCACTTAATTATTTAAAAATTAATGTGTTAATATCAAACCTTTCTTTTTTATGTGAATTGGGCGCAAGGGTCCCAACAGCTCCCGTCTAGAGCTAGTGAGACTATGGTATACCCAAAAGAGGTATGTTGTGAAGCTGAAATTAGCGGGAAGGGGAAGTAGATGGGGAAGAGGAACGTGGAGAAGTATTTGGCTATTCAGATCTGGTCACCATACTCGGATAAAGCCATTTAAAGCAAAAATTTTAATTCTGACTGGTGGTCTTACACTAGGGCAATTCTGAGAGTACCTTCGATTCTGGAACGTGTTGCAAATATACTTTACAAATATAATTAATAAAATAAAATTTATTTGCGCACGCCGGGATTCGATCCCGCGACCTTCCGATTGCAAGTCAAGTCAAGTTCAAGTACCCCTCGACCACGGAGGCCGTCATACATTGTTATTTCCCTTAATATATTTAGAAATTAAGGGATATAACAATGAATAATTACCAAAGAATTTGAAACACGTGGGATTCATTAAATTTACTTTGAGAAATAGCATCTTTCGACGGATAAAATATTTATATAACGCACTTCAAACCAATTATTTATTAAAACCCTATTGAATATTATCACTCAATTTGGTAAGGAAGATTGGGAAGTTATATTACTGTCTATTTTGTAATAGTACATAAATACAAATTTTGTGAAACATTCAAATCTCGGCTCTGAAGGACTAATATATCGTGGCTGCTTGTGGGTTAATATAACGTTGAAATGTAGTTTGAAATTAATTTAGCCGTGTTTGGTGACCAGAAGTAAGATTAAAAAAGGGACGCTTAGATGGTTTGGACATATAGAGCGAATGAACGAAGAAAGGAGTGTCAAGAGAATATATGATACTAATGTGAATGGTAGAAGAAGTCGAGGACGCCCGAGGAAGACATGGCACGATCAAGTGAATCAGATACTTGAGTCGGGCCATGTCAAGAGTCAGAATAATAGAAGAGCATGTATGATAAGATGTATGAATGTGAATGAGGCGAGGAGTGTATGCCAAGACCGAGTTGTTTGGCGGTCCATCCTCTCTGCCTACCCCTGCGGGGAAACGGCGTGATGGTTAGTTAGTTAGTTAGTTAGTTGGTGACCAGAATTTTTTTTAAGGCAAAATTTTTAGATACATACATTTACAGGTATACAAACGTAACACACATGATAACATAAATGAATAGAGTAACAAAAAATATCCCACATAGTGGATATTAAACAGTGGTGGTTAAAATACAAACAAAATAAAAAATTTGTACATTTGTGTAAAGGTGATTGATTTAATGCATATCCAGTTTCTTCCCTACCTTCCTTTCCCCACATCCATGACTTTCCCACTACCTTCAGCCTCAAGAAAAAACCCAATTGGAGATGCCATAGTCTCACTGGCTCCAGAGGATTGGGGGCAGTTGGGACTCTGCAGTACTCACGTTAAATGAAAACAAATAAATTCAAAATTTCGACGAACAGGCGAAAGTTACATTATTTTTGGGCTTTACTGTGAAAAATTGATAAAAGGTAACTGTGTTCTCACATATTCTCTTTTGAAATCATCGCATTTACTTGGAAATTTCCTTGGCAGAATACAAAACTGTTCTCTGTTCACCGTATCACTATCATCACAGGCAAGGAAATGTTTTCAACAAGAAGAAGCCTTTAGACCTATCGAGAAAACTGCTGAATATTATTTTAGAAAATTGTTTAAGAATATTTCCGCCTGCTATATTTAAGATGATCCTCGTATTTTGAATAAAATGAAAATTTGGATTGATTTCAACTTTCTATGAAGATTTTAATTGATTTCGTTGGAATAAATATAATAATAACGGAAATTGTTTTTCAACATAAAATATAACTTATATTCAAATTTGCCAACTTTGAGAATATTCATTGTAAGTACATATACTTTATAATATGTACTATAATTTCGGCAATTTTTGTTTCTATTTAATATCTATTTATGTGAGACTTCTGTGTCTATTACCTGTATTCTTTTGTTGTAACATTTTTTATTGTTTTAATTGTAAAAGCCCATTAGAGTGTGTAATAAATAAATAAAAAAATATATTATAGGTAGCGGATGTTGATTCGAATATAGTACTAAAACAGATTCATTGCTTGCATATATCATGTTTTTTTACTATTTATCCTTCACAGAAAAGCTATTTTGTGAAACATAATTCTTTAATAAAAAAGAACCCAGCGCAAAACTTTGTTTTAATGTCTACGTATAAAATCTTTAAAAATATACAACTTTTCAAATGTGACGACCGTAGATATACTCACACATCTTAACCTTTTCTCGTATAATAAGTAGACGTAAGCAATCCAGAATGTTTTTTTTCAGTCAAGTTTAACAAGGACATCTTGGTCGAAATGAAGCTATACGTATTCACCACTGTACGTAATACGTTTCAAATACTTGGGTAAACTCAAGTCGTGCATACGATAATTAAGATATTTTTTACATAATCAAATGTTCCGAGGAGGAGGTGATGTACGATTATCGAATTCGAATACATTTTCAAAAAGCGGGTTTTATTATGATGTTTACAATGAAAAACATTTTGGAAAGACGCTGTATATAAGCTATACATCTGTGTCAGTACTGAGTTCGACTAAACTCTGGTTGCGATACCTACCAATAGGATATTATGCAAAGTGTTAGGATTATCACTGGGTAACTACTACAATAACGAAAAATTTCTTACCACTGTAATAAAGAATGCTCCCTTTAATAAAACATGTTCTAAACCCTCTCTGTCCAGTTAATGAATTTAATTTAGCATTATGCTAAAAGTTTCTTCAGGCCGTTGCACCTCGCAAACGACCAACTTTAACCTCTGAAATGTGAATCACTTAGAACATAATTTTCAGATAACATTCTCAGAACCTCGCCTCGTCCCACGTCTCCCAGCAGTTGGTAATCGCTAGACTGGTTTATATTTGCTTCTATTTATGGAGTTTCACGTGTTTTGTTAAATTTATGTCTTTATTTCTAAACAACAACTAAGAAAATTCAGTAATTCAATGCTCTTGCATTGTTTGTGAAGGAAAAAATTCGAAAATTTCTATTTAGTTGTATAATATAATATGTGAATACTAGAAAACAAACGATGACCTCATAATACCTCTCTTATCTAGACTTTTATTGTTTCCTCCCTTACCAAAGATGATAACTAATGTTACTTAGCTTCTTTAACCTTTAAGTACCGAGGTGCCGTTTTTGTTACATAAGTACGGACGTGTGGTCTGCTAGACTATCATAGTTTTAGTATCAAAAATTAGTATATTTTTTTGTATTTTTCTAAAAACATTTCTTCTAAAATTTTATATATATCTTTTATTGTTTAGGTAAAACAAAATATAAATATTTACACACTTATTAATAATTATAAGCATTAACATCACAGACGTCGATTTTTTGGAAAAAAACTGGGCTTTTACCTTAATCTTAATGTATTTTAATTAAACTGTTTTTTTTTTTTTTTAAACAAACTGTTCTTCAATATTCTTCAATATTCTTCAATATTCAACAATATATAGGTAAACTATGAAAATAAAGAAAACACAAATAATCAGCAGTTTTACGAAAAACCACAAGGCATCAATTTGTAGTATAACTATCAAATATTACAAACAGTCTTTGCTCATAGGCTTGCTGTATTAAAGGCACTCAAGTTTCATGCAAGTGTAATGGTAGGTTCAGACTGGACGACGTACGTACGCATCGCTACTCAAACAATGCTTAGCAACCCATACATTTTCTATGAAAATGGTTACGTACATCGCTCGTCGCGATGCGTGTGGCCAATGTGATTCTAAAACATAAATTTTCATTGAAAATCTATGGTTGCTAAGCAGTTCAGATATTGTTAGCGATGGGCACGTACGTCGATCCAGTCTGAATCTACCATAACATTTGAAAGCAGTCTTGCGTTTTAATTTTGAGGGACACATATTTATGACAGAGCTTTCTATGTTGTTTACCCTCCATTTTACTTTCTTCCCTTACATTTTCCGGTATATCTGGCCCAAGAACTCTTTTTATCGACGAGCGCAATTTTTTTTGTAGACATCTTATCAGAAAACACCAATATTTTCAATTGAAGTTACCCGTTTCTGCTCGAACAGCCTGCCTAATTAACCGTAATATTTGACTGAAAATAACAGATGAAAACCATATCTGAAAAAGTTATAGGCAAAAAAAGTTACATTAGTACCGACGTGTGGTCTGAAAGACCACTCGCGATCTTATAACAGCCATAACTTACCGAAATCGTACTCAGCGACACTACTACTTTCCACGAAAGCAGCCGAGCGACTACTCGAGGGGTATAGAGAAGCACAGGGTAATACTTCTACCCTAACATAGGTAACTGGACTTTTCCAGCGGTCCAAGTGTCTGTCAGACCACACCTCAGTACTTAAGGGTTAAAAATATAATTAAACATCTATTTTAGATAATATATTAATATACGCCTAAACGGGCATTTAAAGGCAAGTGATTTACATAATAATTTTGTGGGAAAGTTATGTATTAATCGTTATTAAGTAAAATATGCTATTCAAATTATGTAGAACCCATGCAGAAGAAGAGTATGTATTATGCTAATATTGATTTTATTTAAGTATGTTATTTTAGCCTGTTTATAATTATATACCGTAGAGTTGTCTACATCTCATTGAAATTTGAGGTATACCTAACTAAAAAAATATTTTTGTTATGGCTGGATTTGTAATTGAGGTCCCGTAGAAAACAATAGTTTTAACTGTGCAATCAAGTAAAAAGTCGGACGGATAATATACAGAAAAAATGGCATAACATTAACTCTATTAAATCCCTGGCTAATTAGGTATTTTATTGCAAACATCAGAATACACGACCGAAGCATTACCTAACCCAATCCGCGTACTATGAAACTAACGCTCGAGCAATGCAGTTACAGGTCTCCTTAAATGCTAATTCTGTGTGAATTTTAAGTAGTGGCAGATGGTGAGTTAGGCTTTACGAAGTCCAAGCGCTGAATAAACCAAATCCATAATTATAATTGCTCAGGAGAAACAAAACAGTGTTTTTAATCAGCTGCCCAAATTCAATTAAATTTTCCCAATATGAAAATTTCCAATCTTTAATAACAAAATAAAAGATTACGCATTTTTTTCGTAATATATTTATTTGCAAAGTGATATTAAATACAAAAATATTTTATCATTGCAATATTCAATGGTTTTAAATTTTATTATTTGAATTTTAGACGAAAATTGGTGGGAATAAGTATATAAGAGGCTGAGGGATGGGGGAGGGGAAGACAATGGGAAAGAGGAAGATTAAAAAGAACCTGTATATTTAAACATTTATTGTTCTATATTTTGTAGTTCGTCTTTCTCATCATTATCTACCAGTAACTTATTAGCGTGTTAATGAACTGTGAAATTAATTTAAATTTAACTCATTTCAGTGATATTCTACCGACACTGAATATTTCTATTACATATTTTATAAATTTACTTAGAGATCCTGCATAATCTCAAAAGAAGCGATTATCACAAATTGGCGCAGCCGATCATCACAATGAGTTAAAATATAAAATATCTACATACCAAAAATTGTATGTTTTTTGCGCTCGCTAGATTTTGAACTGGGGATTTTCGAGGATATAAACCGCTTCGCGATGGAGGTCGTTACACATTGACATTAATTAAAAAATATATTCCACATTTGACAATCGTTCAATAATAAATCAATCAAGATCTTTCAATTAAAAACAAATCCCGCTTTAAGAAAATATGGAGAGAACGTACAAACAATTTAAAATTGCTACTTGCTTCATGTAAATAAAATACACTTTTATTTATTTTACATATACGTATTTAGCTTTGCTGTTTAATCATAAGGTTGGGTTTATGAAAAAGAAGAATAAAAAACTTCAGAGAAAATGATTTAATGATTTCTTACAGCATTTTGATGTCCTAAAAATGAACATTTTTCGCTAAAAAAAGGACAAATATGTTTAAGTCAATAAAATAAAATTGATTTACGCTTTTTATTTCTAAAAGTTATTCAATGTTTTTGAGTTTTTGGCAAAATAGGTCACCAAGGATTTTACATACTGGGTAGGAACTAATATTCTAGTTTAGTGATGAGTGATGACTTTCGGCTCTATCAAGAGAACTCTTTAAAAATCCCGATTAAACTCGACCACTTAACATTTCATCTCTATGTATATTTGTTTGTTACTTTAAGGTTCCGATTCAAGATGGCGGCCGTGTTGGATGCTACAATATTATCCCACCAGAGATCACATGATCGTGTTTCTTACTACGTACTCAATTACTCAAGTTATTATAACAAGATTTTTTCCAATGAAAAATTGGACATAATCTGTGTTTAGTGATCAAATCTAAATAGCCAGGTACTTTACAACCTTCCTCCTATATATCTTCTCATACTTCCAACATTCTTCATTCTCAAAACATACACCACAGTAATTAGGGAGGCTATACTAGCTTTAAGCAGTTGGAATTCTTGTACCATTATTGTGTCAAGGGTGAAAGAAGAAAAGTTTATTTTTTTTACTTAGATTTCTTGAATATCCTAACCGCCCCCTGCAGTTTCATGATAAACGTGTGAAATATGGAATATATTCACGGAATACAAGCACTATAAAAAGAAAATACCATAAATTATAAATTCCATTTCGATAGTATTTGATATTATACAGAAAGTAGGGTTACGAATCTAATAACTGTCATAAATTCCAGCACCAGGAAAAATGACAAACCACAGGGATTCCTTTATCTAGAAACGTTACTCCTACGGAAACATGCATGCTATCTATAATACGGGAACTGAACATATAATCTCTAGGAGTGTCTTGAATCCCAAAACAACCTCAAACACGTCAAAAAATACTGAATCAATTTAGATTTTTTCATGTGGTCTCAACTGCTTCCAGCTTCCTGGAAGTAGTGAGACTAGGGCATCCCAAATTGGGGTAAGTTGTGAGCCTGAAGGTAATGGTGATGGGTAGGAAAGGGGCAGAAGAAGGTGGGGAAGGGAATTACCTGGCAATTCATATCTAGTCACCAAACACGTAGTAACTCATTAAAAAAAAATAATTAGAAATTTTAAATTTAACATACAGCATAATAATATGTTACGTAATATTCATTTAAAATTTTAATCACCAAGTTTGTAGAAAAATAATTTCGGGTCTTCCTTAGGAGCTAAACTATTTACTAACAAATATTTCAAGCAACGTTTCAATTCTAAATAGTGGTGTTACACAAGGGCGGTACATAAATTAACTTCCTCTCTGGAACGTTTTGCAAATATTCATTATATAATTTTCATATAATAATTTTTTTTAAATAATCATATTAAATTTGGAAAATTAGATTTGAGCCGGCGATCTCCCGATTGCTAGTCGAGAGCCTCACCCCTCGACCACTGAAGCATTCTAATTAATTTAAGATTCCTCTGTAGAATTATGCAATTAGCTATTCTACCTTTTTTTATAATAAATACAATAAAGGCAAACATTACCGAATTATGTATGAATAATCTGACAATGTTTGAAATACTATTATGATAAATTTATATTATAAGCCAAAGATGTGGCTTTTGCAGTAATCTGGGACCTAGTTATGAAAAGAATTGAACCGATGACTGATTTTGATGACTGCTTGGTAAATAATATCTTCACAACACAGTTCTGGAAGGTAGATTCGGTTTATTGTATCCTGGTGATTTCGTGTATCATGATTTAAAAGACTATTTTGCCAATTTAAAATTTCAAGTACCAGGTACCAAATAGGCCAACGAGATTCTTAATCTGAATAAAAAAAATAGTATTAGATTAAAATTGATATTTACCGATTTACATAAATCTATGAATTATTAAGTCACTTCGAGTACACAGACACGCCCACAATGCTCTTCTATCAGTTTATTTTTTAGTGAATAGGATTATTTAAACTACGCCATATATCCTTCAAAGCTCTTTTGAACGAGCCACTTGCAAAATGATTTGCATTTGGAGTTTAAAATACTTTTTTAGTATTTTTAAGACTGCAAAAATTAAATTCCTTAAAATAATAACAATTTTTTTGTTGTCATTATTCTTCCAATTTCACAGAAATTGAAAACCCACTAAAAATAAATAAAAAATAATTCATTTAACTTTCATTGAGTTTATGATCCTAGAAATATTGAAAGTATTAGTTAATAAGGATTAGTATAAAATTTCAAGTACTTAAGTATCGAACACAAGTTAAAATCGTTAATTTCACTGTCAGATTTAAAAGTCAGATGAAAAATTTCACTTATTACTTTAAAAACTGAGGTATTATTGCTTTATTATATCGTGACTCTTATTTCAATTTTCATGGTGGACACAACTCCTCCACTCCTCGCAGTTCTGGCAGGATACCGGCGTACTCAGTTTTGTGAGCATCGTGTCAAAAGTATCTTAAACTGCGTTACAGGCAAAGAGATGAAAACTCTATCTTGGATGCCAAGAATGTATACCTACATTTATGCGTCTGCTATCCACGGAATCCTGAGTATTTTTCTCCAGCATCACATTTCTTTCCATGGCTCTAAGTGTCTTTGTTTCCACACTGTTCAAAAATATGGAGAATATCAAATATGTAAGGATTTTTTATTTTTTTATTTGAAACAAATTTTTTACATGTTATGCTACAATCCAATAATGTTGGCCTCACTGGGTA
Source organism: Limnephilus auricula (assembly GCA_951813805.1). Lineage (NCBI taxonomy): Eukaryota > Metazoa > Arthropoda > Insecta > Trichoptera > Limnephilidae > Limnephilus > Limnephilus auricula. The sequence goes on along the minus strand of OX638406.1, from coordinate 27,563,033 downwards.
GTTTACCCGTGCTGAGGCCTTCATTTTACATATCAATACATTTACAATATATGTGTATACGTGTAATGTTAGTGAAGAAAAAAAAAAACACAAGATTAAGATAAATTCAAATAAAAAAAAATAATATAAAATTAAAAAATTTAAAATAAAAATAAATAATATAATAAGGTTAAAATCGGTATGTTTATATTATTGTGTTGTGTGTTTGTGAGTGATGTATGTTTTATATTGGTTTTGTGTGTTACCTGTTGTAACGTATATTCTTTGGTAGAGCATCAGAATCTCCCTCAGGTTGGTGGGAAGGAAAATACAGTTTTATCTTCAGGGATTTTTAAAGAAATAAAAAGAGTATATAGCAGTAACAATATTTTCCTTCCCACCAACCTGAGGGAGATTCTGATGCTCTACCAAAGAAGGTAGAGCATCAGAATCTCCCTCAGGTTGGTGGGAAGGAAAATACAGTTTTATCTTCAGGGATTTTTAAAGAAATAAAAGAGTATATAGCAGTAACAATATTTTCTATATTTAAGATATAGATACAAGATGTCCTTCAAAGGGACAGGAACTCAACATTTCCTAAAGAAATACCAAAATACGAACTTACAAGAAGTCTTAGCTAGATTCATATAACTCATAAAAAGAGAGCATACCTGTGGACCACTATGAAGCTAAATTCTAATGACCTAACTTGGCGCGAACCACTGTTATTCGGCGAGCATTATCGAGGTCCAGGAGCACGCGGGATCTCCATGGACAGGAACCAGGAAAGGTCCCAGAGGATGGGGTCTCCTCACCAGGGAACAGGAACCGGGAATAGCCCCAGAGGTTGGGGACTCCTCGCCAGAGAACAGGAACCAGGAACAGCAGGACGCGGTCAGTCAGAAAGCCAGGGCTCCGGTTGAGCGTACCAGAGACCAGGCCTAACCCAAGTATGGAAATGGTTAATCATCCGAAGATGACCATCGGAACTTCATCCATCAGAAATACGGGTAGCCAGGGCCGTAAAAGGCCACACGGGTTATGTCTCACAATGAAAGACACCATCCGGATTACGGATTACGTAAGTAAACTACAATTGAAGCATGAGGTAGCCATGCGCAGGTCACATTAACGGCAAGCGATTACGATCGAAAAACATACGTTGGGCCGTGTTAACTTTTCAAAAATCTTACATCAAGATCTGGTTCGCGTTTCGCGACAACAAAATAAGGTTATCCCATCATAAAAAAACACAGAAACTCTCACATAAGTGACTTCTTGAAGGTAAGGTCCGCCGTGACGGGAGCCGACGGGCAATTTTGTTGCAAAAAGTTCGTATTTTGGTATTTCTTTAGGAAATGTTGAGTTCCTGTCCCTTTGAAGGACATCTTGTATCTATATCTTAAATATAGAAAATATTGTTACTGCTATATACTCTTTTATTTCTTTAAAAATCCCTGAAGATAAAACTGTATTTTCCTTCCCACCAACCTGAGGGAGATTCTGATGCTCTACCAAAGAATATACGTTACACTGTATGTTTTATTATTTTATATTATGAAATTTTGATAATATTTTCTTTTTTGATCTTTAATGTATTTTGTAATTTTGTGTCTGAATTTATTTTTATTTCTCCTAATTTTATTTTCAAGTGTTGAAAGCTTTTATATCGTGATATTGATAGCGTAGGAGATTTTATGTTTTCTTTGTACGCTTTTCTAACTGGTCTGTTAGTGATATTTTGTGTTTGTTGAAATTAGTTTTTTTGGTAAAAAATATAGTTTAGTAGTGTTTTAACATATAATTGTCGTATATCTAGTACGTCAGAACTGTTAAATATTTGGTCTGTATCAGTAAGTCTATGTTTTTTAAGCATTAGCTTTAATATCGTTTTCTGAGCCAATTCTATGTGATCGATAGCCGAGTTTGTGTTGCTCCTTAATTTTTTTTGAATTTTTCGGAGAGTGACGGTCGTCGCTAGCTAAATACATAAATATTAGTTTTTCTAAGCGAATTAAAAAAGCAAGCCATATGCTCATTGTTTAAAAGTAAGTCACGAACGTATACTGCTCCACTAGTACTAAAAAATTAATATAAATTCCAATAAATTAACGAAATGATTTATTTCATATTTTTATTACAACTTGACGTTTGATAAACTAATATCTATTAAAAAACAATTTTATTGCGTTTTCATGAAATTATTAATATAACTTTAAAAAATACATTACTTAAAAAAACTTCGAAATGTGAATTTTCGAAGTTGGAACGAATATTTCTGTTAAGACATAGTAGTTTTTTAAGCAGTATAGGTATCTCGCGTAAAGTTGATTATCCAATTTGACAGCTGCTTTGCTCTTACCGCTCTTGCAAACTTTACCAAAGTAAAATATGTACCATCCAACACGGTTACCACCTTGACGTATTAGGAAATACGGTTTTTAAATGCTGGCAATATTTATTGAATTGCCACTCTGCAACGCATGCTCTTCGGACCGCGTATTTTCAATCACTGGGCTGTTTAAAAAATGAACCATAATTTTGTTTTGAATGTGGCTGATAATAACTTCATAGTTTCTACGTATTATGTTAATAACGCACCCGAGTTAAAACGGAACTTCGCTATGCTTAGACAATACTATAATGTATGCAGATATCGAAGGAAATTTAAAGATAATTTCAACTTAAGGGGGAAGTCTGGTCCAGCCGAGTATTTTTAAAAACGTTTTTTTCATAGATGAAATTTATAATTTTCCGTAAGTCGAAGTTTTTTCGCGTGAATTTTTCTTCAATTTAAATTTTACATCGGAAGAAAATCCGATGATTAAACGAACTTAAAAAATGTGCTTTCAGAAAAAAGTGTTTAAAGTTTTCCCTTGTAACCGGACTGCCATTCCCCGTTCTACCTGCTTGGCGCGCACCGCATCTAACTATATTTCAATGTCGAATTTGATCCTATAACTTTGGTAATGTATTCTCCAAATGCATAAGAATATTTTTAGGCAAAAATGTTTTTTTTTTGGATCGGCCGAACCAGACTCCCGCCTTTAGTAGTTACATCATATATAATACCCACCAGATACATGGTAAACATATTCAATGAACGTTTGAATTCTACTTTTCATCAAAAATCTTTTTGGTATTTCTTTAGGAAATGTTGAGTTCCTGTCCCTTTGAAGGACATCTTGTATCTAAATCTTAAATATAGAAAATATTGTTACTGCTATATACTCTTTTATTTCTTTAAAAATCCCTGAAGATAAAACTGTATTTTCCTTCCCACCAACCTGAGGGAGATTCTGATGCTCTACCAAAGAATATACGTTACACTGTATGTTTTATTATTTTATATTATGAAATTTTGATAATATTTTCTTTTTTGATCTTTAATGTATTTTGTAATTTTGTGTCTGAATTTATTTTTATTTCTCCTAATTTTATTTTCAAGTGTTGAAAGCTTTTATATCGTGATATTGATAGCGTAGGAGATTTTATGTTTTCTTTGTACGCTTTTCTAACTGGTCTGTTAGTGATATTTTGTGTTTGTTGAAATTAGTTTTTTTGGTAAAAAATATAGTTTAGTAGTGTTTTAACATATAATTGTCGTATATCTAGTACGTCAGAACTGTTAAATATTTGGTCTGTATCAGTAAGTCTATGTTTTTTAAGCATTAGCTTTAATATCGTTTTCTGAGCCAATTCTATGTGATCGATAGCCGAGTTTGTGTTGCTCCTTAATTTTTTTTGAATTTTTCGGAGAGTGACGGTCGTCGCTAGCTAAATACATAAATATTAGTTTTTCTAAGCGAATTAAAAAAGCAAGCCATATGCTCATTGTTTAAAAGTAAGTCACGAACGTATACTGCTCCACTAGTACTAAAAAATTAATATAAATTCCAATAAATTAACGAAATGATTTATTTCATATTTTTATTACAACTTGACGTTTGATAAACTAATATCTATTAAAAAACAATTTTATTGCGTTTTCATGAAATTATTAATATAACTTTAAAAAATACATTACTTAAAAAAACTTCGAAATGTGAATTTTCGAAGTTGGAACGAATATTTCTGTTAAGACATAGTAGTTTTTTAAGCAGTATAGGTATCTCGCGTAAAGTTGATTATCCAATTTGACAGCTGCTTTGCTCTTACCGCTCTTGCAAACTTTACCAAAGTAAAATATGTACCATCCAACACGGTTACCACCTTGACGTATTAGGAAATACGGTTTTTAAATGCTGGCAATATTTATTGAATTGCCACTCTGCAACGCATGCTCTTCGGACCGCGTATTTTCAATCACTGGGCTGTTTAAAAAATGAACCATAATTTTGTTTTGAATGTGGCTGATAATAACTTCATAGTTTCTACGTATTATGTTAATAACGCACCCGAGTTAAAACGGAACTTCGCTATGCTTAGACAATACTATAATGTATGCAGATATCGAAGGAAATTTAAAGATAATTTCAACTTAAGGGGGAAGTCTGGTCCAGCCGAGTATTTTTAAAAACGTTTTTTTCATAGATGAAATTTATAATTTTCCGTAAGTCGAAGTTTTTTCGCGTGAATTTTTCTTCAATTTAAATTTTACATCGGAAGAAAATCCGATGATTAAACGAACTTAAAAAATGTGCTTTCAGAAAAAAGTGTTTAAAGTTTTCCCTTGTAACCGGACTGCCATTCCCCGTTCTACCTGCTTGGCGCGCACCGCATCTAACTATATTTCAATGTCGAATTTGATCCTATAACTTTGGTAATGTATTCTCCAAATGCATAAGAATATTTTTAGGCAAAAATGTTTTTTTTTTGGATCGGCCGAACCAGACTCCCGCCTTTAGTAGTTACATCATATATAATACCCACCAGATACATGGTAAACATATTCAATGAACGTTTGAATTCTACTTTTCATCAAAAATCTTTTTATTTTGTCATAACAACGTAAATCGAAATATATGAAACGTGTTACATGACGCCTTGCACACGAGTTGTATACCCAAATTGGATTCCAAATTGAAGACATATTGGTCCATTTTATTTTTGATGCTATTTCAATAGTTTCCGTCCTCAATAGACAAAGCAGAACACAGGAGGGGATGTATTCACAGGTTAAAATGTATCGTTCCGGGATTGAACACAGAGTAACAGTATCAAAGGATAAATCTACAGTGTATTGTGTATACGTAAAATGTAAAGTACATTAAGGTAAATGTGAATACCGTTAATCAAATAGAGGGGTTAAGTTGTGGTGGTTGGACACACCACAGTGGTTGGACATACCGTGTTGGTTGTAAATACGGTAATCCGGGGTGAATTTGATTCATTTTAAGCATTTTATTAATTTTAAACAGTTTAATAAAAATTGACTAACTGTTACTATTTTTTTTTATTGAGATAGTTGAACAACATTTTATTAAATTGTATTTTAGGGTCTAACATTCCCTTATTAATACATTATCCCTTCAGAATTTCAAGCACTTCATCATACGTCCTTAGTCCCCTATATTTTCGGATTTCTCTATTTATTTAATCTATTTATATTTAAAGTTTCATAATTATGTATATATCTATTAAAAACATTTCATTTTTAAAGTATTTTAGCATCTGGTTTTTCATAACTTTATGCAGAAAAATTAAACATTACATAGCAGTCTCTTTTTTATTGGAATCGAATTTAGCTCCTCTATACTTGTCTTTCTCCATTAGATATATACGAGTATCTCAAAGCTATGGTTTGTATAACTTCTAGCTAGTTCAAGTTTTTTTCATTGGCCAAATATAACATCATTCAAATTAGTTACCCAAATTTTTACGTCTTGTAACTGAAATGTCATGTATAAAAAATGTAACGACCGGGTGGGATGATTTTGTCAACCATAATTGAAATTACGACTATAAACTAACAAAAAAATGATTGCCATCGGTCTATATGCCGAGTTTTAGCTCGATCGGATGTCGGGAAGAGGGTTAATTTTCATGTCAAACCTAAGCACTTATTCAAAAGAAAACAAAATCTTTAAAGAAAGACAAACATTTCCTGATTACGAATAACCCAATAACATTTGAAAATATCCTACTACCACCACACTAAACGGAAGATGTTGCTTATGTTTATTTATTTATTTATTTATTTATTTGTTTATAAGATTTACACAGTACATTAAATATAAGTTGTAAGGTATTTTAAATAAATTACATGGTTTTGTACCTATTACGTAAATCTGTAAAATATCAATAGGTAATTTCGCCTGGGTTTTAAAACTATATTATGATGAAACTAATGAAAAGAATCAAACATTGGTTGACTAATAAAACATAAATGAAAGAGTATGGGTGGAGAAAATTTTACATTTTAAAATCAAAAATTATTTGCTCACTAAAGTTTAATAAAATGATAAGAAATTTAATAATTTTGTTCTGTATGTTCGCAATGAATCGTGAAAAATGTCATCATGTTGTCATGGAGGACTTAGCCAGCCGAGGAATCGAACACGGAACGCCTGGGTGGGACCCAAACGCGATGCCCACTCAACCACTGACCGGTCAAATGAATGTTTGAAATGTTTTGTAAATCAAATGAATGTTTTTAAAACTAACTTTAAATTATACAGTTAGGTGTATAAGTGTTCAGTCAAATGAACTGGTTTTACTACCCGGTTTAGCCCTTGCCCGTGATTTGAATTTTCGTAAATATTTTTTTCATTTATACTCTTTTCATAATTTTTTCCGGAACATTTAAAAATTATGTACGGACTATGTGAAATTACCAAAGCTTTATTGGAACTATTTTGCAATCTGAAAATTATTGCATTGATCTAGAAAAAAACAAAAACATCTTTGAAAAAAGCATGTTGCCTGAGTTCACAAATTGGGAGCATTTTCAGCTTCCTAAAACAGTTTTCCACTTAAGAGGGTATTACTGGAGAACACCGGAAATAAGTCCTTTTTAAATCAAATTCTAGATGTTTTGTCTTTTTTTTTGAAAGAAAACATAAATTGATTTTGAAAGATTGTTATTTTATCTGGTACATGCAGTTTTAAAACTTTGAAAAACTATGTGTATTTTTAATATATTGAGATTATACCGTTGGTCGTTGGCAGATTTCAAACGGTTCAATTTTCAAACGATAGATTCTATTAAACAACACAAATTTCAAATCATGTAATCATACAACAAAATAAATCAATACATAATCTAGTCAACACAGTTTTCAGAATTTTAATTTTAGTTAAATTAAAATGATTAAAAAATAAATCCCAGAACAAGATTTGTAACAAAAACAGCTCAGTTTTTCTATTTATTTAAGGTCTTACAAACTAAAATATAATTTTTTTTTTATACACTTGTTTTGTTAAGACATAAAAATGATAAATACTTATGATCAAAATAAAAAAATACTAACAAGAAGTACACGATATTTAATAATTTATCATCGTGCGTTTTGACTCACTTGATTATAGGTATATATTAAAACAAGTTTTTAATGAAATAAATCGATATAATTTTTTTATTTAAAAAATTTGATAGGGGAATAATAGATATTTCTCATTAGAACTCCCTTTACAGTTGCAAGCATTTTAAAACTTTTATTCTCAGCCGCTGGTCAATCGCTCTTAACAGTAAAAAGAAAAGTTTTAAATTAGACAAAAATTAATCAATTTTTTAAAATTAGAATGGTACTACAAAATGAGTTGACTTTGTTTGGTATACTACTAACTAAAACTAGAAATGTGCAACAAAAATATCACCAGGTTTGGCAAACCCTTTGCTTAGGGAACGGAAACACAACCTACAATAGTCATCCCAACCATGTAAGCTTCTGTATCAGGTTGAATGACACTGGGGAACAGTGTCACAAACGGTGCCTCTGAGACTCAAGCCTGCATCTCGGAGTATTTAGACCTTACCCCAGCACTTGGGGCTCTGCTGGAATGGACTTTCTATTTCCCTAGATACTCGTGGCATTTAAAACGGACCATTCAAACAGCAAAAAAGAGTAAAAGTTCTAAAATTTTTAAGAGGATGTCAATATTTTTTCAAAAATAATTATCATATCTGTGTATAGAAAGATGATAGTATACTATCATATCACACTGTCAATCTAAATCGCGCACCCCCAAATGTGAGACTATTGCAAATAAAGTTAATGAAATTTCATCCTTATCAGATATTTAAACATAATATTCTTTGTTAAAGTCCGCGAACAGATAAGAATGATCACTTCTATTTAAATAATTATCCCTATGAACACATGTGCAAAATTGCATGTACAATTTTTGCCCAATAAATAGACAAGTGACTGGTATAAGCAGTCGATAACAGCCGTAACTCATCCGATAATATTCGGTAGAAGTAATACATTGTTTAATTTAATTAACTATATTCAATTATTATAAGCAATAATTATTAGCCTCAAAAACTCATCCATATTGAAAAAACCTCCCGAGAAAAGATTCAGTACTATATTCCTACTACTCCTACAAAACTCTTGCTGTCTTACTAGCTGGACTCTACCTGAACAATTCAGGGCTCAAGTTGTCCTTGTGTGCCGGTGCCCTATTGAATTTATAGTATTTCTGCGACTCCAATAACTTGTCCCATACAAATGTATGAGTTTTTCAATTTTAATTTTGTTTAAGCTTTTGAATTCGTGGTTCAAAATGAAATCCATTAAATTTCTTAGATACCTCTTCAGTTTATTTTTTGACTCAATAAACCAACATTTGTGTCAAAAATGTGGCCCACCAATATGTGATTTAAGCCACTTGTTGGGCGATCAACAGTCAAAAATGCTTTCTAGGTCAATTTCAATATGATGTTGTGCACTTACTTTATTATAAACACTGTAGATAAAATCTTGGCAATGATCCCAAAAAGTTCGGGAATCTTTGCGTCTAACAAATGTTGAATTATCAAGTTGTGATTTTAGTTGGTTCAGATACAGAGTCAAAGTCAAAAGCAGTGCAAAGTTAAGCTTGGAAAGGATATGAATAAAATATCGCCAAGTGCTTTGATTGAAACGGTGTGGTGGAAAGATAAACGACAGAGATGTGCAGGAGCTCGGGGTTCAAAGACGTCCGATAATATACATGGCACGATCAAGTGAACCTTGATCCCATAGCTGCACCATATCGAGCGCATTTATTTACGACAAAGAAAATAAAATGGTTCCCTGAGGGAGGTCAGAGCAAATTTTTCGCAATTTATTCTCTGTGATAAACTATTGGCTTACTTTTTTAATTTAAATGTATTATTCTTTACGTGGAAATAATTACATTATTAATAGCACGATCATCATAACCGAGGGGCTTAAATCCTTGGATCCGGATCAAGAGATTGCGGGTTAAAGACCTGAACGGCGCAATTGAATATAACTAATTTTATTATTTCACAAAATTAATAACAAATATCTGTTGAAATAAAACTACAATTTGGAGGCAGTGGTAGCATTTATTGGATCACCCACACCCTTGGCATAGATCATTCCAAGTAGTACGCTACGTTTGGAGTGCTCGGGTTCATGCGTTTACTGAATGCGTTCGCCTCCTAGTGCATTGCGGGCCGGATCGGGAGAGACTGGATGAGAGAGACCTAGACCTCTCCAGCCGGACTCTCGACCAATCGCCTTGGGAGGGATGAATTCATGTCTCCGTCACTTCTGGACACATTGACCCCATTATTCTCCTACCCACCCCTTTTACCTTTTTTCTTCTCAGAAATTCATTTTCCTAAAAAACTTATCTCCTAAAAAAGATAATTCATTTCATCTTCTTCATTTTCCTTAAAAACCCTCCATACAGCATCCTCAAAGATTACAAAAGCCCTGATAGATTTTTTTTCCAATATGGAGCTAATGTAAAAACAAACCTTTTAGAATCGATATGTTGCTATTGATAGCATTAATCGAGTAACTTTGTTCAGAGACCAGATCTGAATAGCCTGGTACTCAACAACTATCCTCTTCCTCGACCCACTATTTTCAATGTCTTAAAATTATAATAAAGGCTATATAATATTAAAACTAATAATGGCTTAGTTATGTATAACCTCATTCTATTATACGTCACGTCAAAAAACCATTAAGTTTTGTAAAATTTATTCACATGTCAGCTCACTATTTTACAAGCGCCTATCTGTAAAAGCTTCTCTTTGACATAAAGACGTACACCCCACTTATACCGACTCAAAAAATGGGTTAAAAAACACTTGGTCAGCCAGCGTTTAAATCATTCTTCCGTATTAGTTGCAAACAGTAGCTGCATTTACCCTGGAAGATACCAGGGATAGGCGATAGAGCCTTAGCACAGTGATTCGAATTACAACAATAGCTGGACATAAATATTCAATTATAATTATAATTAGTTATATATGGTTGCACTCGTTTGTTGCACCAATTCATTCGTTAAATAATTCGTTTGAGTCTCACCAAAACGTTCCAGGCACCGCCCCTAAACGTGCGTCACCGGCAAGAAAATCACCGCACAAGCGGTTCCGCCGGAATCCGTATTCACGGTCGTTAATAATTTTGTTCCTCTCGACGTATGTGAGCAGTTTGTTGTTGATCACACGTTCCATCACCTTGGATAGAACTGACGTGATCGCTTTGGGGCGGTAGTTGACCGGGTTTGAGAGGTAAGACTTGGAGCACATCCCGATGCCAGATCATCAGCTTTTTCATGTAGAAACCGCAGTGAGGAACCGACGTCGGGACTGCACCTCGACCATCGGGGTTGAGTTATCCGCAAACATTTTACCTAATGGGTTAGCCTTTTCAGTGGGTCTGGTAAGAGGGGGCAGGCTGGATTTGCAGAAATTGCGACCTATTGAGCCCGCAAGGGATCAGAAGGCTCTGCCGCCTTGCGGGCAGGCAGGCAGCTTTTTGCTGATCTGCAGGTCGTGCTCAAACTTTGACCTTTTTATGATCTTCTTGCTTTCCTTTGCCAAATTGTTATACGCTGCTTTGTTTTCGGATGTTCTAGATGTGTAGGCTTGGTAAGCCGCATTTTTCCGCCAAACTGCTTCGGAGCATTATTGACTGAACCACGCTTTGGGCCCACACCAGTTTCTTTAACAGTGCATTGAATGAAGCCATCCATCGCGGATGTGATTTTTCACGTGCAATTTTGCAATTTTGCGATTTCCTGGATACATTGCTATTTCTTGGGCATATTTTGAGGGATGCGAAGTCTGAAAACAGACAGCAGACCACGGAAAAGCATTGAAATGTGCGCGTAGACTGAACCAATCTGCTGACCTATAGTGCCACACTTTTCTCTTCTGCCGTTCGTTTGGCGGTCTGAAGTTGACGGGGATTGAGGTTGTCACCAGGCAGTGGTCGGACGATCCTATAAGCACTGTGACCTCAATCTTGTAACCGTGTGGCACAGTGGTTAGAAATAGGTCTAACAGATTGAAGCGGTGAGTTTGGACATCAGGAACCCTTTTAGGCTTCTGAAAAATTTTCTCTTACCGTGGCAAAGGGCAAAGGATTCCGGCTGTCGGCCAGCCGAGTCTGTTGGTCCTGAGAACTTTAACCATGGTTCTTTATGAACATTGAAATCCCCCAGAACTCCCCAAGAAATCCCCAAGATATCATCAATAGTTCTGTAATCGTGCGTGCATTATACACGATCGACGATAGTCGATACTCACCTAAGGTGCTACTTAACTGACATCTATTGAGACTCCTCAATATTACATATGATTATCTACACTCTACACTAATGTCAACTCTTGAAGGATGTTGAAACTATATTTTAAATTCTCTTTACGGAGGGACAAGTTATAAGGTTCGCGTAAAACCGGGTTAAAAAATCTCCCCACTCCCTCTCGAAAATTAGAGGTACTAAATCTTTCAGCGTTGTTGAGTAGTGTTCACATAAGTAAAAAAATAAATAAAAAAAACGTATTTTCTCAATTATATTTTTGGCCACATTTGGTTGGTATTCGGTCATGGACGATGGATGGAGGTACAAGGCATAGGTGAGACAATAGTATCACCTTATTGGCTTACGGAGGGGCGAGTTATGAGGTTCACGTAACACTGGGTTATAAATCTCCCCGCTTCCGGCCAGGCCAAGAAATGGTCTATTACCACGCAATTTCAACCCCGTTTAGGGGTAATTTTGCGGCGAACAAAATCCAGGGACATTGAATTAAGAGAGTGAGTTGCGTTCTTTACAAAAAATAATAATCTTATTGTATATGCCTTTTATACCATGGCTTTTTACGTTAGATATTTTATTTTTATATTAAGATACCAAAATATCATTTAATTGACTATAAATATCATAATGTATGAAAGATCTTGGATGACAAGTGACTAAATATATATATTATAATTTTAATTAAAAGACAAAACAACTTTGTTTTCGTCACTTTTTATTTATACACAATCTACATGTTTCGTGAACGATGTTTTTCGTGATGATCGTTCACGAAACATGTAGATTGTGAATAAATAAAAAGTGATGAAAACAAAGTTGTTTTGTCTTTTAATTAAAATAAATAATGACACCACAAAGTGAAAACCTTTCCGAAGAAGTTTTCTTCGAAAAGTTATATTTTATAAATAAATGAAATAATAACATATAAATAAAATCGGATGTGTTACCGTGACACTATCGAGGTTGCAAACCAATTCTTTAGAACTTTTTGAAAATATAAAAACGTGGCAGCCAAAGATATTGGAAAAATTAGTCGAATATAACATTGTTAATTCTGAATTTGAAATATAAGATCGACAAAAATAACCAGTTTAAGACAAGAGGGGTCCGAGAGCTAGTTTCAGCTGTCAATTTTTGATTGTCTTGTTGTTCTTTTTCATATTTTCGTTTGGATTTATTAGTAGATACTTCGAGTTTAATGATATATTATATTGGTAAGTATAACCTTCAATTTTTATCATGATAACAGCTATTCCAAAAAAATTGAATATATAATGTAGAGTTCAACGAAATAAAAAGTAATAAATTTCCTCAGAAACTTGAGCTTATTTCAAAAAAAAAGATGTTATTGTAGCCCTTTCCGATAAAAGAACCATTTACTAGCGCTCTAAAAAAAACTATTCGCTGCCCTAGTGCTTGTATGTTCAATAGACCATTTGCAAATTTTACAGGGGACGTTTGTTTTTGTTTTTTTACGGGCAAATTCTAAATTATTCTCGACTTTAGTCATTTCGTTTTATACATGTTTATTGAATACGGTATAAAACGAAATGACTAAAGTCGAGAATTAATTAGAATTTGCCTGTAAAAAAACAAAAACAAACGTCCCCTGTAAAATTTGCAAATGGTCTATTGAACATACAAGCACTAGGACAGCGTATTGGAAATAAATGAAACACGGTTGAAAGTTTTGAACAGATGCAATTTATTTTCATAAAACAAAAACAGTCCACATAGTTTTCGATATCTTATCATAGATAGCAGTATATATCATATATATCATTTTAATAATTGTATTATCATAGACTATTAGAAATCTAGGGAGAGGACAGTAATTTCTTAGAAATTTCATAAAAATCAACTTGGATGTCGCATAAAACTCTTGTTTGGGGGAAGTACATTCCCCCCTCCGGAACAGAAGGATTAATGAGTTGGTTAAAGTTCATGTGAAAAAATGGCATGTTTTCGAACCACCCCTTTACAGAAATAATGTATGGACTAATGGATAGGTAATATAATATCTGCCTGACAGACATTTTTTCCTTAGAAGAAGAATAGTAACTAAGGTTTTACTTTAAAAAACGAATTCAATAGTTCATCCACAATCACTCTGGACTCAATAGTATTACTAGGTGGTTCCAGGTCCCTTACATTTTCGCCCATCGGCTTTTATTAATGGGCGGACCTATCTAGTTTAATTTGTACCAGCTTCAAAGAACCAGTGAATTATACGTTTGGTTGTTTTAGGATACGGTGTCGTAAATGGGCCATTTTTCTGTTTTGTATTATGCAAAACAGGAGATTAAAGACATTAAAAAAATTCGGTTCTTCACTTTTATTTTTTAGAACCTCATAAATATTATTTTTAGTTTCTCGGATTAAATCTAAGGTACAATGCTGTAGTCAATGTCCGTCCCTCAAACAGCAAATTAAAAAAAAAAATATTTAAGTACTATTATTTTGTTCATACCTAGTTATTCTTCTCCGAAATTTTTTTTTTCGTAAATTTGAGAAGTACTTATTCTGCAAAACGGCTAAAGAATAAATCTGTTTTTTGGTGAATTGAGTTGAAATTGCTCCCATTCATCCAGAGCCAGTTCGAATGTCACATCCCCAATTAAGACATTTTGTGAGGCTGAAAGTTATGGGGAGGCAAGACTAAAGCCATTTCATGAAAATATTAGATTCTTAGATAATACGGCCATTCACCAAGGCGATTCTGAGAGTATCTTCCATTCAGTTCAGAATTTTTTTGTGTGACTTAACCATCTTTTATCGAAATGTTTTTACTATAAAAAAATTAAAAACTTGGAACCTGGACAAAAAAACTCCTTGCATTAACCACGGTATGCGTTTTTCTCATTGAAACAAATTAAAACTGAAATGGGGAGCGTTTTCACAAGAAGCAATATAAAAAAAAAAACTGTTTTTTTAGTGAGACAGTTTTAACTGAAAAATCACTCGGAATCAATATTTTATGATAATCTTTAAATGGACATAAAATTAAGGCGATCCGCTCACTGAAAAGACTGAAACCAAACTAAAACTGGCTTGTTGCTATCGTTTCCAACCGAACTTTGTACTTAATTATACGATTTCAATAATTATCTCAACTTGTTTAACCATAGACGAAGAACAATCAGCTGTCATGTCACGCAACTGGTATTTCGAGTCGCGAGTCACTGCCTGCGTTGCCATGGACAACGGGTTTTTGAGAAGGTGTGTAGTGTGCGCAACCATCATATTTGCATACTTAGGATAGCGAGTTTAATTGAAAACTGATTTTTTTTCAGTTGCCGCAATTTGTGAAAAAAGTCAAAAATTGCTTTTTTACAAAAGAGGCACAACTACAAATTTGAAAAAACAATCACAAAGCGAAATATCTCATACATTTTTGTTCTAAAAAACACATATTACCTACCTAAAAATACTGTTAACATTCGCAAATCATTTTTTTTAAACGAATTACCGAACGTTGACGCGTCGCTTTAATCCAAAAATGCATAAATAATAATCTAGGCAAAAAATGTGGTAGGATTTCAGAAATAAAGTTAATTTTCTAGGGGGCTACTTAGATACATTGAAATTGATCTTTTAAACTTTAAATATAGCTTTCAGATGGACTTTTAAGACTTTTACTTAAATGTAGGCAGGTGGATATTTTATTTCACATTAAGGGGAGGGTATCAAAACTCAGCTTGACTGCAGTTAGGTATTTTTGGTACTTGTACGGCCCGCTAGCGAACTACAATTTTAGCCGTCTATGGGGCAGACTCGGGTAAGATTGACACCAAATTGGTAAACCATTTATCATTTTGATAAATTACGAAATAAAAAATACACTTGCTCTATAAAATTTAAATTTGTTTACTAGATAATGGATACAGCTAGACAGACAAAAAATCATATTAGCAATGGAATGGAGAGATAGAAACATCTTTTACGCCCTGAACCTTTTTTGACGTCTCCGTTTTTTACTCAATGAGACTTTGAATATAATGGTGTTTTGACGTAGATTGTATGGTTTATAAAATGGTAATAACTGTATTTATAATATTACCGGAAAATAATGGGTGTGAATAAAGGGAGATCATAAAATAAAGTTGGGACAAATATTTTTAAGTACGTGGAATAGAAATGACAAAAGGTGGTTTTGTTTTTGAAAGTTTATTTCGACAAATTTTTTCGTACTCAAGAAAGAATATATTTCAAAATATTAGATCAGATAAACAAAAAGTAGAATGACGCACATAAACGAAAAATCACAAAATTTAATACAAATTGATATAAAATCAACTAAATGTAAACTTGGTATGCAAATATTCAGCATAATATCCTACAAAAATTGCCAAGACTTGTGGATTTTAGAATGATATTAATTTTATCTTTAGTACTTGTGTTAAACAGTGTAAGTCGTACGGAATTTTTAAACCTCTCAACAATAAAAGTAGAATATTTATTTTATTTTTATATATAACTTCGCACAGGAGGCCCGGAGAAAAATTGTCTTTAAGAGACCCATATTGTATGAAGGAGGAAACACAGAGGCCGGCAAATCGTTTCACAGCTGAGCTGTTGAACTCAAGAACGAGTGGTAGAAGCGACCCGTTCTCATGTGAGAAATTTCGACCGTGTATATATGTGGTGCTGAAGGGATCAATGACGCTAGTTCCTTTCTGAAGCATCTTCCATGTCTGAAATAATGGTAGAACAAGGATTCCATCGCGGTTGACTACCCTGAATAATTCTTGAAGCACGTGTGCTCCTGAGGCTGTTCCTTCTTATTGGCAGCTCGTGTACAAATTACCCAAAATTTATTTGACTCTCTCGACTCATCGCCTTGCCCCGCTGTGGGAGAGATGGGTTCATACGTCCGCCACTCCTTTTTTTATATGAATACCTTACAAAAGTCCCACCTGCTCCCGTCTGGAGTCAGTGAGACTATGGCATCCCCAATTGGGGTATGTTGTGTGGCTGAAGGTGAATGGGGATGAGAAGGAAATATTGTAATTATTTCTACAAATCTCATGACGTCAGAGCTCACCACTATATGTATATAGAATCCTTCGCGGGCGTGTGCACAACAAATCACCTATTGTTTCAGTGCAATCGAATGAATGGTATAGGAAATATTTTTATAACGCCAGAGCTCAGCACTACATATAGAAACCATTACAGGTATATGCACAACAAATCACCAAAGTTTCTTTGCAATCGGAGTAATGCTTTAGGTACCGTATAAGGAATTACGAAGGTGTGCATTTAACAACTTACAAAAGTTTCATCACAATCGGATAAATAGTACAGGAAATAAATTCATAACGCTAGAGCTCACTTGCACTATAATATATATAGAAACCTTAAAGGGCATGTACACGTACACGAAAAATCCGCAAAAGTTTCATCGCACTCAGATGAATGCTTTAGGTACCGAATAAGGGAACAAAGAAACATCAATTTTTTATGTATTTTTTTTTTTAAATTTCATGATGCCAGAGCTCACTATTATTTATAGAAACATTGGCGGGTGTGCACATAACAACTCACCAGAGTTTCATCACAATCGGATAAATGGTATAGGAAATAATTTCATAGCGCTAGATAGGAAATAATTTCATACACGACAAATCGCTATCGGATAAATGCTTTAGGTTCCGCACGAGGAACAAACAAAGAAACATTCATTTTTATACGATAAAATAATTAATTATTTAATTTCTACTTTGCTTGTATAACACCCATTTCCCCATTAATTGCTTGACGGAACTGCAATGCGAGCGCGCGACCTCTCCCCTCAAATGTCCACTCATTACTGAATAAATTTCCAAAATGTTGCCGTAAAACCTGAGCCTTAAGCAAGTAAATATGTTGGTATTGGTACTCTGATTAGCCAAGCAGAGAATAAGAATAAAAAAACCATTTGGGGTGGACAAGTCTCTTTGTGAAAACGTTCCCCAATTATCACCTTATCTTAACTTTTTTCTGTAAAAGCTCGAGATTTCATGATCAAAATTAGATTTTCATTTGATCTAAAAATTATGCCAAAAAATGTGTGCAAATTTTATGATTCCGGAGCTCTCCCTTCAAGAATGTGGACTTCTCCATACACAGACTTTTCCTGTGTTTTAGAAATTACGAATAAAAAGTTATCCAACTACTGTAAAAATAGCAGGTGCCTGGTGAAACCAGTCTATTCAAAGTTAATGAGTGGAACAATAGAGACAGTTTAAAATCACAATCAAGACGAATTAACAATTTCAAAAAGAAAACCATTAAACAAGTAACCTCTACATGACACTATTTTTATTGGATTATCATTATGAATTTACGATTTAAAAAACTCTAATTTCCTCCTTATTTTAAGTTGAGCTAAACTAATTATATCATTATCGAAGAAAGCATGCACTTTGTGGCTTGACATTCTACCAAATGAAACAAATACTTAGTTTTAAATCACTTTATTTTGATTTATATTGGTCAACCGGTCTCGGTTGGACTCAACCTTCATCAGGACAATAATATGTAATATATAAAGTTTATATATATTATTTTCCTGATGAAGGTTGAGTCCAACTGAAACCAGTCGACCAATATAAATCAAAATAAAGTGGTTAAAAACTAATTATTTGTTTCATTTAGTAATTATATTATGTAGATACATTTATTTATTTATTTATTGTGAATGGTGATATATTAATTTTTTGAATACATTCATAAATAAGGATCTTTTGGGACGTTTCAGTACTCAGTAAAATAATTAGATTCTACTTGCGGTTATAACTTTAAATAATAAATATATTTATACTTTCTATGCCAAAGTGGGTTGACTTAATTTTTATAATGAAGATTTGTTACAAAAGTAAAATGAACGTGTCGACTTATTTTTTTATAATAAATTTCATAATGCGCAGAGTCTGGAAATCGTGCTAAACGTTCTTGACCTCCTGATTTTCTAAATGATTAGTGGCAGTTGCCGAGCTCCTTATGGGGTCACGTCTCAAGGTTTGAGAAACATTAGTCTAGAGTTCTACATTCTAGATAGTTCAGATATTCTCAAACTTATTGTTACGGAGTTTTTCATTGATATTTTCACAGGATTCATTGCTTCATCAAGGCGCTTCGGTGCTTTTTCATAACATTTTTTTAATTATGTCCACTGGAAAGCCAAGGTATTTATAAAATAAAAATTCCCTTGGTTTTGGATTCGACCACACTCATTCAAAAATTTATTCCTCTAAAACTCTAAATGTACGCAAACAGATAAACTGCTTACTGTCATTGTTTTTTAACAGAAACCGTTCAAAATCGTGCTTATTACAAAATATTTATGAATATGTATTTTGTGTTTTTCGTTGTTTGTTTTTGGGGTGTTATGCCGTGTTGTGCTACCTCCTTCTTTAGCCGACGTTTCGGACAGCGTTGCAGTGTCCATCATCAGGGCAGATCCGGCAGATCCGTCGATGTGAATTTGTAGTGTTAAGTGTGTGCTTATTTAGTTGGAAGCGATACCGTGCCGTTAGCTTAATTTCAGAAGAAAGTGAACTACTTTGAAAGGGAAATTTGGTGAAAGCGCAGTATTTACGTTAGCCTGGGGCCCGTCCACGGAAAAATGTAACGAAATTTCCAAACGAAAGTAGTGTCATCTTGTGGCGAATTCTAGAAATAGAAAAAACCAATCTGAAGCGAATGTAGCCAATATCAAGGTATAAACAAATGGTTTTATACTTTTGTATTGAATTATTATATGTTATTAAAGTATACTTAGACATGGTTTTTTGCGATTAGCTTTGGTGTAGCCGTCAATTACCGGATACCAAGAGCTGTTGAGCTTAGCTCCGTCGTCTCTATTAATATTAATTGGATTTTTGTAGATTTCAATTGCCTCCGTAATCAGGCGTGATCTATAAGTTTTAGGTCTTCCCAGGACCTCAGGAACAAATCCAAAATAATGGCCGGTTTCAATTAAGTGCTCGGCGATTGCCGATTTATCAGGATGGCCAAGTTTACAAGCACGAAAGTGTTCTGCTATCCTCTTGGAAATCGTCCGCTCTGTTTGGCCTACATAAACCTTGTCACATCCGGAACAGCTGAGTTTATACACTCCGTCTGCTTCCAGAGGAAACATAGTTTTTGCAGACCTCAGTAGGTCTTGGATTTTGGTTGTGGTTCCGAAGACAGTCTTGATGCTTTCTTTTCTCAACATCCTGGCAATTCTGTCTGTCACATTGTGAACGAAAGGAAGGAAAGCACAGCCTTTTGACTCTTGTTCAACTCTGACTTCCTTCGGTGTAGATTTGGCTCTTATAATTTGCCTTGTCTGCCTTGTCGGGTAACCGTTGCGTTCCAGTGCATCGGTCAGCTTTATAAGTTCTGTTCCGAGTTTTGTTTCTTCGCATATTCTGGTCGCTCGGGTCACCAAAGTATGGATAAGACCTCTCTTCTGCGCTGGGTGGTGATGCGAATCGGCATGTAGATACCGATTTGTGTGCGTAGGTTTTCTATATACTGTGTGTCCTAGATTACCATCTTATTTTCGCGTCACCTCCACATCTAGAAAAGGCAGGATTTTATCGTCGTTTTCCAGCTCCATTGTGAACTTAATTTTACTATGGAGTGAATTTAGATGATCCAGAAATTCGTTCAATTTCTCTGTTCCATGAGGCCAAATGGCGAAGACATCATCGACATAACGCCACCATACCTTGGGAACAGCCGAAGCTGTGTCTAGTGCCACTTCTTCAAACTTCTCCATGAAAAAATTGGCTAGTACTGGCGACAATGGACTGCCCATCGCAACTCCTTCCACTTGCTCAAAAAGTTCATCCTGGAATGCAAAATAACCCGTTTTGAGGCAGTGTTCAAAAAGTTTGCAAATGTCTTCCTCATAGATCTCCCTGAGCATTGTCATGGAATCTTCTAGTCTGCCGGATCTGCCCTGATGATGGACACTGCAACGCTGTCCGAAACGTCGGCTAAAGAAGGAGGTAGCACAACACGGCATAACACCCCAAAAACAAACAACGAAAATGCTTTTGGCCGTGAAAATCTAAAAACTTATCCCATGTATTTTGTGTTTTGTAATAGAACTAGAATTATAGTAATATATTACATATTATACAATATTACGTTACAATTTTAGCTTACAAAATTTTCTGTACACTTACAAAAAATGATTATTCGCTTTTTCACGTTGACGTGTCATTTTTCAATACTAATTAATCAGAATAAAAATTATTCTTGAATAATAAAAATTACATTTGTTTCATTGTTATGGATTGGATTATAATAATAAAACATGCACCGCTTCGAAAACAGCGAATCCTGGATAGTTGCAAACATAACTTCATTTTGTCACCTTATTTTTAATTCCAAAACTGTTAAAATAATTTAAAATTAGCAGAAAATTAAATGAAAAGACCTTTAAAATTTAACTTTATAATTTTTACCAAAAAAAAAAATATTTATAAAATACTGTTTCCAGAAATGTACAATTAGTGGCCTGGAAGTCTCAATTTTGAACGGAAAAACTTAAATAATACTGAAATGCATTTTTGGGCTTAAAACTACTCAATGTAAAATTGGTTTCTAAAGAGTTGATGATTCGAATTATTAAAAAAAATTAAGAAAGATGCCAATTTTTCTGGTGGACGATTGATCTGCAAACTACTTAGAATGGTCAGAACTATTGCAGGAGAGTGGAGAGTACTGAGTATTGTTGAGAGTTAGTGCAACTTTCAATACGCGTTTTGGCACGTTTCAATACACGTTTTCACGTGCCTAATTTATTATTTTCCTTTACTATTTGTTGGGCTATATCTTCTACTTCTATTGGGGCTGTACACATGCTTTAATCGCTGCTGTTTGTATAATAAAAAAACTTATAATAAATCGATATGCCTTATATGCTTATGATATAGGATTGTAGGAAAAAAATGCCTCAGACTAACCAGATCTCTTTTGGTCTCTGGACCACTTCTCCAACGTCCACAGTCCACTTTTTTTTTTATAGAGAAACCTCACAAGAGTCCCAACTGCTCCCTTCTGGAGCCAGTGAGACTATGGCATCCCCAATTGGAGTATGTTGTGAGGCTGAAGATGAGTGGGGAAGGGAAGGAGATGGGGAAGAGGAAGGTGGGAAAAAAAAACTGGTCACTTGATAATATGATTATCTCATAAATAAAATAAAAACAGTTCATCACAATTTATAACATAAAATACAGCTATGGTGGGTATAATGGTTTATTCAAAAACTCATTTGCGGATATTCCAAACATCACAATTAAAGATGCAATATAATATTCAGATACAATGAATGAGTGGCCGACGAACGAATGATATTTGTTTTTGGCCAAAGTCAGCTAAAGGAATTGAAAAGGATCGTATGTTGGGCTATTAAATTACCCCAATTTAAATAATCGGTAGGAATCAATAATCCGCGAAGGCACCTTGTTTTTTCTACGATTACAAGTCTTTTGTAATCTTCGATTTTTTTAAAAATCGAAAGCTTATTTAATATTAAGATATTGTACGTCGCTGTTTGTGACACCTGACCAACCTAGTTTCCAGTTACCAGTAACCACACATCTCTGGCGTCCCCACCTTCTGATAGTCTCTCGGCTTTATCTTGTTTGGGCAGGTAAGATCGCTTAGGCCTGATTGAATATGTCCAAAAGGTAACATTAATTAGGTAGATACTCTATGTACCCTCTTGTTAACATGATAGTAAATTATTTTGAAGAACCTGTGATAGATAGGAGCTACTAATATTATAAAAGTAATTTATGCGTAATTGTTCGGGGTTACTGACCACGACAAAATGGGCAGTTCAATGTATAAAATAATGTTAATTAATTATATATATATTTTTTTAAATAGCCTGAGACTGTAAAATAAAGAAGAAAAGCAAAATCGCTTTCCATACAAATTTTAATGGTTTTTTAATGTGCCATTTAGCCCGTTTATCACGCGCTGTCTCACTTACACTCATCTGACATCATAACCTCCATCCCATTTGAATTTCGTAATCATTGTTCATTTATTTAATGGTTAGATACAATTTTTTTACATACACAAGAAGCTTTGACTGTCCAACTAGGAAAGTTTCCCGTTTAAGAACAGTCAAATTGCCTGGTTTAGTTCACATTTGTAGACGCTGGTAAAACACATTTTTTGATAGAAATTGATTTGATAAATATTTTGATTTTGAAACATATTCACAAGGCATTTTTTGTATTGTTCTCTATCCTGTGCCCGAAATTATTCCTTCTACTACCATAATTACAAGCTAAAAATATTTCCTGTGCGGTGATAAATGACCAGCTAGCAGATGAATTGAATTCACGATGCCTGGGAGTGAATATATCGCATTTGTCCTCTAAACTATTGAACGATCTATGATATACTTAGAAGATTGGCCTTTGTTGGGAGTATTGGATTTATTTGTTATTAAAACAATAATAAAGAATTTCGTCCATTATTAAAAAAAAATCCTTTACCGGTCAGCCTGCCATTTTCAGACTTTTCCCCTTTTACATATTGCCTTATTATAACAGACGATTTATTTTCTTTAGAACAAAGGCATCAGGTGGAATTACTGTCTTTATTCTGCAGATATTGCAATGAATCGTTCTCCGAATATCTTGCACGAGCGGTCCCTTCAGCACTGGTGCAATGCCGGTTGACACAATTCTCAACATTTTTGTAGAAAGTTACCATTTTTACATGAGAACTGCTCGATTTCACTCGTCATCATCCAAAATAAGAAGGATATCTAATTCCAACGATTAGAAGTTCATTTTATGGACACGACGAAAATATATTATTTGTCACCATAACCTATAAAATCAATTAAAAATCTGAATGGATCTTTAACATTTTTTCACTTCTTTTGTGTGCCATAGAAATCAGAAACAAAAATAGCTTTGACACCGATGATACAAGCTTTTTAAATGTAAATCTATAGGCGCTGTCGCAAAATGATGCGATTGATGGTGTTCCCATATTGAATTTATTGAATGACCCAAAACCGAGAAAACATTTTTTATTAACAACACTCCAAAACCTTGGTTAAATCGAGAAGAGTGACAAATATCACATAGCACACATTTCAAAGGAAGTATGTACGATAAACCTCGTGGCTGATTATTATCCTAATTTTGTCCTGACATGAATATCCGGGAGGCTTTTTGAAAATATTTTATTTTTTACATCAGCTCAGGAAAAATATCCCTCAGTAGATATATCATCATTGAGGATGCTGTATGGAGGGTCTTTCTTGGAAAAGAAAGGACGAGAAATTCTCTGAAGGAACCGGGTATGAGGGTGGGTAGAAATCTGGGGATCAATGGATCCAGGAGTGTGGGATGTATGAATCCATCCGTCCCACTGAGGTGCAAGGAGATGGGTCGAGAGCTTCTTGCTGGAGGGATCTAGATTAGGTCTCCCTCAAACGGTCGCTCCCGATTCGGCCCGCCACTCAGTGGTGGGCTAACGCATTCGCCGCCAAGACCTATATAATCCTGCTAAATCCTAAGAACCACTTGTGGTGACCTATGACATGTGTTTACAAAAAATATTTTGCCTAACTTTTATTTAATATTATAATATATTTAGCAGGAAGTAGGTACTATATTTTTGGTCAATGCACGATGAATCTTCACAAAGCATATTTTTAACAATTTTTAAGAATATATTTAGGCCCGGTTTCAATAATGCGATTCAGAAAATGTCTTACGCAAAAAAAAGTAAGTTACTTATTTTCCTTTCTTTTTTATTAACTTCTCTACACGACATAGGTACGAATAGCTCACCAGGTCGTGTCATGGTTTCACTTTGTAGCCCATGGCGAATTTCATTTTATGTGTAGTTTTCATACAAAATATTCAGCAATATTTTTTCATTTCAAAACATAAATTTTCCTACTTTACCACCCCAATACTCAAAAGACCAAACTTCTATTCGAACATAACAGAAAAAGTTTTGCAAAAACGCAGTTTTTTGTCAAAGCTCGTTGCAGTAAAAAGCTTTGATACAAATGCCCAGCTATCGCTGCGCAAATTTGCGCAAAAAGTCATCGCGAAACCTGCGCAAAGGTACTACTCCCAAACTTCAGGCAAGCTTTAAGCTTCAGTTAGTTTCAGTTGGTCCCTACGTCTCGTACAAAGCGGTCGTCCTGCATACTTATTTCAAATCCAAAAAATTCAAACTTTCGAACTTTAGAACTGGAAAAAGTTTAACTTTCGAGCTTTCATAATAAACTCGATCTTTTAAAATAAACTTTTTCTTTTGAATTCAGAACTTTACTTATCGAACTTTTAAATTTTCTTTTATCTGTGGTTGAAGTGATGTAATTATAAATTAACTAGAATAATAATATTTATATTTATTATTATTTTTTAGCATAATATTGTTGACTAGAAGGTTGGAATTATTTTATTACGGTTTTAGTAAAGTTGTTTTTGGACTTTATGATAACTTTCTCTTGTGATGTTTGTGAAAGCTGGTGATACTGGGAGGACAAAAATAAACGGCATGTAAGTGTATTTTTATTGAATTTTAATAAAAATTTGATTGCCGGCAACCCGGGAATTTACTGAGAAAAATGTTCTGATGTTATTGCCATGTTTTTCACATTTTGAAAAGTTTATTATTTATAGAAATATATTTACAGAAAATTTTCCACGAATGTAATATTTTCTACAAGAAAAATATAAGGTTATTTTAATGTACAATGATTACAAAATTCAAAAAACCTAATTCTGATGAATATTTTTTAATTGTTTCTAGTGTACAGTTTGTTTTACAGAAAAAAAACTGATTTCAAAAACGTCTCAAGAGGTCCAATGTCTTTGAATTTATTTTTTAAATTATTTTCCATTTTAAGACTTTAGGATAATATAAAAAAACATGTATTTAAGTTGTTCTTGTATATATTTTCAAATAGTGCACTGGAAATTAAAAGCGGATTGTCGTGTCTATTTTATATGGCGATTCATTATGTTATTTTTTTATACAAAGTG
Source organism: Limnephilus auricula (assembly GCA_951813805.1). Classification (NCBI taxonomy): domain Eukaryota; kingdom Metazoa; phylum Arthropoda; class Insecta; order Trichoptera; family Limnephilidae; genus Limnephilus; species Limnephilus auricula. Next base: position 27,537,360 of record OX638406.1, on the reverse strand, counting down.
TAAGAGTGTGATGTGCACTTACTTTGGGATGCGAGATAATTATTTTACGAAATTTCTAACCAAATTTTGTCTTCAGGTTAAACCTTTAAGTTTTGAAAAAAAAAATTCTTCTGTAAAACTATTTTAGAAAAAATCTATGGCATATCGATAAAGTTATTAAAAGATATATTTGAAACACGAATAATACACACCAATGCTGCTAATTACAGATTGACGCGGTTTGCGAATTAATCTGATTTGTGGAATGAAAACCAAAATGTACATATTAAAATCCTGAATAGATCGGCAATTCCACAAAGAGCACCGAGTATAATTTAATTGAATAAATTTGGCACAACGATTGAATTATTTCATGGTTTTGACTTTATTAGATATGAGTACTAGTGCAGACCCGTGAAAAATCATAAAATCCGACTTTACTTGATTAACCTTATTAAATTTAAACAAATAAATACGTTGTCCTGATTTATTTTTGGAGTATTACGCCGTGTTGCGCTACCTCTTTTTGAGCCATCGTTTCGGGCAGCATTGAAGTGTCCATCACCAGGGCAGATGTGTAATCACACACTTACACATCTGCCCCGGCGATTGACACAGACATGATGACCGAAACGTTGGCTAAAGAAGGAGGTAGCGCATTACATAATATCCGAAAAATAAATCACAATACTACTTTTAGTCGTGAAAATCTGAAATCATATAAAAAAGTATATTTTTCAAATAATATCGACTTTGTATTTAAAATAATTTACTGTTAAAATTAGTTTTATATATACTCTTGCTTGCTGATAATAGATATATATATATACTTGTAAAATTATTACATATTTAAAAAAAAATAGAACAACCAGCACCAGCAGATCACGATACACCCAAAAGTATTTGGATTCCTTCTACTGCTATAAACATTTGCGGAAATTATTATTTGAAGGAGCAAGAATCTGTGACACTTGGTTGGGAACTCGAAGCTTTGACAGCTTGACTATCTAACCAATTCATTTACAGAAACTTATTTCTATTGAAAGAAACATTTCTAAATGAATAAATCAATGTGACTATTATGTGGGAAATTTTTTTTTATTGGCCATGCAATTGGCCGTGCGCACGTAAAGTCTGCAATAAAACTTAATTACTTTAAAAGAAAACTTCTTTTGCCACATATTATTTCAGCACACGAGGAAAAAGAGGTGTCCTTTGTCCTTTGTTTTTGCCCGGGAAAAGAGAGGTTTTATTTTTCCATTATCTTAATTCTAGATGCTCTAAGACTCCACTCCACATGGAGTTAGTTTTTGATGGATCGTTTGTCTAATCCCATTTTATGTTGATACGTCACACTAAAAGCGAAAACCAACATTTCGTGATAAAACATAGCTACATAGTATACAAAATTGTGACCAAATTATATCAGTATTCAAAGCACATTTTTTCTCTTGGTTTATATCAAAAATTACATATTTAAAAAATAACAAAATGGATGGAATTTAATTTTTTTGGGTAAAAACATATGTATAAAAAATAGTCCATCTCTAGAGTGTTCTATTAACCAATGAAGTGTTTGATGTGCACAGTGTGTATCATGACATGACGTACCCGACTCACTTTCTGAGTATATTATATTGATGTACATCTACTTTGTGAGCATTCCGGCCCGTATATTAATTAATCTTCAATGTCGTTCCATATCTTCGAGATCCTCCATATTTTCGGTTAGGATGTGTCCCAGGTATTTATCTTGTGAGGCTACATGTACTTTATTTCCTTATAGACAGAAAGGTGGAATATTAAATGGCTCCTTGTCGTATTTGCAAACGACGATGGCTGACATTTTAGAATTGTAAAACGAGGTAAGTAAATTTGCGTACTCTTCGTATATTTGCACAAGTCGTCTCATCGCTTTAATCTAAGGTCCAAGCAGCACAATGTCATCCGTATAATTATCGTTCTGTACTGCTTTGTCGGCAGATATGATAACAATGTGTATATCATTCAACTCTTGTAGATCTTTAATGTCATCAAGTAGAGTGGAAGACATATTGCTCTCCTAACTCCATTTTCAAGGAATTTGAAGATCCTGCCCTTGGAATGTGATTTTTCTTTTGTCTTTTCTGTTACCAAAATGCCAGCACATTGTTAACTGCTGCTGGAACATCTTGATTTATGAGTTTTTCCATAAAATTTGATGAGAGTTTGATTCGAAGGCCCTGCCTAGATAAAATAGCATCCATAAACGGTGGGTTTTCTTTTTTTGCAGTAGGCTATTGTTTCTTCGACTCCATAAATGGCCATATCGGTCGATGAGGCGCTCAAAACCCGAATTGGTTAGCAAGGGTAAATAATTTGTTTTTCACTAGGGTAAATAAGATTTTTAAAATAGTCTTGAAATCATTGTCGTCGAGGAAATTGATCGGTAATTTCCTATTATTATCGATGAATCCAGTTGACCGGATTATATTATTGGTGTGAGAACAATTTTTATCAGGAAACTCTCTTTTTATACATTTTTAAGGCTATCCCCATCAATGTAATATATCATTGAAGAAGAAGTTAGAAATAATCTAAATTAAAATATGAAAATGAACAAGACACAGAAAAATAAAATAATAAATACAGCGGTCGTAACTGCGACTCGAACCCAGAACCTCTCGTCTTACCGGGATGGGCGCCTTCACCAATTCAAATCAAATTTAAATTAGTCGAAGATAATATTGTTTATTCTGAAATTTAAAATATGAGTTTGACAAATATGACAGTTTTATAATGGGTGGCAATGGCCGAATCGGTAAAGTTGCGATGCGATTTTATTTTTCTGTGCCTTGTTTATTTTCATATTTTAATTTAGATTATTAATAATATGTTCTTCTTTAATGGTGTGATAACAGTTTGACACATGTGTATGTGCTTTAGTAGGTTTTTTACAGGGTGGCTAGAATAGTATAGAGCTGATCTCCTGCGTACCTTATACATAGGTGTCGTATCTTGGACTTTTTCCTAGGGCGGTTTGCTTAATCGCGCTTAAAACCACCATCTCAGGAGTGACATTATGGCCATATCATCATTAGCCACACGTGGACACGTCACTAAAGATGGTTTCGTGGTATCTCTTTGATACTTGCTGAAAGGAAGAAGTTTTATTTGGCTATGTTTTCTTCCCACGTAATGTTGTTGATGCATAATGGAAATTTTCTCCTGGCTTTCACCACAGATGACGTTTTTACAAAACGTATATAAATACGTTTTTACGAAATAAGCGTATAAGTACAATCAATCGTAAATATTTGTTAATGTTTGACATCCATACCAACTTATTATTAAAGATATCTTTGAAGTCAACTTTAGGTTAGACATTGGTAAATAATTCACACAAAAATATGATTTTATAATAATTATAACTTCGGAGGGCAGCTGTAGGGGGATCAATTGTGGGGTTACCCTAGGATACGCATTTAAATCTCCTATAATAATTGAATTGGAGCTGTTTTGTTCCTCAATAATGGCTTTAATTTTTCCTAAGCAGTCTGAGAACTCCAGTAAGTTTTCAGATGAATTGGTTGGCATTTAGCATATAAACCGTGACTATAAGAATAGTTCCATTTGCTGACTCTAAATCAATAGACGTGATCCGAGGTTCTCTAAAATCAACCAAAGCTGTGTTTATTTTATTGCGCATAAAAATGAGAGGTGGCAAATTAATGGAGCAGCAATTATAAAATAAAATAAATCAAGTTATTATCATAATTGTTAAAAAACGTTACTATTTAGAATAATGATTTAATCATATTCCTGAACGATTTATATTTTAATTACATGAAAAAATATAACTTTGTTAAAACCACTGATTTATTTAATAATGCCGACCGGTTTCGGAGCAACCGTTCCTTCCTCAGGGCAAATATAAAATGATTTGATAATCAGAAAAGAGTCGGAGGGTACAATTTATTACTAAGTGTTGTGGTAGGGATGGGTGCATGGCCAGGAATTAATGGAAAGTTGTGGAAGGGAATAGAGCAGATTTATATTTTGCTTATGGCGCCATGACATAGGTTCCGCCTATGCAGATTGATGACCGCCAACAATAACGGTTTCCGGGATCCGGGATCGTTTAGTAAGGTTGGCGGGTGTGACGTGTGGCATTTTCTAGGCATTTCGTAACAAGCATGTTATGAAAATACGTAGTCGTCAGCATGAACATCAATTAATGAAAAACCTGTAATTTTCTTAATGCTTTAAGTAAGGAGGTATTACGAAACGAAAATAGGGTTAGTATGTCTGTCTCATCTGAAAAGGAGGTGATATAATACATTATAGAAGAGAGGAAGGAAATTGCGAAAAAGCTAGTCTGATTCTGGTTATTTAATTCATTTCACTTAACCCAGTTTTAAAAGTTTTTCTCATTTTTTATCTCCGTGATAATGATCATTATACGAGTAGTGCTCCATTTTTTGCATTGTGGTGGCGTGGAATATCGATGTGGAACCTACAGGAAAAAAACTCTTTGTTAAACGAAGTGGAAAGAATAATTATTGGAGATAAGATATCTAATGAAGCCAAAGAAGGAAATCTGAACGTCAAAGAAAGCCGTAGATATTTCAAGTAGTTTCCCGGCTCCAAAGTTTTCCCAAAGCAAATAGAAACCTGTGAGAAGGAAAGCGTCCCATGTGTTCCGAGATATGGGAAATTCTACTGATAATAGAATTATGTGATAATTTCCCCTGTGATGTTGGAAATGTTGGAGATATTCTAGCAGATATTGGATGTTGATGTTGCTCTGTGTGCTATTGTGATTACATTATTGATAGTTGTGTTTTGACATAACAGTTATACGAAAAGGGTGGACAAACACAGGTATAGTTCTTAGAAGGAACGTTTTTATTATTTAGACTTAGGTTTTCTTAAAGAATATTGATATTATTTTTGTGAGCTCCGTAGTAAAACGAAACTAGCTTTAGATTATGGGTTGAGGTTATCATTTCGAAGCTCAGTGAAATGAAATCAAAATATGGTTTATTCCAAAGTGCAATATTTACATTGCAATATTTTTCCCCCTTATTCTACTTTTACTCAGTGTCGCCATGTTGAGAGACCATAGTTTGCGATAGAATTGCAGTTTTAAATGGTTACAGCTATGTACATATGTTTGATGACCAGATTTGAAAAGATGACGTCACTCCCGATATTCCACATATTTTTTTCTTATTTTTAGTACCTCCTTGCCGAAAAACCACCTTTTGTAACCGAAAAAATTCTTAAAATGATTATACACGACGGTCTCCATGGTTGAGTGATTGCGAACCTTAGCTAAGAATGCAGATATCAAGGGTTGAAATCCCAGCATGCGCAAGAAAATTTTATCTTGTTTATTTGTGATATTTCAGCTCGTTTCAGAGTGGTAGATACTTTCAGCATTGCCCAGGTGAAATACCACAATTCAGAACAGAAACGTTGATTGAAATGGCTTTAGCTGTGTTTGATGACTAGATCTTAACAGCAAGGTACTTCTTACCATCTCTTCTTCCTTTCCTTCCCCTTACCACCACCTTGAACCTCGCAACATACCCCAATAATTGTGGTTGCCATAGTCTCCATGAGAGCAAGAGGTTTTTAAGCACTTGGGACTCTTGTACGGCGTTCAAACCAGTTTATTCCCTATCTACCTATTGCCCCCACTACATCGATAATAATACTAGAAGTATTTTTGGCCACATTCTGGCTAGTTTGAAAACAGCCTCGAGTGATCCGTGGTCAACATGTTGCCAATATAAAGAGATATTTTAAAACATTTATTGGAATTATTTCAACAGTTTCCGCGCATTAAATACTTCAGTTAATCACATAAATAACTTAGTATTTCCACTTTTCAACAAATGATGTCTTGCATCTGTTATGAGTGGTTTGTTAACGACATTTCGAGAAACGCAATTATTGAAATGTTTTTTTTATTGCAAATCATATTGAAAAATGCATGTATCGAATTTAAATTTATATCTGTGATTATCAATAGACAATTATAAATTTTATATAGACAACACACAAAAATCTTAATTTTTAATAATAATAATAAAAAATTCACCCATTTACAAATTTAAAAAAATATTTATAATGTTTATATCTAAAACATATAGGGGATAAACGTTCAAATATATGTGCATTAAATCTCTCTCTAACTTACACTATGAGTTGTTTAACGCGCGTCCACCATCAACACTTAAGCAAATTGGGAGGCGGGTACGAATCCCGCCGCCCCGAGAACCATTTATTGGGCAAACCAACAACTCTGCCACAGGTCACCCCAAGTGGTTCACTACATTTGGTCGGGTTCTTAAGGTTAGGTTTGTCCGGGACTTGATGGCGGATGCGTCTGTCTACCATCTGCGTGGCCGGCCAGATCGGGAAAGACCGGTTGAGGGAGACCTTTTGATCTCTCCATCCAGATTCTTTCGACCCATCAGCTTGCACCGCTGTGGGAAGGGTGTCTTTACACGTCCATCACTTCTGAACATATTGATCCCCAGATTTCTACCCACCCCTCAAACCTTTTTTGTTCCCAGGACTTCCTCTCCTTCCTTTCCCTTAAAAGAAACCTCACCCGACGAACCCAGATACCCCTGCTAAGTCACCAACATAAAACAGCTTAGCGTGACATACGGCAAAGGTTATTAATAAAAATAATTCAGCATAACAACCTGACTTGCTATGAAAACAGCAACACAGAAGCTTATCATCTGTTTTTATCACATCTCGCTCATATTTGCTGGAAACATTGATAACGGATGACCTCAAATGCTAATGAGAAAACTCAATAATGAATTGTTTAATTTTGAATAATTCACCACAGTACTGGGAAATTTTGCTCGGTCTGAATTATTTAATTAACATACTGTATACGTTCAACTTACCGCCCAACAGTGAAATCTGAGAAAATGACATTAAAATTTTGTTATTTGGGTGTTTGGTACAATTCTTTTTATATTTTACGAGGCCAGGACTTTAAACTATACCTTGAGTTCTGATACCAGTACTTACATGATATTATTGTTTCGTGAATCTGTCAGAAAATGGATACCATGGAACTGAAATGGTATGTTTGAAAACAGGCACAGTAAGTAGATTTATTACGCGTGTACGTTTTAAAACCTCCGATCAGATTATCCGATAGATGTTTTTGGGTGTGTCTAGTCTCCCCAAGTAAGCGAAAATATCCCTTATTTCAGATGAAATCTGTAAACTGCAAAAATGATCCAACTTTTTCAAATATCTATGTTCTTTCTTAAATGTTTTATTTGAAACCATCATCCGATTTACAAACTTCTGCATGCAGTCAGCCAATACTTAACTATTAAGGTATTAAAATGAACTACTGGTGCATTAAAATGAACAACCAAGATATTAAAATGAACTACTGATGTATTAAAATGAACTACCAAGATATTAAAATGAACTACTGATGTATTAAAATGAACTACTAAGATATTAAAATGAACTACTGATGTATTAAAATGAACTACCAAGATATTAAAATGAACTACTGATGTGTTAAAATGAACTACCAAGATATTAAAATGAACTACTGATGTATTAAAATGAACTACCAAGATATTAAAATGAACTACTGATGTGTTAAAATGAACTACTAAGATATTAAAATGAACTACTGATGTATTAAAATGAACTACCAAGATATTAAAATGAACTACTGATGTATTAAAATGAACCTCCAAGATATTAAAATTAACTACTGATGTATTAAAATGAACAACCAAGATATTAAAATTAACTACTGATTTATTAAAATGAACAACCAAGATATTAAAATGAACTACCAAGAAAATGGTTGAAAGTGTAACTATGGAATAAATTGCACTTATTGACTTGAAGATGCAATATTATGGCAGTAATCCCGAACTGCCTAGATTATGTTGAACATCTGAGCGACTGAAAAATGAATCAGGAGATCTGTAAATAAAGCTATGTCATTTAAAGCTTAGGTTCTGCACAAAATGTTGATAATGTTGCAAAGTTGGTTTAGACTTTTTCCTTTGGTATTAATTTTTTTTTCAATACCTTCAAGCAGGAAACTGTTAAGTAAATGTAATGCATGAAAATGTGAAGTGAAGTTTCCCAGAAAAAAACATTGACAAGCAAGGATTTCTAGAGAGATTGTTTTTTCCTGGAAGGACACAACGATTTTCTAGATTTCTGAAAATATTTGAATATAAAAATATTACAATAATATAGAAAAATTACATAGCTAGTTTCTGAGAGGAAAAAAAATATTGTCTTATTAAGAATGCTTCAGTTTCTCCACTTTCTTCTGCTTATCAATACACATTATTTTAAAATACCGTTTGAACTAAAACCTTATTTCCAAGAAAAATAATATTCCATCATCTGAGAAATCAAACAGAAATACATATTTTTATTAAGAAGTCCAACAACTTATTATAAAATAAAATTTTAAAACAATATTGTGGATTTTTTTCAAAGAACCAAAGTGAATTTTTGATGTTTGAAAGTTAGTAAAAGAGAATTGATCAAATCGAATAATATTTTTTCATCACATTAATTTACATTATAATTTTTTGTATAAGAAACTGAACATAAACCGTGAAAATTTGTACGAAGTAAGGATGTAGTGCTTGGAAAACCGGTAGGAAAAATTCTACATCAATAATTTGTAGGTTGTTAGTATAGGAAAATAATAAAACAAGAATTGGCTTGTGGGCATGGTTTGTGGTCCAATTTTAGTTCTAATTGTTTTATAAAATTGTTTCACTATGATTATGAGAATCAAGTGGGATGGCGATATTCAATTTCAGGCAAGTGTAAGAGGGACAGACCTAGTGTTAAATGGTCTAGAATCACCAGTCCAAAGTCAGTTTTCCAATGTTTAATTTTCGTTGGAATATTATAAATTTTGTGTTTTTAATTAACAATTCTTCCAATATAACGTAATTCTTACGAGAGGTGAAAGGATTGATATATGAACATTGAAAGTAGAATAAATGCACCAACTTCTATTGTTGGAGAATTGAAAGCGGTAGTCGTTAATAAAAAGTTATCAAAATTAGCGAGGCTAGTAGTACATAATTGTGTGCTGATACAATTCCTTTTGTACGGCAGTGAGGAAGGATAAAAACGGACTGTTTTAGAAGCGGGTTTCTAGAGCCGTTAGATGTGGTATACAACAAATTATGTGATTTTAGATTTTCACGGCCAAAAGTATTTTTGTTATTTATTTTTGGGGTGTTATGCCGTGTTACGCTATCTCCTTCTTTAGCCAACGTTTCGGACAACGTTACAGGGTCCACATCTGCCCTGATGATGGACACTGTAACGTTATCCGAAACGTTGGAAGGAGATAGCGTAACACGGCATAACATCCCAAAAATAAATAACAAAAACAAATTATTTGATCATTTAACAAAATGTGGTGATACGTAAAGACAGATAAATGATGGCCAACCTCAAATGGGAAGAAGAATAATGATGTTACAGAGTTAAAGACTTTAAATTGACGGACGATGTGCAATAAATACATATTTAAGTTTTGTTTAGATTTCGTACTGCATGGAGAGGAGCTAAAAGTGTCAGCACGAGTGATGGATATTGGATATTGCTAGCAACCATTTGAAACATGGGTGCGTTCAAATAGTTCCTGGCAACCATAGAATAAAAAATATAACACTAGAAGTGCCTTTCGTACAAATTTGAATGGAAACAAATGTGCCACGGACTTGGTACTTTTTGATTCAAGACCATTTAGCGCGAAGTCTGTCCCTCTTACACTTGCCTCAAGTTGTATATCACCATCTCATTTGAATTTCGTAATCTCGAAATAAATTTTATATATCACTGAAGAAGAAGATAACACTTATAATCTAAATAAAAATATGAAAATGAAAAAGACACAGAAAAATAATAAAATAACAAATAAAGATAGCGGTCGCAACATCTGTAACAACTATCCCAGTTGGGATAGCTATCTTTTATTTTTCTGTCTCTTCTGGTTTTCATATTTTTCATGCTGTAATTTAGATTATTAGTGTTATTTTCTTCTCTATGATATATTACATTGATTGGAATAACTATCAAATGTTATAAAAAGAGAGTTTTTCTTATAAATATAAAGTTTTATATTTTTTGTGTTAATTTGTGACTTCCAGAAATGTTTCGTTTTCCTAGGACAGTATCCTTACTTTGTACGAATTTTCATGGTTCGTGTGATAAGATAAGTAACATAAAAGTCAAGGTATAATAAAAAAACTACGTAGTATTTTCTCTATTCTGTGCACACATTATAACTTGAATTCAAGACGTGAGACGCATATTCTAACGAGTTGCGTAAATATAAAAGATACAAAGTTACCATCGTTTTAACCGTGTGTTCTAAGAATGAATGAATCCTTACATCTCGGAAGCTTTTCAAAATATTGCGTTCATAGTGCTATTACATTATAATAATATTATATGTATTATGACAATCCAGATAGGTATTGTAGTTTTCCGTTTAAAATAATTACACTTTGTCGGATGTGGTGATCTTTTATGTCATGAAGAGATAACAAGATCTCAACTTTTGACGACATTAATGTTCTTTGAAAATTAATATCATTTTTTTTTCATGTTCTCCATAAAACAGTTATACACCAATATATCATGGAGAAGATTATAAATTACAAAGTACATAAGGGCAGTTTTATTACTTAGTGACATGTGCTAAAAGATAGTTGCTGAACTGTCTGTAAGTGACATTGAAAATGTCGATGGTCAATGCAGAATCTCTGGCTTGCCATTGAAGTAAAATCATGTATTGGTTTCATAGTGCTTTCACACAAACGAAGTATTGAATTCCGTAAGTCTAAACTTAAACTTTAGGTCGCACAGTTTGTACCCGCGCTGTGCAAGCAGGTTCCCTACAGAGCATCGGACCATCCCGTTAAGAGGCTAGACTTTGAACGACACGCGGAACACCCGCGTCTGTCATTCTGTCCTGCTCACAATAAGCTCACGCACACTTACAATATATGCGAATGCGAAAAGTGCGAATAAGACAACGCTCAAATTTACCTACAGAAATCGCTCGAAAAGGGGTTTATGGAGAATACACTTTTCTACACTGAAACTTTCACGAAATTGAAATTTAAAAAAAAAAATATTTTTTAGAAAGAAGAACCTACGTCGGTAGCTTTAGCTTAGAAACGCATCGAAAATTCGAAAACATACCGACATAGTTTTCACCCTTTAGAAGGCAGTATAAAAAAAATATATTCATTTTGTGCAATTTTCGATGTAGAAAAGTGTTTTTTCCGGGGCGTCTTTTTTGTATGGACCGAAAAGCGAAGTCTATCGTCTTAAGCAGTTGAGTCGCTCTGTTTATTGGCGCGTTCTGATAGGCAGAAGTCCTCACTTTCGGAGCATAAAGGGATTTCTCACGAGTATACTTGTTAGGGACGTAAAAATTAAACTCTTTCAACATAGGCGGATTGAGTATGATAACAAAGATTAGCTTAAAAAAGTGTTTACCTAAAAATATTTTTCTGCGGGCATCTAAGGTGTTGAAATCGAACATCCCTGTTAAGAACAAGGATGGATACAGGAATGGATAGTACGTATATTCCCTCATATATAGGTAATGCAAAAATCTTTTTTGTACTTTTTCTATTTCTAGGATATGGTTTTGTTCAGAAGGGGCCCAAATAATGGAGCTATATTCCAGGATGCTACGAACAAGTGCTTCATATGTTCGACGTATTCACATATCACACTAACAATCCTTGTCGCGCATCCTCAAACATAAAACTAATGTAATTAATGATAATGAGATTTCGGTTTTATCAGAAATTTTAAAATAATATCCTTTGTTCAACTCCATGCGGAAATAAAATGATTATCCATATTGAATACATTTAATGTACAATTTTGCCCAATAAATAGAATTTTTTTTGGTAAATGCAGGCATTCCTCATCCGACAGTACTGAGGAAAAGCAATACGTTGTTAGATCAAATATATTCCTACTACCCCTACAAAGTTCTTGCTGCCTTTACAAGCTGGGCTCTACCTGAACAACTCAGGGATCAAGGTGTCTATGGGTGCCGGTGCCCTATTGCATTTATAGTATTTATATATAATAACTTATCCTATACATGCACTAATGCAGTAAAGTTTTGAATACAAGAAAGTATATACCGATATATGCAATTATGTGCTTATCATCAAGGAAGTTGTCTTACAGTCAGTAGATGTAAACTGCCCTGATGGCTGACACTGCAAGGCTGCTGAATAAATGTGGAAAAAGTTCTATTTGGTTAAATACCCCAAAAATAAATCTTCTGCGTCTACCAAAATACACTAAACTTGCGAACTTGATTTTTCTACGTAAACTATAAAATTCTGTGTACGGCGTGAAATAATATAAAAATGTGGTTTTGCATTGCAATTTTGTGCAGGATAAGAGAAAACCTGGAATCTTTTAGCAAGTCCAGCAGACAATGTTTTAGAATAAACGCTAAGCTTTACGTTTGTGTTTACCGAAGCAGGTAATGACTTGGCTGGCCGGTGCTTCGCATCCGAACCGCATATTCTCTATTGCAATGTGCCGTACTCTCCCTGGGGTAGTTAGCCGACATCACATAGTTTCAGCGAGTGGATACTGCTGGCTAGGTTCCCAGGCCCGGATTTACACACATAACAAATAGGCTGTGCGTTCGAAATTCAGTGTGGTGAAAGAGATTAAACACAAACACTTTTTTTTTAATTTTTTTTATTTATTTAAAGAAACATTTAAAACAAAGAATAATACATACATATCAAATAAAAACATAATACAAAAACAGAGAAAAAGTCCCAATAAACTACTTTTAAGTAGTTTGTCAATGGGTTCTTTTAACTTAATGGATTATAACATAAATTAAATTAATTATTAAGAAATAATTGTTTACATTCATAAAAAAAATATATTGTATACACTCATAACCATAAGAAATATAGCCTAAAAAGGTGTAACATGATATAAAAATAATTTTAAAAATTTAATAAATTATATAAAAATAAAAATAAAAATAAATAATCCTTACTGAAATTTGAGGTCGTAAAATATTTTTTACCTTTAGTAAGTTAGTTCCATTCAGGATCAAGTGTCTATATATATATATATTTATATATATATATATATATTTTTTTTATATATAAAAAGTTTGAACCTTTCAGGTATGAATTAAATATCTCGCCCTGATCACATAACAATATGCAAATAATGTATGATACTTTTTTTAAATGAATCCCATCTGCTCCTGTCTGATCTGATTGGAGATTATGACATCTCCAATTGGAGTATGTTGTGAGACTGAAGGTAGTGGGGAGGGGAAGGAAATGAGGAAGAGGAAGGTGGAAAAGTACCTGGCTATTCAGATCTGGTCACCAAACACGGCTTAAGCCATTTACAGCAACGTTTCAAATCTGAATGGTGGTCTTGCACAGGTGATACTGAAAATATCTTCCACTCTGGAACGTGCCGCCAATAAATTATATACTAGCAGTTAAAAACCCGCTCCGCGGGTTTTTGCTGCTAGGCCCTGCGGGCGGCTTTTATACGGGCTTCGCCCAATTTCGCCAAGTGTTGGTGACCATCTATAAGGCTCCGCCCTTATGCAAAAATAACAACTGTGAATATAAAACTACAAAACACTTACATTTAATATGTGGATATATAACAGTAGACATTCTGTATTATAAGACCGCGGACAGTGAGTAGAATTTCGGAAAAGAATCAACTCAGCATACCTAAATCTCGTTCATCCACGTCAATGACAAAAAAAAAATTGATAATAATAAAAATATTTAATCATCAATAGATTTATTACAACATTACACATTTTGTTCGACGATAGACTTCGCTTTTCGGCCCATACAAAAAGGACGCCCGGGAAAAAACACTTTTCTACATCGAAAATTGCACAAAATGAATATATATTTTTTTATGCTGCCTTCTAGAGGGTGAAAACTATGTCGGTATGTTTTCGAATTTTCGATGCGTTTCGTATTAACGTAAACATTCACTGTCAAACATGTACGATTTATCAAAAAATATTATTTAAGGAAAAGGTGCTGCTAACTCAACTCTTATAAAGAATTATAAAATTATAAAAAGCTACCGACGTAGCTTATTCTTTTTAAAAAATAGGTATTTTTTAAAATTTCAATTTCGTGAAAGTTTCGGTGTAGAAAAGTGTATTTTCCATAAACCCCTTTTCGAGCGATTTCTGTAGGTAAATTTAAGCGTTGTCTCATTCGCACATTTCGCATTCGCATGTATTGTAAGTGTGCGTGAGCTTATTGTGAGCGGGACAGAATGATAGACGCGGGTGTTCCGCGTGTCGTTCAAAGTCTAGCCTCTTAATCATTGATTCTATTAGCGTAAAGGTCACTGTTCAGCTACAATTCAGGATTTCTCCTGGAATGCAGTTGGTTTTCAGCAGTGCCTCCAGTATAAAACAGAAAATAAAATAAAATAAATTAATCAAAATAAAATAAATACAATTAAATTAAATTACATAAAAATAATTAAATCAAATCTCTAATTCAATACACACAATACAATATATAAAAAAAACCATAAATTAATAATGTAAATCGGCATTCAAATTAAAGGCAATAATCTTAATATTAAAACTCAAAAAAATAATAAAATCAATTCGAATAAAATATTCTCAATTAAAACTCAAAATAAAATCGTCAAGTATAAAATATAGTCAAAATAAATAATGTAGTAATCAAATGAAATCAAAAACAAAAACACGAATAATAAATTATATCTTCTTAGTAATGAATGAAAGAGACAAATGTTTCTTCCCAATACCGTTTATTGGATAATCAACACCCTTGCCATAGGTAACTCTAAGTGGTTCGCTACGTTTAGTGACTTAACAGGGGTGCCCAGGTTCATAGGGTAAGGTTTGTCTATAATTTGGCGGCACATGCGTTTGCCCTCTACTGCGTGGCGGTTCGGATTGGTAGAGACTGGTTGATGGAGACATTTTACCTCTTCAACAGGACTCTCTTGACCCATCGCCTTGTAGCGCAGTGGGAGAGATGTATTCATACGTCCGTCACTCCTGGACACATCGACCCCCAGATTCCTACTCACCCTTCATATTTTTCCTTCCCAGAACTTCCTCTCCTTATTTTCTCTAAAAAGAACATCCACACAGCATCCCCAACGATAACATAGGCCCCGAGGGAAAATTGTTTTCCTCAGGGTCTCCTGTGTGGAGCTAATGTTACAAAAAATACCTCTGAAATGATTTCTTTTTATCGAAATAACTAACTAACTAACTAACTAACCATCACGCCGTTTCCCCGCAGGGGTAGGCAGAGAGGATGGACCGCCAAACAACTCGGTCTTGGCATACACTCCTCGCCTCATTCACATTCATACATCTTATCATACATGCTCTTCTATTATTCTGACTCTTGACATGGCCCGACTCAAGTATCTGATTCACTTGATCGTGCCATGTCTTCCTCGGGCGTCCTCGACTTCTTCTACCATTCACATTAGTATCATATATTCTCTTGACACTCCTTTCTTCGTTCATTCGCTCTATATGTCCAAACCATCTAAGCGTCCCTTTTTTAATCTTACTTATGACGCTCACATCGGCCTTGCATTCTTTTCGGATCTCAACATTCCTCACACGATCATACATGGTTTTACCACACATACGCCTCAGAGATCTCATTTCTACAGCATTCAGTCTACTTTCATCCTTTTTCTGCCAGTTCCATGCTTCACTGCCATACATCAGGGTAGGTACCAGCACTCCATTGTGAACTGCTAGCTTCGCTTCTTTGGACAGCTTTTTGTTGGCGCCAACAGCATTCAGTCCACCATTAATAGAGTTACCTGCATTTACCCTTCTTTCAATATCCCTATCAGCCTTCCCATCTCTCGTAAACATACTTCCCAAATACACAAACTCATCAACTTGCTCTAAGTACTCATCATTCACAACTATGTTGCACACTGTTTTCGTACTCTCTCTTTCAAAAACCATTACTTTTGACTTACTTACATTCATCATCAACTCATTCTTCATACATACTTCGTTCATCCTAGATACGAGTGACTGCAGATCTTCTATGCTGTTAGAAATCAGCACCGCATCATCAGCATACAACAGACAACATACTTTCAGACCATTCAATTTCGCGCCCAATCCCGCCTCTTTCAATTCTTGCATACAATTGTCCATGTATAGATTGAATAACCACGGTGACATTACGCAGCCTTGTTTAACACCTTTTATGATGTCAAACCACCCCGTAAAACCACCGTTTACCCTAATGCATGCAACGCTTCCCTCATACAGAGACGCGATTGCCTGTATGAGATTTGTATTCACTCCATACTTGGACAACACCTTCCATAGCTTTTTCCTGTCGACGCGGTCGTATGCTTTTTGTAGATCTACAAAAGCACAGAAAAGTTTCTGGTTTTTTGCCAGAAACTTCTCAGTGAGCATCCGCAATGAGAAAATCTGGTCCATGCACCCCCGTCCACTCATAAAAGCACCTTGCACATCCCATATTTTATCTTTGGTTTCCATTCTTACCCTTTCAATCAATATTCTACCATACAGCTTGCCGACTGAACTGAGCAGGCTAATAGCCCTATGATTCCCACATTCCATGCGCGACCCTTTACCTTTGTATAACGGCATGATTACAGCTCTTCTCCAATCTAATGGTGTGTAACCCTCCTCTAAACACTGGTTAAAAAGTTTGCACAACCATGTGAGAATTATACGGCTATCTCCTTTAAAGTATTCGGCAGCGATATTCGGCAGCGATATCGAAATAAATTTGTAAAATTTATATAAACGTTCACGGAAATTAAAATATATATATATATGATAATAATAACATAATAATTTTACATGAAATCTAGCTAAACTTACTCTTACCAAAATATTATCAAAGTAAATGCATTTTTTTAAATATATAAAAAATCTACATTTGGTTGAAATAATATTATGATTTTACCAAAAAACTGTAAAAGCAAATCTATTCTCCTAATAAATCGAAGTAACCGTGACAGGAATATAGACCACATAAACATGATCGACCATCTCCGTCAATCCGCTGACAGCGACCGCCGACAGTGCCGACTGCAGCATAAATGAACCAACACGATTGTAGCGCCCATACGGCAGTTACGCGAAACGGGCAGCCACAAATCACAAAAGCAGCTTAGTCCCAAACTTTAACGCACAGCGATGGAAGAGAGGGTTCAGATAAGCCGCGGCGTCAGAAATGTAATTAGAGTGGGGTTCTTAATTCAACCGAATAGGCGTTATGATAAATTACAGCATTCGTTTGTCCCAAACTTTTACGTACAGGGATGGAATAGAGGGTTTTTGTAACCCGCGACGTCAGAGATGTCATCGAAGTGGGATTCTCAAATTTTGCCTACGGGCATTAGAACAATAATACTATCAGATTATTTTTAATTAAATAAATTGTAAAATAAGTGAAAATTAACCAAATAAAATTTATTTGCGCAAGCCGGATTTGAACCCCACGATTTTCGGATTGAGAGCGGAAAGCCTTACCCCTCAAACACATTTATGAACATTAATGAACATGCTCTTGTTCCTTGATTTGTCAAATAAATGACAAGAAATAGAATCAGTTCCGTTCGACAAGAATTAAACAAAATAATCTTCTTGCTTTGACGTAATTATTTGAGAATCTTTTGAAAAGAGAAAACAAAACGGTTGATTTGGGTCCAAGATGTCAACAAATCCGAAAATGACTAGATAATTAAAAATTAAATGTAATTATTTTTTTTTTTTTGGATAAAGGAACTTTTGGGAAACTTCGCATGGTAAAGGATGCACAAGAGAGGGGTGATGGAGGGGAGGGCCCGAGGGAGGGATAGAGGGAGTTTTTGCAGAGGAAACATAGCAACGGTAGGGGATAGCTTGGGGTAAATTTGGAAAATCCATTTTTCTCATACTGTCACCACATTGAAAACCGAAATATAATGGGTATCAAATATGACTTCAATAAACAGAATCAAAATACAAACATTTTCAGAAATCAAAACCATAATTCACCATATCTAAAAGAGAATCTTAATTAATCCGGTAGAAAATGATTCCATTTTTTATTATTATTTTGTTATTCCCTCTTATTACGTCAAATTGATTACACAGTCTTTTTAATACACTTCGTCTAACGTCGCCACTTTTTTATTTAACCCTTGCAATGGTCCGGAGAAGGCACGGTGATCTGAAAATGGATTATTTTTCAAAAGTGTTGTACAAAATTATTCAAAGCCATGCCAAAATACATCTATGGTGTTAAAATGTTGTTTAGTGTCCCTAATAATGGTCAGCCCGGGGTAAATCCACCCCTGTTTGAACCCACTTTGAATGATAATAACCCACAGTGAATAATTGTAGTCCGGGGTATCATTTGACCGTTGTTTTGGATGTTTGTTGTAAAGCGCATGTTTACTGGTCGAAACCTGGTCACGCGTTCAATGTTATTCGTAACGCGCAATCCTTGATAATGGCTCCACTAGATTACTGTGAACCACAGTAAACCTCATGATCACACCTTTGAACAAAATTATTTGGAAAACTTTACTAACCCATCTGAATCATAATACGTGAGCCGAGGGTATGTAAATAACCCCACAACTCTGGGCATAAAACCTAAAAATTGATTAATTAATTTATTTTAAGCGGACAAAAAATATTTCAAAAGATGGCATCGGCAACGATCTCAAAGTAAAACATAAAGTCACTAACTATATAAAGTGACATTTGCTGCATAGGAAAACTTCAGATGTTTTTTAGTCCAAGTTAGAAACACCAAGCACAATTAAACGATATTTTTTGATAGACACAAGTCAAGTTATAAAGTTTATTTGACAAAAGTACGATTCACAATGATTCAAATTACGATGATATGGTAGTTTGCATTATTTCATGTCACAATATCATTTCAATAATTTGAATCATGTATCCGAGTTATCTGTGGCCTAGTTGTTGCTACGCAGCTCACGAAGACAATATATTTAATGTTTTTAAAAATCCAGAGAGATCGCCAAATAACAATTTTCATAATAAAAATATTTTAATTTGCTATCAAGATCAAACAAAAACATTATAATGTCTTAAATAATAAAAATACCCTACAATATTTTAGAGAACATGATTCCTTCCATCTACTGAGCACAGTGCAGTGGATTCTGAGTTTTTTTTTTTCACCAGATTTACAGGAACGGGTTTAGTTTTTCCCATAGGAAAAACTAAACCCTTTCATACACTTTTCCATATAAATGATCGTCTAGTAAATCCAAGTTATGCAAGTGTATTATATAAGTATAATTAATACAAAACAATACAAGAACAACACGTTAATCTACCAAACTATTAAATGGGAATATAATTCACCGTCTCCAGATATTTTCATATCAGAGGGTTCAGCTCTGTGGAATTCCTAATTTGACCGATAAATCCTACTGATCCCTCAATATAAATATTTAAAAAAAATTGTTATCATTAAAGAAGAAAATAATACTAGTAAATCCATACGAACAAGACACAGAAAAAAAAGTAACGGTCGCATCTAGGAATCCACCCTGGATCTCTCGTCTTATCGGGAAACAGCGCCTTAACCAACTCAGCTATTGGGACCTATTCATTTTAATCACAGGAGACCATATTTGTCCCAGCTCACATAGGTCTCACAGAAATCGTTGTTTTTCCCTTACTATCATAGTCAGAAATGTGATCTAAACGGCATTGGAAAGAGAATACAACAAACTTTATATTCAAATCTAAAAGGAAACCACAAAAAAAAAATTTACCCTTTTCTGAAACCAAAGTTTCCGATAGCGATTTGAAAAAAAATTATGGAACTTTGTAAATTTTTTAAGATTTTTTTTTACATGAAACGAAAAAAAGTGAGGTGACAGTAAGGTTTATAATTCATTTATCTAATGAAATAAGTATGTGTTTTACTTTTTTTCATTATCAGTAATTTTAGTTAGAAAAAAAAGTAAAGTGATCCATTTTTAAAACTTTTTAAAGTTTTCGCAAAAAAAATTTATATAAAAAAAAATACATAGTAATTTTTAATAAAGAAATTTGAAAGCATATTTCATCACCTTTCGAAAACAGTTTTTAGTTTCGAATACGTTAACAAATATTCCATTTATTTGGATTTTTTTGCAAAGCGGGAATATTTTTAGCCTCTGTCAAAATACGCCAATTTTTTTAGGGGTTAAACTCTGAATTTAAAATATGAGATCAACAAAAATTACGTAAAATGAATAATGTCCCAATGGCCGAGTTGTTTAAGGCGCTGTGTCCCGGTATTCTATTTCCTGTTGGGACCATTAACTTTTTATTTTTCTAAATCTTGTTCTGTTTAATGATTCGCTTAAATTTAGTATTATTATATTCTTCCTTAACCACTCGAGCGCTTTTTGCCAAATTATGGCACGATTTCCAAAACCTCGGATTGCTTTGTTGCCAAAATGTGGCAAATAGTAAAAAAATTTTTTTTATTAAAATGACTGTATAATATATTGTAAATTCAAAATATAACAAAATAAATAATTTCTAGATTCTTTAAAATTTTAAAAGGTTAAAGATTTAATTTTTTTTTTACAAATATGTGATTATAAACAAATGATAGGAGAATTCATTGGCTACATAAAACTATAATCAGTTTGTATGTTTCCATATTCAAATTCGGAGGTATGACTTTTTTAATGTGGGCGGAAAAATTACCTTTTGCAATCCGAGAAAAAATATTTTTATTGCTCTGTCGCTCCAGTGGATTATTGATATATTATATTGATATATAGGGTTAACCTTCAAAAAAAATTCCAGAAAATGATTTATTTTTTGTTTATGTATACTGGGTTTTGTAGATGTCATAAAAATAGTTATTACGTATTTTCTATATTTTTTTATTTATTTAGTAGACGTCCTAATGGGTTTTTACATTCATAAGTTAAGTCACAGTCATTTTAAATACTTCAAAATTACAAATTACAAAACGAAAACAAAATACAATGAAAAAAATGTAACAACAAAAGCATATTATAAGAAAATGAAATAAAGTGGTAAAAATGATAAGAAGTCTCACATAAATAGATATTCAATTTAAACAAAAAATGCAAAAAATATTTACTTGTGGTCTATTTGCGTCTACATATTGTACTCGTACATTAGGTACACAATTTCAAAAACTTATTCAGTCAAAGGATTCATTATATCTTCATAAAATGCAAATAGATAGAATTACATAAAAGCTCACAATTATTTGATGACAAATATTTCAAAGAGAGACAAAAGACACTTAGACAAGCGATGAAAAAAAAATTTATGAGCACAATATATTTTTTATAGTACAGCAGAACATTTTTTCTAAATTCTTATATCCACGAAAATATATATTTCTTAAATCACTATAATATTCGCATAAATCACATAAATTATGGCGTCTGTATTCCTATAGGTTAAATATTTGAACGCGTCATTCAATCGTGATTACATATAATCTCAAAGACGATGGTTATAAATTTACCTTTGTTAAATTAAAAGGTAAAAAATGAGATAGGAATTACGAAAGAAATAATCTTCTAAATTATCAAGTAAACAATAAAGAGTATGATAATTGGCGATGTGAATACAGTATGGAATGTCTCAAAATGTAAATTCAAGTCGTTATTACATATCAAATCTGCCCACTTCAGCTAAAAACATCTCCGTATTAATTTAAGTAACTAGTTCTAATAATTACGTTAATTTAACTGAAGATGTTGCAAAGCAAATAAACTCCTACCTGACTTTACTCACATAGACAGTCAATAAGCGTTTTTACTTAGCATTGTATTCAATTAATTAACAATGTAGCTAAATATCTGGCACTAGCAGCAAATGTCAAAACCATGTATTAATTAATAATGATAATATTATTATCTACATAGCAATGGAATGGTTATACTCCGATTCCAAAACTTGTTCATATTCAAAACCATTTTACGCTTTATCAAATGAACAGATTTTTCCTAGAAGTGATACGAAAATAACTAGATATTTCAAAATTAAATATAATTTGATAACGATTACATATATTTTATACTATAATTTATATATACGATTTGAATGAAAATTGATGGTGACAAAATGTATAATAAGAACCTTGCACTTTTAGCCCTAGGCCAATAAGAGAATTTTGTTAACTCTCAATATTGCCCTGTTTGGTGATTATGTACATGCACAGATTTTACAAGACAGGTGTTTATAATATGTGAGAGTTATATTTGGTATATGGTGTGCATTTTTATTTTTACAGATACTAACATTTATATTTTGCAGAACTATTACAATATTTCGACATTAAAAATATTATATTGTTATTTGGGACAAAGTCAAATGGAATATAACTCTCCTATTTGGTCCCCTCACTTAAAAATCATTTCAATTCCACTGAAAAAGTTCAGCATAATTTCATAAGATAATATAAACTTCGTCTACCAATTCAAACAATAAACTGAAATTATGCTGATATCGGCACATCGTGGCGTTAATTCCAAAAGTAATACAAATTCATATGAACATTCTTACCTTGAATTTATATAGATATGCATTATGAGTGTGAATTAGGTAACAATGTTATATTGATCGATTTGATTGATGAACCTTACAAAGATGACTCTTACTGTCACGTGTCACAATAGATAATAAAAAATACATTAGTATTTTCTTTTTGATTTCTGTCACCCTCCTTCCACTCCTGAAAGTTTGTATTAAATACCAAACCATTAGGTTATTGTTACAATATTGAAAATACCTCAATATATCAGATGTGTTCGTGACATCTTTTATGATATTGACTCGACTTGACAGGCAGAAAAAGACTTAAGCAATATTACTTTTCCCCTAAGAAAATTTTCAATCAATCACGATGTTGTATGGGTACCAAGCACCAAGCAACTTATATCATTTCATAAGACGGGTATTCCTAAGAAACTTGGAAAGTTTTCCCAAATTTTTCATATGACAATATTTTGGAGGCCAAAAATTAGAGGCGGAAATATTATAAGAAACTAATTTTCAAAGGGTGGTTTATAAATAAAGGGTATTGAATTCTACTTGTATTCGTGTAACTTTTATGACATTTTCCTGGTAATTCTCCATCCTGGAAAATCCATTGAAATACCAATATTAGACTCCATTTTCAGTTAAATTGATACTTCAAGGATATTTACAAATATTGTGACCATAATTTTGAAATGTGTCTAGCAAAAAACAGTAGTGCTGATCAAGAAATTTTACACAGAAGAGCTTTGGGAAAATCATAATGTCAGATTTCACAGTTTGAGGGTTTTGGAAAATAACTAGATTTTTTATTAGAGAAGAAGATAATCCTAATAAATTTATACAAATCATGATTTAGAACAAGACACAGAAAAATAAAAATGTAATAGCCGAAACTTGGAATCTAACTCAGAATCTCTATCTTACCAGGACAGTGCCTGAACCACTTCGGCCAATGGGACCTATATATTTTATGTCATTTTTGTCCATCTTATATTTCTAATTCAGAATTAAAAATATTCAACAAAACTTTTGCATTTTTTGTCCGCAATCTTTTTATATGATTAAAAGGTTTTAGTCATAGATTTATAAGTATTGCCTTCTTCTTAAAGGCTATAATATTATATTGTTGGGTCAAACCTTCAAAACTTATAAAACAAGTTGTTCCAATAAAATTAATATATTTTTTTGAAAAATTAAAAAATTAGCAAATCATTATTAATTTCATATTTTAAAATGTATGTGTATAATTTATTCATTTTTGACCATATTTTTTACGGTGATTTAAGTCTTTAATGTCCGTATAGATCAATTTATTTATATTAGCTTGTTTTTCTTGGCTTTGATTTTATTTAAATTCTTCCGTTCAAAGTTTATTATCAAATCTAGAAGCAAAATTTTACAGAAAGACACATATTTTATAGCAATCAAGTTAAGGTACCCTATTTCAAACAACTTGCTTTCATATTTAAGGTGTAAATTAAACCTACGAGTATGTTATATGAAACAAATATTCTATTCAAATTCTATGAGGACTACGCCCGTGCCGAGGACCACTACTTAATACTAATAAACGTGAACAACCCGAGTGGCACGTGTTTCCGTTTCACCTTTTAAATTCTCACCCTTTATACTATGGCCCACTTACACCTGCGTCGAAACCTTCATTTACGATCGTGATTTTTACGCAACGTCATGTTTTTCAGTTTCACAAAACCTCTAACGTATTAGTTTCAGAATCTCTAAAGAACTCACCTCAGGATGATTGACAGTCGATGAACAAAAGCTTTTAACAAGCCCTTAATAATAGGGTTGGCAGATATCTTTTTTAGATCAGAGAGGTCACGAATTCAATTCGTATCGCGTGTATAAAGAGTTGAAAAAATAGTTTCCTTTCTTTTGAAAGCAAACTTGCGATTAACTTTAAAAAAGCTTTGATAAAGTTGATGTTTCTATTATTTTCTGACCTTGTTTAGCAAAAACCGTGAGCTAATGGTATATTCACGGTAAGCAAGAAATTAAACAGTATTTGTTTTGTTAATTATTGTACTGTCACGATACTTAACCTACCTTGAAGATTTTTAAAATGACGCATTCGCGTTTCTTTTATATCTCTTACCTTCGGTAAACCAGACACATTTTGTGCTTATAAAATGTTTCGTCATTTTTATATTATTATCATTCATTGTCATCGCTTTTATATGAATTCTTCAAACTTCGCCTGACACTGACAGATGACGATAAAAATTCCAATCGAAGGCTCATAACATTCTCAAGATAGTAAAAACTGACGCATTTTCTCATAAAAATAAAATATTTTCTACAAATTTTTAACCAAGGTCATTGAGTAAAATAAAATATATTTTAATGCCCACAATAAGAAATACTTAATGCCAGATTTATGCAAACTATTCTGACAGAAGTTCCAGAAGGGGGTTGTCTATCGGGCAGTCTCACACAATGTTGATAGCCAGAAGCTGTTCGAGGGGAGGCTGGACTTGCAATGGACAGAGGACGCTGAATTAGCTGAGGACTGAGATACCTTAAAAAAACGATGGGTTCCTAAGCCAAATATGACAAAGGTTCAAAATCAGATATATATATCTGTGTTTGTCCTAATTTCATACAATTATTCTTGATTTATAGATGCTGTTTTCATAGCTAACAAAAATCTATGAAATTTGAAGAATATTTTAAAAATCAAATTCAATTATAACAACTATTACAATATATGTAAAATAAGTAAAGTCTTTGTAAAAAAAAGCATTAGTTCAAGATACCATTTTTCTTATAGTTTCTTAATTTATTCATAATTTAACATTTTAATCAATGAAGACAATTTTAGCGAAACTCAATCTAAATCTGAAACAGAAAAATCAAAAAAGATCATAATTTAATGAGTGTAAAGAGGATATATGACGCAAAAGTGAATGGAAGAAGAAGTTGTGGAAGCCCGACGAAGACGGGCCATGTCAGGAGTCGGAATAATAGAAGAGCACGTATGAGAAGATGTATGAATATAAATGAAACAAGGAGTGCAAGAAGCAAGGATGCCCACACAACCGGTCAGTGGTTGTGTGGGCATCGCGTTTGGGTCCCACCCAGGCGTTCCGTGTTCGATTCCTCGGCTGGCTAAGTCCTCCATCACAACACAAGCAATGTTGTTGAGTTATTCGTAACCCGGTAATGTTTGTCTTTCTTTTAAAAAAAAAAATAAATAAAAAAAGTGTGTGCCAAGACCGAGTTGTTTGGCGGTCCGTCCTCTGTGCCTACTCCTGCGGGAAACCGGCGTGATGGTTAGTTAGTTATTGAATTTAATAAAGAGATAAGGTTTATGGAGAAAATTAGTTTATTATTTCTGATAACTTATCTGTTGTTTTATCTGTCTATTAAATAGATACTACTTGTTAAAAGATTAAATAATTTGTGGCGAAGGACAGCGTTTTTTTAACGTCAAAAAAGGGGATAAAAAAATATTAAAAAAATGTATGGATAGCATTGATTTAGAGGAGATATATTTATAACACCTAACTACGTACTAAAGAAAAAACTTTTGCGATAAGATTTTGAGAAATGAGCCTGACAACAAATTGAGCTCCAAGGTTGTGCGATTTAAAACCTCACGATTGTTTTCTATCACTGGATTACACTGATAAACTGGCCACAGTTTTTGGGGCCTTGGTAGCCAAAATATAGTTTGTGTTACTTCGTGGTAGATACATGTTAAATACCTAGTGAAATTCACAATTCAGAACTTTTGTTTGAAATGGTTCATGTATCCAAACCCTTAAACAGATCTCAATAGTTTATAGATAGTAGGTATTTTCCAACCTTTCTACCCTTAAAATCATTTCCTTCCCCCACTTACTTTAGCCTCACAATACTACTTAGGGGTTGCCATAGTTCCACTGTCTTCAGATTAAGTCGTTGAGTGAGTGAGTAGTGAGTCGTTGGTACATAATGGAAAAATAAGTTCTTGTGTTATTGAAGTAAGACTTCTTTAGAGGCATTACGACGGGTAACTCATATATTTTTTGGAAGTAACAAACAAAAATGACGTTCGATTTATATTTCATCATATCAATGTCGTAGGTATGGCAACAATGATTCCTAAGCCTAGCAACGAATAACAAAACGTCAGACTCAAACGTCAGATGTCATTTATTTAGATTTTTTTTAATGAATAATACATTTAATTTCAACAGGTTTTTGTTATGTTTTGTTCATTATTATATGATTAAACTAAAGATTTTAGTTGAACCTTTTGATTTGTATTATTTTTTACGATGAACATTAACACTTTTTCTCTGATTCTTGTGAGTTCTAGCGTGATTTGTTTATTTATCCACTGGAGCGATAGACCAATTTAAATATTTTTTCTCGGATTGCTAAAGGTATTTTTTCCGCCCACATTAAAAAACACTTACCTCCGAATCGAATTCGGAGACATAAAAACTGAATATAGTTATATTTAGCCAATGAATTCCCCTGTATTTTGTTGTTTAAAAAAATATATTAAATCTTTAACCTTAAAACATTTAAAAAAACTAGAGAATATTTTTTTGTTATATTTTGAATGTACAATATATTATACAGTCGCTTTAATAAAAAAAAATATATTTGCCAAAATTTGGCAATAAAGCAATCCGCGGTTTTGGAAATAGTGCCATAATGTGGCAAAAAGCGCTCGGGTGGTTATGATTCTAGCTATTGTAGTAAAATGTGGCAGTAGTGTGACAATAAAAATAGTGTTGTTTATAATTCAAATGGCTGAGTCGCAGAAATTTTTTACAAATTCGTCTATAAATAATTATAAACAAAAAAATATACAACCTTGTGTTCTGCCGCCTAAAAAATGTAATTAGTAATAAATTAGTGTAAAGTTTTTAGTTTTTAGTCAAGAAGTTTTACTTCAACCGCGCATAAAGGTTAGAAGTACTCAATTTTTTTTACGATTATTTCAAATATCTAGATATTATTGGGCTGAAAATTTCTTTGTAAATATACTTCTCTAATAATAATAATGACAACATTATCTAAAGTTCGGCCATTGTTTGAACAATGAAATTATTGCTTACCAAATGCAAACACATTTTTATAAAATTCTCGCTACAACTAAAATATCCGCTTTTATTTCAAATTTCGAATATCGACGAACCAAAAATTGTGTCACTTTAAATTTTAACTCGTCGATATCAATGATGATAAAATTCTATAATTACGAGGAAGTAGTTAATAGAATTTTGTACTTTGAAAATGTTGACAGAAACGAGAGAACTAATTGTTTAATTTAATTATAAATGTCGGTTTCGATGGCTGGAACGTACAATTATTAATGTCAAGTTTTGTGTTGGTTGAAACCATTTATTTTCCATTTATAAATGTCACTTTGGTGGGCTTAGCTATTAGGGTGCTTCAAATGTTTTTTTGTATTCAAGTATTTCAAATTGTGATATTTTTAATGTTCTATCTGACTGCTGGAAGTTTTAAAAGTGTTTTCAAACTTTTTTTTATATTATGCGGAGGCATTAAACGGTCCTCTAATTTAGATTTTTTTTTTTTAATAATTGTTTATTCATTTAAAGATTTCTACATTTGAAATTGTTTTTATTTGTATTTTTCTTTTAATTTTATTTCAATCGTGAGCCATGGATCAGTAAAAAACTATATATTTTAATAATTTTGTCATTCCAAAATTTTCGTAAGAGGAAAACACGATGACAATTATTGAAATAAAATGTTATATAAAGTGTGTTTATCAGAAGTAATTTGCAAGGTTTGTTTTGTACGTCTTCTGTATATGTTTATAAATAATAAAATAGGATAGAGCCTTAGAACTAACAATAATTTTTACAGCGCCCTTGAGGTGATTTTCCACAAAAAAGGCGCTCTAACAGTAAAAAAAAATTTAGTATTAAAAAAGTATTTATTTTAATTGTCGAACGAAAGTTTTACTTACAGTGAAAAAAGGCTTTCCAAAGTGTTCCAATGAATTATTTATTAAATTTATTATATTAAAATGATTAAGTTTCATCGTGGAAGACAAAAGTAATAAAATATTTTTTAAATGTTCCCTTTAATAACGAAAGTTGCGAAAAAGCTTTCACAGGTTCTACGAAAATCCATTACTGGCACTACCACCCAAAGTTTAGTTCATAAAATTGACTATTTGAAGTTGAAAGCAGAGTTTTAGCCATTAGGTACACATAGATTGAATCCCATATTTTTGCCGAAACTTCTGTAAAGAGTAAAATTAATGGAAATATTTTGAAAATTTTTAAAAATATTCCTTTCAGCCTAAAATGTCGATACAAACCACACCTGAGTCGTGAACATGTACATTGAACATACTTGTTTGAGCGAAAGATTATTTTGTCTGGTCTCAGTAGTATCATGGTAGCAATATAAATCTTGAATTTTCTGTTTAAAGCAATTTTCCTTCACAAAATTACGAATCCAGGGGTCGTGATTTCAAATACGTCGGTATTTGCAATCACGACCCATAAAAATACATAAAAAATACATAAAAAACTGAATTTATTGAAACCTATGAAAATACACTGTTTTGTGAGTTAAATGTATGAAAATCCTTTAAACTTAATGATATTTATTGATTGGTAGAAGAAGACATGACATCTCGGATATCTAGATGCGCCGGTTCAATAAATTTCCACTCATTTGCGGGTGCGTAAAAACATTGATTTGCCTAAATGCAGGGTGAGGGAAGGAGATGTGAAGGAAACCACAAACTTACCCGAGGTCCGTATGGCTACTTTTCAACGCATTTTCTGATGGACCACAGTTTGTGACAGCTCTCATATATAAATATTATATTTCAGTACATATAAATAGTAACAAAACA
Source organism: Limnephilus auricula (assembly GCA_951813805.1). NCBI lineage: Eukaryota > Metazoa > Arthropoda > Insecta > Trichoptera > Limnephilidae > Limnephilus > Limnephilus auricula. The sequence continues at coordinate 27,507,874 of OX638406.1, read as the reverse complement.
ATAATGATAACACAGAGATAAATAATTCCAGAGGGGGGCGGATACACATAACCACGAGAATGACCGATTTGCGGGTTATTCCAAACGGCGGAGATTTTTACTGATTCAAATTCAACAGCGGAGCGTTGGTTATCTATCCGTCGAACATTTTAAACCATATTCAATAATATTGGCATGGTGTTCGACCAATATAAGAGCATATCGCTTTGTCTGTGGTTTTTGGGAGTTTTAGGATTTGAAATTGGCAGGAACAGGAACTCTTATTTTTGGCATATCCACTACAATTATCAAACCAATTAATTTATAAGTAGGTACCAAATCAGCACAACCATCATCAAAAACTTGAATCGGGTGATAGCATTAGTTAGAAAAATAGAAGAGTATGTATGGGACGATATATAAATGTGAATGCCTCAAAGAGTGTGTGTCAAGACTGAGATGATGGGCCTATGATAATGGGAAATGGCATTACGGTTAGCTAGTTAGTTCATTTAACTTTTAACTGGTCCAATGTTGTTATTGTATAAGTGTAAATTTAGTAGTGAGTTAAAAATATATTAACTTGAAAATAACTACTACATATGTAGAGCCATGTGCAATATGGGTTTTCTATCCATCTATTTATATAATATTATTAGATATTTTTTACAAATGTGACCTGGGTGGCGTAGCTTTGTTTTTTATTCAGATCTACAGTTTCATTCCGAGATAGGTGAAACTTGACACATTTGGTCTTATAAACAAGATATACCACTTCCATTTCCTTTTCAGCCCCTTAAACCATAATAACACTGGTTATTTCATGCAGTTTACCATAAAAGGTTAACTTTCTATAATATTTTGTGAATTACGAAAGCTTTTTATCAATTCAGAACATCAAAAAACTTATCTGATCACGTCAGTCATAAATTCTACCAGAGTAAATTATTTTATGTAAGTGTATCAATTACTTAGATTAGGTCTAGGATTGGGTCTAGGTTGGGGAAACTTTGGAAATTTAATCTGCTTTGTTTCGAAATGTGCATCACGGTGTTATAATGCAAAGTGACTTGCGGTTATATGAAAGCTAAACGATGACTCGTTGAATTCTTAATGACAAGATTAAACCAGTTTTACTAATGAGAACTTCTCATCACGATAATGATAAATTTAGTAGTAGATAATTTGATTTTACTTTAATTTGGTCATAACGTTTCATTTCATAAAGGGGTACATTTTAATTATTCTTCTATTGAAAATTTATAGATTTTATTAAATTTTTTTTTCGTTGTTTGCTTTTGGGGTCGGTTAAAGAAGGAGGTAGCACGACACGGCATAACACCCCAAAAACAAACAACGAAAATGCTTTTGGCCGTGAAAATGTAAAAACGTATCCGATTTTAATATTATTCGTTACGTTTTCTCTTTCTAGCACCGTATAGATTATATTTCTTACCGTGACATTAAAGGAGACACAACGATTTCTGTAATACCATATACTATAAAATATACAATCGGTTCTCATTAGCGAACAAATTTGCCTGTGGGGCTGTTCAAAGTCATTTTTTTTATTTTCACTTTGTTTATAACTAAATTTAAATTGTAACTATTTTAGAAAATGTGTACTTAATATTTTATGTCAAATCTAAAATCGTAGATATATCTTTGAAACATATTATTTTACCTACGCCCAGGATTTGCCTTTGAGTGAATTTTGGCTTACACCCATTATATATTTCTTGTATTTTTTAATATTTTCTACGTTCATTTTGATATATTTCCCTGTATTTTATAACTAATTTTCTAACGTTGTATAAAACTTTCAATAAGTAATAAAGTTAATATTTTGAAGAAAAAATCATATTATTTCTGAATAGAATTATCTGGGATCGTGAATCTCTATTGTAGCTAGAAACTTCAGTTGCAATGCAAATATTTTTCAATTCAAGTTCTGGATTTGATTTCTGTGCATTGCATTCTTTAGAAATATACTCGTAAAATTTGATTTGTGGAGTTTTATAGTATTTATTTTTCAAGCAATTATGTTTCCTACTATTAAGCTTTTAGATATTTGCTTTGAAATTGTATTTGAAAATCGAACAATATTTCATTATCGTTATTATCACCATCATCAAAATCATTATAAAATGTAATAAATAAATTCTAGGTATGTACTGGGAATCAAGTTTTGACATTCTTAAAAGCATTTATACAAATTATTATATTATGTAATTTGTTACTGGCGCAGACCCGTGAAAAATTACATCATTCATCGAAGAAAAATAAATGCATTTTTAAAAATAAAAGTAAAATATGAGCATTATATCCCCGATCAACTGGTTGGAGGACGTCATAAATTCATTATAACATGTATGTTCTTACCCTCTCACTAATAAACGTGTTTTAAATTTTACGCATCTGCTAAAAAACCGTTTACAAATTCATTAAAGGTATTTTATCAGGGCTCTTAAACTATACGAATTATGTAATTGCTACTTGATATTTATAATGTAATTCTGCATTAAAACAGGTAGGTTTTACCGCGAGCTGAACCACGAATTACGGAAAAAGAACGAAGTAAAGATAAGTTTCGCGCCGTTTATTGGTTGTTTTATTTATTTTCCATAATTCATGACACGGTTCGAAAATGCATACGCAGCCTAACATCATATCTTCTTACACCACATCGCAAAGAAAATAAAAAAGAACATAGTTTGAATACTTTCATTGTTCAAAAAACTGTCATGTTTCGTTAGCAATGTTACTTCATTAGGGTGAGAGTGGAAAGAGTGGGGGGAGGGTAAAAGGACTTAATTTGCAATGAGAATATATTTAACGAGGGTCACTCAAAAAAACAATTCGTTATTGACAATATTTAAACTCATCTTTACAGTATTCCTTGTTTTTGTGTTTAATTCGTAGAACTCAATTTAATTTTCGGGGAGAATCTATTGTTTACTCAGCAAATCGGTTTAACCCGTAATAAATCAATTTACACAACTCCACAATGGACATTTAAAATAGTACAAGTATCTATAGTCAAACAGAATCTAAATGCGGGTTCAAAGTCCAAACTGAGTACAGGTAAAGAAACACGAGAAGATTCACGACTAAGACTTAATTTTATTAAACAAAATGTTTTTATTATCTTCGGGACTGAATTCAAGTGTCTTCAAGTCGGAATTTAAGGATTAAATAAAAATGCGTAGGTGTTTAAAAATACCTACAAGGTGTCCGGTAACTCATATTACATACATATTTCAGAATCAAGAAAATTCATTGAAAGACAATTTATGAGACATTTAAATTTAAATAATATTTGATATTTACCCCCAGCTGGGATTTTACATATTTATTTTTTTAAAGACAAAAAACACCTTAATGTGCACATGATGACAAAACGACATACTTTTTACAATACAATATACATGTTACATCGGTACATTTTTATTTGTAATTACAAAAAAAACATTTTACAGTTCACGGAAAACGTAGATACACTTATTTATTTAATTAACACGAAATTTATTCCATCTTATCATCCGATCCCGTTACCGTTTTAGGTTTTTTGTAGTTTTTACGAAGCTAATGGATCATTTTTACTTCTTCTGCATGCGGAGAATGAGAAGCTTCCGACGACACTCTTCGAATGTTCGACAGGTTGAGGCCGCAAGCCTCTGCTGCCAATAAATGTACTTGCTTGAAGTTCAATCTTTTGATGTATTCTGGATTGTCACGGATTGTTTGGAAAAACTTGATAACATCATAAACTATCGTTTTTTCACCTGCCTGCAATTCGTATCGTTGATTTACATCCACCATTTTGAATGTGTATTATCTACTAAAAACACTGTTATTAGATCACACAATGTGAATGTACAAGCACACCGATTAAATAAATGGAGTCAAACTGACATTAATAAAGTACATCAAATTGAAAATAAAGAAAGGGACTGGTTTTTGATCTTATGGAGTCAATGCACTACTCATTACTAAATGTATAATCATTAATAGTTTGCTTATATAGAAGCACGATATAAATAACAAAGGAATTTCCAAAGAATTTAGTCGCCTAATCGATGGGAATAACCGCCATTCGAATTTCTAAATTTGGTTTCGGAGTGTATAATTATTAGGAATCGTCTAAAATATTGTTCTTAGGATCCAGTTTAATGTATTTCTGAAAATCGGAATTTTCGAGGGTCGAATAAATAATAAGAAAAACAAAATATAAATTTTACGGTGGAGTGTCTTTCGAGTTTGAGTTTTTCGGAGTTTTTACTGTACGTTAATCCCCGTGTGAAATTTTGGCAGTGCACTTGGTATCTGTTTAACTATAGTCGTTTAAATGCGGAGAAAGACCTAAGTTTGAAAATGGCCTTGTAAGCCGAAACATCTATAATAAAAATAAAAACCAAAATACTTGCAGAACTTAATAATAACATAATTAAACTTTATTTAAATTAATTTAAAAAAAAAATTATCTTTACCCTCTTTCTGATTTCTAAAATTTGAAGTTTGTCCAAATGGATACCAATAGCAATGTTAAAGTGCAGCAACGATAAGATTTAATTAAGAAATTAAATGAAGACCTACAAAATATAGCAAAATGACTGAAACTTAACAAATTAAAACTGAATGTAAACAAAACTAAACATATGGAAATAGGCAATAAAATGCATAACACAGAACTAAATTTGACAATAAATAATGCAAGATATAATTTCATACCTCCCACTGCGGTGCAAGGTGGTGTTCCGATAGAGCTCTGTTGGAGAAGCCAAAAAGTCTCCCTAAACCAGTCTCTCCTGATCCGGCCTGCCACAATTGGTGGGCAGATATATTCACCGCTAAGACCCGGACAAACCTCATGTTGTTTTTTAAGACTTTTCTTATATTAGGTTAGTCGTGTGACATATCGTTTTTGAGAAACCGAGGGTGGGGAATTCAAATTAGTAAACATTTTAGTCGCCATGTTGTTTTTTAAGACTTTTCTTAGGTTAGTCGTGTGACATATCGTTTTTGACAAACCGGAGGTGGGAATTTCATATTAGTGAAGATTTTGGTCGCCATGTTGTTTTTTAAGACTTTTCTTAGGTTAGTCATGTGACATGTCGTTTCTAACAAACCGAGCACTTCTTGCTAGATCCACATTCAAACGTCAATTTGCTTAGTGTTTCAACCAATCAGTTAAATTTTGTGGATAAAATCATGAACAACCAAATGCCAAAATATTTTAAGGATGGAATTGTTTTTAATAGAGATGTAATTACGAAACAGAAGTGTAAGTAAAATTAGATTGCCACAAATGAAGAAATCCAAATCACAGAACTGCCTAATGTACATAGGACTAAAGATGTATGATGAAATGCCTGAAAGTCTGAAGAATGAATGTATTTATAAAATAAATTGTGTTTATTGTAAAAATATTTAAAGTTATAAAGTTACAAAATGAAATATTATCTTGTTTATATTAGTTTATATTCATGTTGTATAAACTATCGAAAAAAAATCTCTATTCCTTTATTAAAATCAAAATTCGTTTTTATCTGACAGTGCCTAGTTCGAGTCGAGTCGAGTTGATATTCTTAGCAGCATGTTTGCGAGTGACGGGAAGTTTGATAAGGATGTAGAAAGAACGATGAATGCAGGAAGTTCACTTACTGAACGACTGAATGTAGTACTTAGTAACAAAAAAAAATGTTGGCAAGGGAAACGTAGATAGCAGTCCACAATGGACTTCTTTTACCAATCAAGATGAATGGCAGCGTAATGAAACAGGAAGAGCGAGGGTAAGAGCATACCGAATATACTCGCAATAGCCATATAATTACCTAAACTGTGGATGGTTAACGAATTAACGAATTATGACTGTGACTAAAATATTATATGTATGTACACTGAAAAGATTTATTTTAAATATATTATTGTCCTGGGTGAGTTTTCGTTGTTTTACATAATAATTATTATTTGTTATCTTTTTAATATATTTTATTATTACTTTTTTTAAATTTTATTTTTTGTAATTCTGTTGCCAATTATCTTTACTTCTTAACATAAGGATGAAATTTATGATTGGTTGTATTGTTGGTATAATGTAATTTTTTTTTTAAATTTTTTTTTTCTACTCTTTAAAGATAATAAATAAATACATTTCAAGGAATGTTTCGATTATGAATTATGGTATTTCAACAGAAATAATAATCAATTGAAGATAATCTTAAATCAGTACCAATATTATGTGAAATTTTGTGGCGTATATAGCGCTGTGGATGGGACTTACAGATGCGTGAAGGGTGCGTGTATGAAGCCACTCGGCAATCTTTCTGAGCGGTTCCCTCGCCCGTTTTGTGAGCGTAGATATATGGTTTGTTCATGTTTTCAGCAAATGAATTTAAATTATTACCATTTTTGTTTTCCACTATAATTAAATATAGTGATTTGCCATGAATATTTACATTTTTCCACTATTAAATCGCTTATTTCTGTGTGTGTAGTGATAGCACCGGAACCCGCGGATTTAGCACAGCAAGACGAAGGTCAACCATACTTCAGTTAATAAGGATTTTTCTTATCGTAGACCCCTAATATAAACCTGAACCAGAAAGGTTAACAACCCACCCTGCCTATTATGAATATAATCAAAAGCAAAGCAAGAGTTTTGTTTGAAGCGAATAAATTCCCCAACGTTCCATTATCAAACAATTGAAACTGTCAGTAGATCGGTTCTAAATGTGTCTTGATTAGGGATGTTTCGTTATTCCGAGTCCGTAACGGTTACAGCTGTAATTAATCAAGCCACCCGAATCAGCAACGGGTGTCCGGGAAAAATACGCACAATCGTTACTACTACCTTTCACGCACAATACTGGGGGTGCCAAAATACGCTTTTCTTGTTTTGATAAATTCTAAGGTGTTAAATGTATCAAAGGAAATGAAAATAAATGAAATCTGATCGTTGGAAGGAATGTTACAAATGGTGGACTAGGCGGAATTTAAGGTGTGAAGAGTAGAAAATTAACGAGATATAATGGTCCCGATATAGTAGGCGTTTTCCTTGGTTTAAAAATTCATTAGTAGGTAGGTTCTGCCCTGCTCCGTCAGAATTTCAAGGGTTTTTTCGAGAAATCTTCTATCTTCTCTTATTATATACTTGAAATAATGAAACAAACACTGTAACTTTCATTTAATTATGTTTTTTGATTCCTATATTTTTTCCCATATTTAAAAAAAGAAAAAGGACATTAGGTAAGTTATTTTTATGTACGTACTATATTATTATTATGGTTTATAAAGTAATTAATTTAATTTCATGTGTTATTAATGTACGAATCAGTAGTGTAAGTACAATAACATAAAGGAAGTATAAACTATAAGATATGACGTATAAATTGTAAAAAAATAATATACATTAAATAGCTACACACAAGAGGCCCTGAGGAAAAATCTTTCCCATTGTCGTCTATGGGGATGCTGTATGGGGGGTTGTTTTAGAAAGGGAAGGAGAGGAAGTTCTGAAAAATAAAAATCTATGAGTTGTGGGTAGAAACTGGGGGTCAGCATGTCTGGGAGTGACGGGAGTATGATTCTATCCCTCCCACTGCGATGAAGGCGATGATTCGAGAGAGTCTTGCTGGAGAGGTTGGAAGGTCTTCCTCAATTATTCTCTCCGAATCAGGCTGTCACACAATTGGTGGGCCAACGCATCTGCCACCAAGATCCTGACAAACCGCTCCCCGTGAACCTGGGCACCCCTAATAATAAGTCACCAAACGAAGCAAACCGCGTGCTATAAAAAAAATTATTAAACTAGTAAGTAATGGAAAGTTGAAGCTACTAAAAAATACTTAAGGTAAATTATCGAAAGAATCATACAAAATAATACCATCATGGATTAATAATAATGCGATATGATATTACATTAAGCGGCGAGTATGGGTACCGCCGCCCCGGAAATCAATTATGGGACAATCAACACCTCTGCATAGGTCAAGCCAAGAGGTTCACTACGTTTGGTGACTTAGCAAGGGTGGGTTCATGGGGTGAGGTTTGTCTAGATTGCGAATGCGTTTGCCCACCTACTGCGTGATGGGCCGGATCGGGAGAAACTGGTTGAGGGAGACCTAACCTAAACTCTACAGCTGGACTCTCTCGATCCATCACCTTGCACCGCAGTGAGAAGGATGGATTCATACGTCCGTCACTCCTGGAAACATTGACCCCCCAAATTTCTACTCACCCATCATATCTTTTACCATCCTCGAACTTTAACTCCTTTTTTTTCCTAAAAAGACCATTCATACATGATCCCCAGAGATGATATAGACCTAAGGGATTTTTTTCCTCAGGCTCTTCTGTTTTTTTGTAAGTATTCTTATTGGTTTATTATTTAGCCATATTAATTTGTACTAGCAGTGAAAAACCCGCTCCTTTTTGAAAAACCCGGTTTTTTTCTGCTAGGCCCTGCGGGCGGCTTTTCGTTCTCCTTCGCCCAGTTTAAGTGTTGGTGACTATTTATAAAGCACCACCATTTTGCAAAACTAACTACTATTATTATCATTAAACTACAGAATACTTATATTTAATAGGTAGATATATAATAGTAGACATTCTTACATTAATCCCGTGAATAATGAGAGGAACATAAATCTTCTTAATATTGAATAAAAGCGAAAAAATTTTCCTCTTCTTCATAATTTTTTCCTTAAATATAGTATTATAGATGGCGCCACTTTGCAAAACGCGTATGGGCGAGATGTAAGTGTGTATATTACGACAGCAGCTCCGTGGAAAAATGCACGTTCACGGACGGCTCAGAACGGTGTCCATACAGTGTGGCGTGGAGATTTACTCGGAGTCGGGTTCCTTAATTTGAACCATACGGGCATTATCGTATTAATATTGTTGGTGCCTTGCATTCTTCCTAAGTACCTTTTCCGAAAATAATTCTACCCCCAACATCCTGTTGTTTCCCTACCTTTATTGGCGACCGAATGCAATAAAATTGTCACCCAAATTGCTAGTTCCAATTAGCACTTCTTCCTGTCAGCATCTCATGTTGAATACGGAGCTAAATTTCGACCATGTCGGAAAGTCTTGTGAAAGCAATTCTATCGTGTGCTAGCGAGCTCGTTATAAGTGTGAACCAGCGGAATAATTGAAAGCGAAGGAAGAAAATCGGTAAGTCGACAATTCCTGTCTTATCCACTTCCTTCCGCTTTGCGGGACCTATTTCTGTCCCCAACAAATATACTCCGATGAAATTAAATGAACCCCACAAAAACGCTGCCTATTTTATTTTTATTTTATTTATTTGCGTTATAAACAGTCTATACATTTATATATGACAGTGAATAATATGTTTATGTCATTGACCAATAAAATAACGACATTTAAATATAGGACCATAATAAAAAAAAAAATATGCAACAATATACCTAATACAAATAATTCTGATGCATCTTCAATTTATAAAGTGTTTTATGATATAGATATTTCTAAGGTTTACACTTAAATTTTAAAGGATATCAATAATATCTTTGAGGAAAAGATTTCATTAAAATACAAACTATTAAAAAAGTAAAAGAGAAAATGTGACGAATTAATAAAAAAAAAAGAATTCAATGAAATTAAGTTTTTGGTTAAACATATGGCATTCGATGGAATGTCATTTTTTTATGAATGTTTTGAATTTAGCAAGGTTCGTGTTAAACACATCGATGTTTGGGCATAATCTATTAAATGTGCTACAGCTTCTTCTTATAAATACATTTTCAAGGTAATTCGTTTTGCTCTTAGGAATATAAAAGGTATCCATAGATCGAGTAACTCTTTTTGGACATCTAAAATGAATATTTTGTAGTAAGTATGGGCTGTCAATATAGTTATGAATTATCTTATAGAGCATAAATAGGTCTCTGGTGTCTCGGCGTTGATCAAGAGATTTAAGGTTTACGGGGACATAGTTTACATAATTTCGTACGCGAAAAGAGACATATTTGATAAACTTTTTCTGAACTCTTTCTAGATTTGCTTTATACGTAAAACAATGGGGGTTCCACACAGTTGAAGCGTACTCTAGGTGGCTTCTGACATAGGATATGTAGAGAATTTTAAATGTTTGTGGATTTTTGAAAGCTGAACTTACTCTAAGTATAAATCCCAACATTTTCAAAGCCTTCGACGTGATATGCTCGACGTGAGACTGAAAAAGAAGCTTACTGTCTAATAGAACTCCAAGATCCCTTACTACATTTACCCTGTTTAAAATATTGTTCTTAATTGTGTATGGATACAATACTGTGTGTTTCTTTCGAGAATAAGATATGACGCTACATTTATCTGCATTCAAAAGGAGGCGATTTTCTAGACAATACACATTAACCAAAGAGTCCAGGTCTTTCTGGAGCTCTATACAATCCATCTCAGACTTAATGATTTTGACAATCTTTTTGTCGTCCGCATATAGGTACAACTGAGAGTTGCGGATAATTTTGTTAACGTCATTCATAAAAATATTAAATAAGAGGGGACCAAGGTGAGATCCTTGGGGAACTCCTGAGGTTACGGGGACGAAACTAGAGCAGAACCCTTGTACAGTTACAGCTTGCGTACGATTGTTGAGATAAGAGGCTAACCAACGAAGGAGGTCACCGTGTATACCCATTGCTTCGACTTTCTCTATCAAGATGCTGTGTGGGATTTTATCAAAGGCTTTGGAGTAGTCTGTGTAGACTACATCGACTTGATATCCATTATCCATAGCAACAAGGACTGTATCAACAAATTCACATAGATTGGTTTCTGTTGATTTTTTGGTGACAAAGCCGTGTTGATTTGAAATTATGTGTGGTCGTATACATGGAAAAATGATATCAAAAACAATTTTTTCAAAAAGTTTACCCATTACATTTAACTTAGAGATCGGTCTGTAATTTTCAATATTGTGCTTGTCTCCTTTTTTGAATATTGGTACAATATATGAACTTTTCCATTCCTGTGGAAAACTGCCAGAAGACAATGAAGTTTTGAATATTTGACTTAGCGGATAACATAAAACATTAGCGCAATTCTTTAAAAATACAGGGTGTATACCATCAGGCCCACTGCCTTTGGTAGGGTCTAATGATTTAAGATATTTACAAACTAGTTGAGTGTCTATATTAACATTATTAAGATTGAGAGTTGAGGTGTTCGGATTATATATTTGAGTTGTAGCCGAGGTAGACGGGGTGGGGGATTCGAAGGAGGATTGGAAGTGCGTGTTAAATAAGTTACTTATATCTTCCCCACCCGATACATGCTGAGACTTAAGAAACATATTGTTAGGAATTTCAGAGTTTTTTTGCTTGGATTTAACAAAGGTCCAAAAGTGTTTGGGATCAGTATTAATAATAATTTCAGCCATATTAATGTAATTATCATAGCACACTTTCTCCATACACTTTTGTCGTTCTCGGAGAAGAGAGAAAATTTGATAGTCGGAGTTACGGTTATAAATTTTGTATTTTTTGTGAAATTTAAGCTTATCTTTAATTACTTTTTTTAATGCGGTGCTGTACCATGGAGGGTACCTTGAGTCTATGTTAATTGATCTAGATGGTACATGCGTGACAATTATCTTATTTAATTCGGAATAGAAACGCGCAGTCATTGAATCTACATTGCTGCTGTTTAGAGTCGTTGTCCAGTTGACGGCTGCTAAGGCGCTATTAATCTGCCCATAGTCAGCGCTATGATAGGAGCGGACGGTGCGAGAGCGCGGCGTTTGGAGGGTTGGTTCGTGGGACAAGCGCAGCGACACCTCCAGAGAGCGGTGGTGTGCATCCTCCGGCACTAGCGGTGTGTCACACCCAATAACAGTGCACGCGCGACTCGATATCACTAGGTCCAGAACACGCTCGTTTACATTAAGCTGGTTGTTGAATTGACGAAAGCCGGTATAGTCTAAAAAATCAGAAAGAGTTGAAGATAGTGCATCGATTGAGGACCGATTTAGCACCAGGGAACCGTCTGTGGTTGGAGGCAGAAGCCATGGGGCATGTCGTATGTTGAAATCTCCCAATAGAAGGAATTCATCATTGGGGAAATTGGTATGCATCGTAGATATAAATTCAAAAAAGTCACTTAATGATTTAATCTGCTCCGCGCCTTGGACGAAATACGAGCAGTATATACGGAGTTTAGAAGCACGCGCTCCAGAACCTAGTGAAAGAGTAGCGGTGGCTATCTCTGCACGCTTAATGAGCGGGAGGGGGGGTGAGGGGCATGCCGGCAGTTCGCGGCGCACTGCAATAAGTGAACCGCCTCCGAGTGCCTGGTCTAACAAGATATAATCACGATCACAACGATACACTACATAGCGTTCATCAAATAATTCCGAGTCAAATATACTTGGTAAGAGCCAAGTCTCAGTCAGGCATATCACGTCATAATTGGCATTCAAAACACCGGAAAGGAATACATGGGATTTCGTTCGGAGACCTCTAACATTTTGATAATAAATATTCAAATCACCGATAATAAACATTTGTATGGAACATGTAGGTCAAACATAAATACAGGCATTAGGAGCACATACTTAAGATAAAAAATTATCAATAAAATTAATGCCATACTATTATAGTAATTGTAACTTGAACTTAGAATTATGAAGTAATTATAATACCCACAATTTAAACCTAGAATAATGAAGCAATTATGCATTAAAAACACAAGATACAAAATTATCCATAAAAATAATGATATGCAGTTTTTATAATATCCGTTGCTTGTATCTGGAATTAAGAAGCAATTATACACTAATGTTAGATACATGAGAAGATAAAAAGTAAACAATAAAGATAATATAGTGTTATTGTAAAATCCATAACTTTTGCCTAGGATTATGAAGCATTTACATATTAAAAGTACATATCTCAGAAAATAAAAAATGAACAATGAAAATGATAAAGTTGTATTGTAAAATCCATAACTTTTGTCTAGGATTATGAAGCATTTACATTTTAAAAGCACATATCTCAGAAAATCAAAAATGAACAATGAAAATGATAAAGTTGTATTGTAAAATCCATAACTTTTGTCTAGGATTATGAAGCATTTACATAATAAAAGCACATACATCAAAAGATAAAAAATTAACAGTGAAAATAATATAGTGTTATTGTAAAATCCATAACTTGTGTCTAGGATTATGACGCATTTACATATTAAAAGTACATACATAAGAAGATAAAAAATAAACAATAAAAATGATAATATTTTCGTGGCCCACTTCAGTTGAAGTTTTATACAATCTTGTTTAAATCTTCTGTTTTGAGGATCGCTCTGATCTGTGACCCCTCTGATTTTCTAACAAGGATTCTACAGTTCCGGACCCAGACGAATCGATAGTTGTTCAGCTTGGCCGCTTCCTTCGTCAAGTGCAGCAGCCGTTTAGAAGCGCTCGTCAAGTGGTCGTTGGCGTAAATTCGGGAATCGCCGTCGCAACCAATGTCGCTACTGATTAAGTCACGCGTCCTTCGAATTAGTGCCAAGAAGTCATCTTTTCTGTATCTTGATTGCATCTTTATAATTATTGGTTTATTTTGGCCTTTTTTTGATTCTTTCGGTGCCACCCTAGTAACAAAATCAATATCAAATTTTGGATCGATGTCGAAACCTGTTTTTTTGGCAATATTGGAAACAATTGAAATTAAATTCTCTCCCTTCTTTTCTGGAATGCCGACCAGTTCGATGTTTGAGCGGCGCGCCCATTGGTCGCGCTGCTCCATGTCATCCTGTATATTGGCTACATGGATCTTCAGGGAATCAACCTCATCTTTTAACAGGTCAACCAGCTTCAGCTTGATCTCCATTGAAGATATCTTTTTGCTGACGTCTTCTACTATTTTACCACTGAAGTCAATAGAGAGCTTCACCTCGCTGACCTCATCCCGCAGTTCCTTGACGGCGGCCGGCAAGTAGGATAGCGCGGCCAGCTGGTCACTAATCTTCACAAGTTGCTCCATAACTGAGCTGGATGAGTCTCCCGCGGAAGGGTTAGATCTTGTTTGACGATTTGCCATTTTAATGTATGATTTCCGGGTATTATACTTTGAATTTAACTTTTCGGTTATACGTAGAGTTCAAAAGTGCCCCTCAGGTTAAGGATTTTTTTTTTTTTGTCTATGTCAGTGTTGACGTCACAATGACAGTAGGTACTCTTTTGCACTACAATTGAATATTAAAATCAAGATCAAGATTACTGACAATCACTGACACTGCCCACTGTCGCAAACACTGCCACTTTTACTAGCGTAACACTATGTATTAATTTTAAACTTGGGTTATGTTGCTTTGTTGCTTTTTTGTCACTAAATTGTTAATATGTGTGTATAATATAAGTAATGAATATAAGTTATCTGATAAATGTAACTATTACTGTAGCGTCTGCTAATTACAATGATTTATACTACTTAAAATGTGGTGGGAAACTTATAATAGTTCAATAGACACGAACGACGATATATGATACTCTTCTGATATACTCGTAATATCTACTTAACTGACGTATTTTGGGATATCGCAAAACTTCGTAAAACTAACTATACAAAAAACTAATATATTGGAGGAAGTTTAAACGACATGATTAAACTATTCATTATAATTAAAATTGAATGTCGATCGAGAATATTTTGATGTCATGATATTATTTAGTCTAGGCCAATAGGGTAAAATACTTTCCTAAAAAAATACAAAATTTGCTTAAAAATAGGTAACAATCAATAATGAAATATTAAAGGTATTATCATTATTTTCTAAAAAGCCTAGGCAGCAGCTATATAGATAATTAATCTGGAAATACCTCTAAAAATTTCCTGTGGGGCTTGTTACATGGGGTAATCCCCCGAGCCTGATGAATTACCTTGAAAAATGGTAATTTGATTAATGGCCCCCGATGGCGTGGATTTAATGGGGTTATGCAACAACCAATACCACTTCATCACCTTACAACGAAGAAGAATTTACATCCGTCTGTATTGAATATTGTAGGCACACTGGAAAAACAAGGGAGGTCAAGGAAAAAGGAAATCATTCTTTGATACATATGAAAACCTGCGCAATTTGTTATTAAGAAACATGAATCATAAAAGGAAAATCGTTGAGCTTTCATATTTCTTTCAAAAAAGTTTCTAATATGGTGAACTTTGGCATCATGCAATTTCTGCAGAGTTTCATATAAGATATCTCAGCGTTTTGCCATTTGAAAATTTACATTTTTTACATTACATTAACACAGGAGGCCCTGACAAAAATAATTCACCTCAGGGTCTATGTCTATATCTTTAGGGATGCTGTATGAGGGTCGTTTTAGGAAAGGAAGGAGAGGAAGTTCTGAAAGTAAAAGTAAAAATCTGGGGGTCAGTGTCCAGTAGTGACCGCGAGTATGAATTTATCCTTTTCACTGCGGTGCTAAACTATGATCCGAGAGAGTCCTGCTGGAGAGGTCAGAAGATCTCCCTTAACAATTCTCTCAGAATCAGGCCGGCCAAACAGCAGGTGGGCCGACGCATTTGCCATCAGGATCCAGACAAACCGCACCCTATGAAACTAGTCTCTCCTACTAAGTCACTAAACGTAGCGAATAACTTGCAAGAAAAAAATTATAATCGTGTTCCAAAAAAATCGCTTATGCATTCAAGGAATGTTACAATAAAATCTTCAACGATAGTTCACTGAAAAATATTTATATCTCAACTAACGTCCATCTGTCCATGTTGCACACTCATTCTCAGACATCGCACTGATTTACTACTCACTGTATTATTCCATTGCTTGATTCTGAGAAACAAAAGACTTCGAAAACTGGTAACGCCAAAAGTGATTAAACTCAAAATTTTACCTTTGTAAGGAAGTTTTAAATTTCGACTAGATATTTGCCTAATAATTGTTTTACGCTAGAAAAAAAAAGGAAATAGCATTTTGACCTTCATTACTATATCATATATATTGCTGGCCGTAGATTTAGACATAGTATCGTTATTTTATATATTGCGATATAATTTATTATGTATGTATTTGATTTTTATGAAAAGTCAATAGGTGTTCAATCAAAATCGAATATCCGAGACACTATCTAGATAATAAATACGTTCTTTGAACACTTGTTTCCAACGAAAAAGGTTGCTGTAGATAATATGAAGAAAAAAAAAACATTAGTCGAAGATAATATTGTTTATTCTCAAATTGAAAATTTGACAAATACGACGTTTTTGTAATAGGTGGTAATGGATGAATTGGTAGAGCGCATGTATCGGTAAGACCAGAGATCTGAGTTCGAGTACCAGTTGCCAGCGTTAACTTTTATTATTTTTCTGTGTCTTGTTTATTTTAATATTTTAATTTAGATTATTAGTGTTATCTTTTTCTTCAACAAAATAATTAAGCAGTCAAAATAGCAAATTAAATTATATGAAATCCACTGTGCTTTCTTTTCAATTTTCTAGTATTTCTTGCTAGGTAGGAACGGCTCAAGGGCATTGTGTACATTATCTGGACAGAGTTGATCATGTGGATTTTAAAACAATTCAGAACGACGTTATCCTCTTCAAATTTGGTTATTTTTTTTATGTGAACATATTTTTATTCGTATATTCTGAGAGGGTCACCTTCAATCCAGTTATTCAGTTTCAGAACTTTTGGCCTCGCATATTAAAATAATTTCAAAGTGTTGAATCAAAACTGCGTGTCAAATTTCGAAGGCAAATTCAAAGATCAAACGAATTATTTATTTAGTTTATCTTTTTTAAAACGGTGGAACAGCTTTGAATGCTAACTACCAAAATCCTGAATTATTCTGTTGACTAAAAAAAACGTTAGATTCTAAAAAAGGGATTTTTATAAGATGGAGTTTTTTTTAAAAGGCATCATTTCGTAGGCACTGAATATTTAATTATTAACCCATCGATTAAAAAATGTTTAATTTCTTAAATATAATAAATAAATCAGAACAAGGCAAGAATTACAAGTTATTATCTTAATTTATATTAATCTTTCTATTCAGATTTGATCGGTATAAACAAATAATCAACCGTATTTTCATGAAAAACCCAAAAATAAATTATTATGCCCTTGCTTTATAAGTTTTCGCAATAATTATTTGGAATTAAAATAACAATAAATTTGAGCAAAAGCGATTCCATTATCAAAAATTGATTTCAATCAAATATTATAAAAGCGTTTATGAAAAAAAATTGATTGTGACATGCTCCCCATGCTTAGATTTTTAATTAGGTGAACATTGTTTTTACTGCCATCTTGAGGACAAAGGCGTCAAAATCGTAGTTAGCTGCCATCTAGTGGACAAAATGGTCCAAATTGTTGTTTACTGCCATCTAGCGGTCAAAAAATGTCAAAATTGAAATTATGGGTTTATTTTTATTTGTCTTTTTATAAACCCAGAAAAAAATACAGTAGTCATATCGCTTTAATGTTCAAAAGCTCCTACTTACTCTTTTATTGTATAATGTGTGAATTATTTTTTTTTTGTTAATTTATCTTGAAATATTTAAATATTTACGCTTGAGCTTCCTAAATAAAATATAATATGGTTTTTGGCAATGTTTTTTTCATGAATAAATCAAAACTGGAGGTTAGTGATAAATTTAAACCTTATTACCGTCCACATAAATAGTGTTATTGTTACCGGTATAGTGTTATTTTACACAACATGGTGTATCACGTTACATTCGTACCTTAAAATATTTTTTTGTAAGTTTAAAAAAAAAATAAAAGTGGCTAGTCGTCTTGTTAGCTGATACTGAGATTGAAACTAAAACTAGTTGCACAACCTAATTCTAAGGATGGGTTATTTCACAGAAATTGAACAATTTATTAAATTTTAAAGATATATTAAAGTTCTGTTATTATTACAGTTCTGTAAAGCACTAGCCCATAATGATAATATAATAACATAACTTGAAGAAGGCTTTCACAAAACCGAAAAATTTACTTTGAAATTTGAAGAATTGTTCATTGTCACGATGGGGCAAGGCACCCTGGCTGGCCGATGCATGATCTCAGGGGTTGTCGACCAAGTCGCGTTTTTAAATTTACAGCACTTCAATGGATGGTTTTTCCTTCTTCCGTTCACATTTTTTATGTTCATAAAACCTAAAGCATGGATATTTTGTGGAAGCCTTCTTTTTTTACGGTACTTACTAACTATAGATTTATTTTATGCCCACCCTAAATCAAAACCTGGCTAAGCCCATGCAAGGGACCATGATATTTGGGCACCCAAATTTTCAGTTTCTTCAACTTTTCCACATTTTACCCTTTCAACTTTTTCAGCTTTTTGAACTTTTTCTACTTTTATGAACTTTTTCAACTTTTAAATAATTTATTTTTTCGAAAGGACTGACAGCTTAATTGTTTTATAATAAGTCAGAATTTACTTCAGTTCCATAATCTGTAATTGAAGACAACCCGTTTCTGAATAAATCCCATTACGAATTCTCTTTACGACATCTCGACTCTCGGCCACTATTCCGAATTTTTATTTTTAATAAAAATAAAAATCATCTTAACCACAGTTGTTGGAGTTTTCGTGCTAAGATAATTAAAGAATTAGAGGATGCAGAACCAAAATAAAGCGAATCCACAAAGCTGACTTGATCACTACCTAAATTACGTTTTTTAGAGATCACCAAAACTATTGCAAAGTGACCAAACGTAGCGAATTACTTGGTATGACCTATGGCAAAGGTGTTGGTTATCAAAGGAATGGTCCTTGGAACGGTGACATCAATCATATTCAAATATGCCGTCAAATTTACAACTTTATGAGTTCGATGGTTCCTGCCTATCTGTTTGATAGACTGCAGTGTCCCGTGACTTTACAGTACAAAAAAATTCGTCAGTACATTAGTACGACTCTAAAGAGACCATTTCATCCTTCTCCCCAGACATAAAACTACTGTATTTGAGGGTAATTTCGCTATTCATCATCAAAATTTTGAAGTAAATTACCACTGTCTATTCGAATATCGATATCATTGCATTGCTTCAAGAAGTTTTGCGGCGATTGATTGCTGACTGCATAGTCTTAACAGAACCTTCTAATTGCTAGAAATTAAAATGAAGGGAATACCTACTGGTGTTTACGATTATATTATATATTTTGAAGATATATAAATTTGTATAAATTTAATGACAAAATAAGAATTTTATAATAATTATTTGTTGACAATTGTGAAATTTGAATATCTGTGAAACAGCCCAACACAAATACTTTTTAAATGAATTTAATCAATGTTATGCTTTTAACTCTTTCAGCTTTAGTTTAATCTGCACCAGCCAAAGTTAGGTGAAGTTTCTCTGGACTAGATTTAAAGCAATAAAACAATTAGCAGCACAAGGCTGCGGATATTGCCCGCTTTTATCATTTTATTTTCTTTGAAAAATAAATTGATCTCCGCTTTTAATTGGATTTTAAGATAGAGGACGTATTAATTTGTGCACGGAACTGGATTGTTTGGAATTTTGTACTGCAAATATTATGTAAACGACTCAATAATATCGAGACTAAGAAATAATTCTCTTCAATTCTGAAAATAGCACAAATGAAAGTATGTATTTAGATATTATTATTTCAAAGACTTATCTATGATTATTTCCTATGAAGAAATAAACCAATTTAATATTTTATTTAGGTGAGTCTGGGCGCTTGAAATAAGCTCAATTTTATCTAAGGTAAGGTTCTCGACTCCCAATCCGAAGGACCCGGGTTCGAACCCGGCGCGGCGTACGCAAATAAATTGTATTTGATTAATTTGTATTATTTCACTTTTATTAATTAGAAATAATGTAAAGTATGACGACCGTCCGTGGTCGAGTGGTAAGACACTTGACTCCCATTCGGAAGGTCGTGGGTTCGAACCCGGCGTGCGCAAATAAATTTTATTTGATTAATTTGTGTTATTTCACAATTAATTAATAAAATAATATTTGTTATATTTGCGGCACGCTCCAGAGTGGAAGATACTCCCAGTATCGCCCTGGTGTAAGACCACTATTCAGAATTGAAACGTTGCTTAATAATGACTTTAGCCGTGTTTAGTGACTAGATCTGAATAGCCAGGTACTTTCCCACCTTCCTCTTCCCCATCTCCTTCCCTTCCCCACTTACCTTCAGCCTCATAACGTACTCCAATTGGGGATGCCATAGTCCCACTGGCTCTAGAAGGGATCAGTTTGGGACTCTTGTGAGGTTTCTCTATAAAAAAAAAAAAATATTAGAGGCACGTTCCAAATTGGAATATACTCTCAGTATTGCCCTGGTGTAAGACCACCATTCATAAAAAATGAAATGTTGCTTGAAATGGCTTTAGCCGTTGTTGGTGACAAGATCTGAATGGTCAGGTGCTTCCCCAAATATGTCTTTCACATTTCCTTCCCCTCCCTCACGACATAACCCAATTGAAAATGCCATAGTCTCACTGACTTCATCCGGGAGCAGTTGGGACTCTTGTGCGGTATTTTAAAATTTAAAACTGAAATTTTTGTTTGTAAAGAAACTTGTTTGGTATTTTTAAAATTTATTTTAACATGGAACCCGCAACCTTGGGAATGGGAGGCAATATCTGCATTCTGACAATTACAACAATTGAAAATGTACAGTCCTTCAGATAATAAAACTAAACTAGAGACGGCTTAAGTCATTAAAAGAAATGTTTCGGTTCTGAATATTGGTCTTTCACCAGGACGATAATGAGAATATCTAGGATCAAATGGATTCAAATTTTATCCTCAAAATCTTACCCCATGAATACGCCACCGAGATAGAATTATTTAATAGTTTTGTCTTTATAAAAACATGTCTTGGTTATATTAAAACCAGCAGCTTGTCGACATGAACAAGCCGACGAAAACATTATACAAGTTACAAAAAGTAGAAAACCAAATAAGAATACAAACACGATACAAGAATGCTAAAATAGCAGAATCAACATAAAAGAATATCCCCGGCAGCACAATTTGAATTAAATCGAGTCAGTACAAAAAAGTAGCTTTCCGAAAGTCATGTATTTCACATTTGCAGAACTTGCAAAATGAAAGGTTTTATTTTGTGTTACTGAACACAATTTCACAATAACCAGGAGTTGGTAGGACTACAACATACCCTATTTTTAATGTATGTTGTAGTAAAATCAAATGGGGAAGGTACCTATGTATTTACAAATATGAGCTTATGCTTTATTCCTGGACTTTTATACTGAGCAGTAAAGTGCTATAGATACTTTGTATAGCCCCGGTGAAATACCTCCGTGCTTAAGGAGCAGATCTGAAAAGCCAGGTTTTTCCTTAACTTTACCTTCCTCATATTTTTTCTCTTCCTACTTTTATTTTTATTAGCTCCACACAGGAGACACTGAAGAAAAAAATTCCCTCAGGGTATATTTCTATGACGAGGGTCATTTTAGGGAGAGGAAGTTCTGAGATGGAAAAAGGTATGAGGGATGGGCAAGAATCTGAGGGTCAATTTGTCCAGGAGTGACGGACGTACGAATCCATCCCTCCCGCTGCCGTGCAAAGCGATAGGTCGATAGAGTCTAGCCTGATGGTTCAAAAGGACACCTTCAACCAGTCTCTCCCGATCCAACCCGCCACACAATATGTAGGTAAACGCACCCGCCACCAAGACAAGACAAACCTAATCCCATGAACCCGGGCACCCCTGCTAAGTTAAACGATGGGTCGATAGAGTTGGCCTGATAGTTCAAAAGGACACCTTCAACCAGTCTCTCCCGATCCGACCCGCCACACAATATGTAGGTAAACGCACCCGCCACCAAGACAAGACAAACCTAACCCCATGAACCCGGGCACCCCTGCTAAGTTAAACGATGGGTCGATAGAGTTGGCCTGATAGTTCAAAAGGACACCTTCAACCAGTCTCTCCCGATCCGACCCGCCACACAATATGTAGGTAAACGCACCCGCCACCAAGACAAGACAAACCTAACCCCATGAACCCGGGCACCCCTGCTAAGTTAAGCGATGGGTCGATTAGCCTGATAGTTCAAAAGGACACCTTCAACCAGTCTCTCCCGATCCGGCCCGCCACACAATATTTAGGTGAACGCATCCGCCACCAAGACAAGACAAACTTAACCCCATGAACCCGGGTACCCCTGCTAAGTTACCAAACATAACGAACAACTTAGGATGACCTATGGCAGTGGTGTTGATTAGCCAATAAGATGACCAAGGCGGCGGTACCCATACCTGCCCCTTTTTTTTTTGTTTGCCATCTTCAGCATCACAACAAACCCATAGGGGGAATCCATAGTTTCACTGGCTCACAACAGTTATGACTCTTGTGTGGCATTCACAGGAAAACACTTTTCTATAAGCACCAGGCACCAATATGTATAAAATTACATTAGAGTTAATTAATCTAATCGGCATTTCGATTTTCATTTAATAAATATATTTTTTCTTTTCGCTTATACAAAACTTCGCCATCTGAGCGTACGGAAAATCGTATCTTTAGGAATATGCACTTTCGGAAAAGCTACCTTTAAATTTAAACACGCTTGACAAGAAAATTGCCCAGAGCGTTTTAAAGAATTTCAAGCTTTTGCAACATACTGCATAAAAGAGCAGCCAAAATTTTACCATTAATTTACATTAAATGTAAATTAATGTCAAAATTATTCAGATATAACAGTCATATACCCTGAATACGTGAGCAAAGGTTGTTATAAATTGATTTTAACGAAGATATCCACACTTTATTGTATGTTGTTCGCAGCTCAATATTGTGAAGCAATGCAATATGAAGAGATTGATGACTGTTGTGACGTCTTCTATTTTAAATTCTAGGCATTTCAGCACTGAATTCCTAATTTGTTTTGTAATTTCGGAAGGTCAACATATTTTCGCTTTGCAATAAAAACCTAAAAAACACATCATTTTCGAAATATATTTTTTTTACTGCAATCATAAAAAGTTAAAAAAAAAACTCACTTTACGTTTTTCTAACTAAAAATCCTGATAAATATTTTATTGGACAAAACTATTATAAACGTTATCATCACTTTTTAATCATTTCATTAAAAAATAATTAATAAAAAATTTACAAATTTTCATAAATTTTTTCAAATTGCGGTCGGAAACTTTTGTTTCATATTTTTTTTAATTTTGTGGTTAAATCCTAGATTTTATTGTAAAGCGTGGAATTTTTTTCTTCATAACGCCGTTTTAGTTCATTTTTCTCACCATATTAGTGAGGGAGATTCAACAATTTCTATGAGGTTTAAATGAGATGTTCCCGAAGGCGAACAAATTAACCAGGAGACAAGGCACAAAAATTACTGATAAATATTATTATTTTATGAACATACTCCAATACATGAAGTATTTGTTAACCCTACAAGTTCAAAAACCGAATTTGTTTAACAAATAGAGAATCAATACATTTTACTCAACCTCTCTGAGGCCGAAAAACTTAAGCATCTTTGTAAAGTCAGTAGATATTCTATTTAGAAATATATATTAAACTTCTACCGACTACCAGTTCAGTGCTCATTGCCATTTTCTAGGCGCGGTCATAATAACATGTCAACTTTACCGTAGTCACCGTCATCATCATAACTCTGACAAAGTACGAGTTGCAACTTCAATATTCAAGGAAGCAACCGAGCTGAGTTTCCGACGATCCCGGCGACTCAGTTTAGGTAATTCTCAGTAGAGTATAGCTTTTAACCTTCCGATGCCCGCGGTGTCTGGACAGCACTTAAGAATATACAAGCTCAGCGATGTATCAGAAATTATTATCAAATTCAGTTTTCATGCTATTCGTTAATACCACATTGATTCGCTAAATATGGCAAGCATTGTACTTCATGTTTACTCGGTCACGTCGTTACTTAGATGCAAAATGCAGAAACATTCCCGGCTTACGAATGACCTGATAATAATTTTAAAATCTCCTCACAGTAATCGAAAAATTGTGTTTGTGTCGTAATGGAGAACTAAACCACCCGAGGAACTTAACTCTGGACCGGCTAATTTTGATTTTGTTAAAAAGTACGAGTTGATGGAGATATTTTCTAAAATTGACAATAAAGTTAACAACAGTATCGATTATGGTGATTTATTTTTGGGGTGTTACGCCATGTTGAGCTATCTCCTTCTTTAACCAACGTTTTTGACATCATTACAGCGTCTATCATCACACCGTCATGCTGTCCGAAACGTTGGTTAACGAAGGATTCCGCAAAAATAAATCACGCTTTAGTATTCTCACTTTTACGGAGTGGCAACGTCGTCAAAAAGGCAATAAACGTACGTTCCTTATCACAATAATGTTTTGTCTCACATTAGTTAATAGTTAGACAAAGGATGAGACAACCAAAATGTCTGCTTCCTCCAAAGGAAAAGGTTATCATTTTCTCGCCTCTCCCTCACTTGTATTAAAGAAATGAGATTCCCGTTACCGTGCCATTTTCGTGGGATTACTAAAAGCAGCTTTTAAAACCCTTATCGATTGTATTATTTATTTATTATAGATATTTAGTTCCTATTTTAGGTAAAAAAGATTTTTGTATTTTTAATGGTTCTATGATACTTCATCCGGCGACATCTCACCCCCCGGACACTTCATCCGGCGACACCTCATCCCCTGGACACTTCATCCAGCGGACACTTCATCCGGCCGACACTTCATCCATCGGGCACTTGATACCTCGGGCATTTCATCCCCTTAAATATTATTTTAGGGAATTATTTATTAAAATGGGTATGCAAAGCGGATAGTTTGTTGAAATACTTATATCTTGAGTGGATATCGGCTATACAAAAAATTTTACAGGAGAAGTTGGGACTCTTGTGAGGTAATCACATAAAAAGGAGTAGCGGACGTATGAATCCATCCATCCACTCGGTGAACGGTGATGGGTCGAGAGGGTCGGGCTAGAGATATAAAAACGTCTCCCTCAACCAGTTTCTCTTGATCTGGCCCGCCACGCATTAAGTGGGCTAAGGCAAGACAGTCCGACAAGACCTAGAAACCTCACCTGATGGATTCAGAAAAGAAACGTTGCTCGAAATGGCTTTAGCCATGTTTAGTGACAAGATCTGAATAGCCAGGTACTTCACCGCTTTTCTTTTCCCCATCTCCTCCCCTCTCCACATACCTTGAATCTCCTTCGGAACGCGAAATAATAATTAGTAAAAAATGTTGTATAACCGATATCCACTCAAGATATAAGTATTTCGACATACTATCCTCTTTGCATACCCATTTTAATAAATGATCCCCTAAAATAATATTTTAGGGGATGAAATAACAAGGTATCAAGTGTCTGACGGATGAAATGTCGGCCGGATGAAGTGTCCGCCGGATAAAGTGTCCGAGGGATGATATGTCGCTGGATGAAGTGTCGGATTCCATTTTTAATCTCGATTTTAATTTTTATGCATAAAATTGTGGGCATAAAATGTTTGCATAGCGTTGTTTTATTGAATTGTCGTGTAAAGGCCACTAGGCGACCGTCAGTGATATTCCGACAGCCACGATCGCCTGAAGGTTAAATGTATCCATTACCGTGAGCTCATCGTATATATCTTTACATTCTGTTGGGATCTCGTTGTTATTTTGCCCTTTGCGAACTTTGTTGAAAACGGTATACATTTTCTAGCGTACTTGGTTCTTACGTGTGACTTGAATTTAACCTTTCCATTCGAAACTTAGGTCTATGAGATCTGAGATATGTATTTAGCGAACATTTTATAATATAATTTTTTTTATTTTTTTAGAATAACTTAATAAGTGAAACCTCAAATTGGAATTCACAGACATAAACTTCTTAAACAATGATTTAAATAGTGTAAATTGATGCACCTTGTTTTAAAAAAATCACACAAACGCTAAAACGGGGATTTTTTTGGTATTAACCCATTTAACTTTTTCAGAGTTCAAGTATCTACATGTGTGTATAATATATACATAAACTTTTTAGTCCCTTGAATGTCTGAAACGGTATACATAAACTTATCTTTAGAAAAATATGTTTTTTTAATACTGGAAATGAATGGTCTGTCAACCTGTGTCACCTAACACTTTCCTTATAATATCGTGAAAGGAAATTGATTCTAGCGAAATGGAGCAAAGTCCTGATTTTCTTTCATATAGAAGATTGGTTGATATTTAATCGCTTTTCTTATGAATGGAAATTTTCATACAGAAAACACACGTCAACTTCTACTGTCAGAAACTTGAATATTGAAAAACTCTCGCTCGTTGAATTGAAGGTGGGTGATTTATACATAGCAAACTTAAAGTATTATTCGGAAAATGTTAATTCATTGTTTTACAGAACATTCCAGTCCTGAGAAAACGGGGACGCTTTTGTGAGGTATTACATAAAAGTTAAAAAGGTTTATTCAATTTCGTTTTTCACAGAAATTTTATAAATCAATTTGAGTTACAGTTACGCCAGTAGATTGGTAAACATAATTTATTTGAGTATGACACACACGTCAAATATACGTGCATCACACACTAAAATAATTTAATTAAACTCATTCAAAATAATGATCTGATGATTATGCGCCCCTCGCTGGACGTGTCCTAAATACGAATATTTAAATGTAATTAAGATATAATTAAAAATTATAATTGTTTGTTTTCGCATACGCCAATTTATAAAAAATGTTTTTAATTATTCTATTACGTGCTGTTGTAAAAAATGTATGTAGGGATTACTGGGGTGGTACATAAGAACACAGTGTCTTCCTTGAGACTCTCAAGGAAGACACTGTGTTTGTGTTTACTTAACTGTGGTTCCTTAACACGCCAGGTTTATCAAAATATGCACTTTAAAAAGGTTCCATAACAACTCAAAAAAGTGGAATTTTAATATCCCCATTTAAAATAGATGGAATACTATCGCATAACCTAACCTGACTTTTCAAAGGAGTGATGAAGTACCACACGGTAAAGTTGTCCGACCACTCTTTAAAACTGGATAATTTAATATACATAAATATTATTTCCACAAAACTTCTTTAACAATGTGAACATAATTGCATGAAGGTAGCTGTGAAATAAGAAAAAAAAAACTTTAGTATTTATTTGTTTTCTGCGGAATCCCAACTTCTTTTACATGGTTTACATAATACGTCAAAAGTTTAAACTACGAAGATCATTGAGAAAATCTGTAAAAATAAAACCTTTAAAACAATCTTACACATCACAGCCATTACCTACCTATACAGCAATAACATAAATATATCGATACGATATAATATTACGGTATAATAACGGAAAAAATAGAGATTCAAAAAGAAATCTACATTTTAAATTTTGTAACAAAAAAATTAAATAAAAGAATTTCAAATAGATGATTTTTTTTATGAAAGTAACCACAAAAACTTTGGTAAATATTGGATAAAGATGGAAATGGTTGATACGCACTTATTTTGAAAAACTCTTTTGATTCACCTTAATTACAACATTTTGCATTGAGGGAAGTGGAAAATGTTTTATTTTAAATTTCAAATAAGTAAAATATAAATTAGCTTTCGTTCTGTAAAACGAGACCGGCCATTTTCAAACATTTATTGTCAAATGTCATTTTGTTATGTTGGTATTCTTGATACTATATGGAGAGATGCTAGAGCGACCGCAACGGTTAGAAACAACGAGCGGCTAGATACACACGGGCGTTTTTATAATGTTAAAAAACTAAAATTCCGCCTAATTAGTACTTACTTAATACGCATGCTTTAATTTTTTGTTTCATTAAATTTTTTTTTTTTAGAAAACTATTTCTGTGATGATATGCGCCTACTAGCATTAAGGTAAGAAATACATCCCAGTTTTCAAGTAGTTGAGCGGATACGCTAGGTTTGTGTGACATGGTTTGTGATTCAAAAGAAAGTGCCCCCTTTATAGCGCCTACTTGCATCAAGGCAAGAAAACATCCCAGTTTTCAAGTAGTTTAGCGGCTACGCTAGGTTTGTATAACACGGTTTGTGATACAAAATATAATGTATTATTTACAAAAAATAAATACCGTAAAAAAACACGTTTTTTTACGTCATTTTATTTCAAAACACCGGTAAATTAGTGTTTACCTAATACGCTCAGTTTCGTGATATCTTCAAAATCATCTAGCCGTTTGTTATACATAAAAAAGTATCAGGAATACCAACATACCAAAGTGACAGTGATTACATACATGGCCAAATCTCATAAGACGAAAGGAAATTTTAATTTCACGTAAATGAAATTTATTTTTCACTTCCCAAAATGCAAAAATTTTTTTTTTAATGTAATTAAGGTGAAACAAATTTTTTTTTTTTTTTAAATGTGTATTAACCGTTTCCATCTATATCAAATAATTACCAAAACTTAAAATTTGACGTGCTACGAATTTGTGTGAAATATTTTGAGAATCTCTCAGACCTTCAGGCGTCACTACCTACATAGTAATTTAGTTCCCCGTGAAATAGGAGGCGCAACTAAAAGGTTGGTAGAAAGGCAGTTTATAAATCCAGAGGCTTTGGCGCTACTTCCACACCTCTGCATATTAAGACTGGGTTCATTTGTCGTAATTAACACTCCCTAAAAGCCTTCCACAAAGCCTATTCGTCGGCGTTTTCAACTCTGCGAATAATGAAATATGACCTGAAAGCGGGGCAAAGTAAAAAGAAATCCAAACGCACTGAAAACTCATTTGGTTAATTTCCTTTCGTAAAGTAAATGCCAGCCGGTTTGTACGTAGTTGAAATATTAGTTAAATAATATAATGTCTTTAAAAATATATTATTAATAGTCAAGTACTCCACCTACTGGTTAATATGGAATATCTTTTATTCAAACAGTTAGATTTAGTTTCATTATTACGATAAGTGAGTATTTACATCGGGGAGACGAAAAAATATGCATTTTAGACGAAAAAAATGCATTTTGTATAAGATTTTTTCACTTCACGCAAGTGTTCGACGCCATGTTTAGCCAAGTTAAGCGGCTTTTTACACTTCATTTCAACATTTACTACAAGAAAAAACTATTTACGTTCACAAAATAGGTTATTAGGTTCTTAGTTTGGATAAACTAAGAAATTCATGCGTATTTAGATTGAAACAAAATTTCGCAAATATCAAATCCATACAAAAGTAAGCGGAGTACTATACATTTACCAAAATATTTGGGTTTTCAATTAACACTACTGACTTTTGTATGGAAAATCGTTTTTTTAACATGAGGTTTACCTACAATAACGTAAAACACTGCGTCCTTAAAATAATATTCTGATATTGTTAGTTTCAAGTATAAAAAATTGATGTATACAAAATAATTTAGAAAGTTAATACTTTCTTTATATTATGGAAAAAACTGTTCTGTGATTGATAAAAAAAAAGTATGTGCTTATTATGTAGTTTTTTTTTTACGCACCATATTTTCATGTCCGGGTTTAGTTTTTCCCATTGGAAAACCTAAACCCTTTCATACACTTTTCCATAAAAATGATCATCTAGTAAATTCACGTTATGCAAGTGTATTATATAAGTATAATTAATACAAAACAATACAAGAACAACATGTTAATCTACCAAACTATTAAATGGGAATATAATTCACCGACTCCAGAT
Source organism: Limnephilus auricula (assembly GCA_951813805.1). Lineage (NCBI taxonomy): Eukaryota > Metazoa > Arthropoda > Insecta > Trichoptera > Limnephilidae > Limnephilus > Limnephilus auricula. Next base: position 27,478,246 of record OX638406.1, on the reverse strand, counting down.
ATTTTCATATCAGAAGGTTCGGCTCGGTGAAATTCCTAATTTGACCGATAAATCCTACAGATCCCTCAATATAAATATTTAAAAAATCTTTCGTAATCCTACATGTATTTAAAATGACTGATTTTTGCATTTTTATATACAAATTCTTTGACAAATCTAATATGCCTAAATTTTTACTTGCATTTCTATTTGCGTCTTTCGTGCCTCTTGGGTGTCTTGTGTCTCTCGTGTCCCTTGGGTTTCTTGCCTGTATTTTTCGTAATTTGAGTGAACTTTTATATTGTTTTATAAGTTTGTCGTATAATAAACAAATATTTTCTACCCACTAAAAATCAAAAAATGTATAAATATGTCATACGAGAAATAACCCTCTATTACAATATAATATATGTATTATATTATGCGCATGTTTGATTTCACACATCGTATGTTTTTATTCATTAGTATTTTCTATCGACATCTTTGTAAACATATTTTCCTCGTAGAGGGATGAATTTAAACTACGTTTGAAATACTTAAGAGAAAAATAAGGAAAAATGAACAAAACGAGGGAAAAAATACAATACATCGCTTTAAGAAAGCTTCGAAATTTACATATTTTACCCGGTTGGTGTTTACACGGAAAGAGCTTCTTTGTATTGGTAATTCTGAACGGAATAATCTGTTATTCGTAGCTAAAGTAAACAGCGGTCCAATTCGGTCTGAATACAAAACCAATATCTTAAAATTTTTAATCAATTTGATGTAATTGAAGAAAATGTAGAGAGTCCTATTTACATTGCAGAGACCCCTTGTAATTAATTGAGCAGCTATCGAAATTAATTAACGTCTGAGAAATTTAGAAATGAATGATTCGGGAAATCGTTAATAATATCGAGGGTGAAGGAGAAAATTAAATAACCAAACCGGGAGTTTTAAAAATAATGGTTTTGTATTCTTCCGTTCTTCAGAGGCTTGGTGAAGATAATGCCAGACGATTGTGTTTTTGTGGATACCGAAGTATTAAGAAATATAATTAAAGAATAATGATATCATTTTGGCTGGTCTGGTAATGTCATTAGCAATGCGTAATGGACACTAAATTTGGAGAGGAACATGCTTTCAATATCGTCCAGATGGCTCGGCTTATTGTTTGAAATGAATGTATATGTTTTTAGTGACCAGATTTCAATAGCTGGATACTTTCTAATAATTTTTTTCACATGATATTATTTTTCTACCTACATTCCTTAGCCCCAAAATGTAATCCTAATTGGGGAACTGGGGGTGCCATGTTCTTACTCAACTGACCTAAACAACATAACACGACTGTGATTTTCATGCCAAGCGTCACTGAGAAACAGCACTTTGTCTTGCTCACGCCTACATATTGTTTTGAACAAGAAAGGAACAACAATCTCTTATGGTCAATAAATTTTAATTTTCAAAATTTTATAATAGTTTTTTTTTTAAATTATAAAAGTTTAACGGAGTGTTCTTATATCACCATTTAAGAAAAATTGCTTTATGAAAGTTTCTATGGGGTCTTATTTATAGTTTAAAATATCCCATATGCAATTAATGTACTTATGTACTGTGTTCAACTCATCTTCTGTTGCGACATGTTCACAAAGCTTTAAAACAATGTTTGTTTTTTTAAAGAAAGACAAACATTCCCGGCTTAAGAAAAAATAACAATCTCCTACTAACACCACACTAAGCTGAAAATGTTGCTTGTGTCGTGATGGAGGACTTAGCCAGTCGTACAATTGAACACACGACGCCTGGGTGGGACCCAAACAGGTCAGTCACTGACCGATCATTTTTCATTATTAAAACAATCGGTCTTATATTTTTTTCATTCAACAACTCCACTTGCATGCGCAAATTTGTTTTTTTTTTTTTTTTATAGAGAATACCTCACAAGAGTCCCAACTGCTCCCGTCTGGAGCCAGTGAGACTATGGCATCCCCAATTGGGGTATGTTGTGAGGCTGAAGGAAAGTGGGGAAGGGAAGGAGATGGGGAAGAGGAAGGTAGGAAAGTACCTGGCTATTCAGATCTAGTCACTAAACACGGCTAAAGCCATTATTAAGCAACGTCTCAATTCTGAATGGTGGTCTTACACCAGGGCGATACTGACAGTATCTTCCACTCTGGATGATTCTAATAAAAAACGGTGCTATGAAAATGTTTCAAATAATATTAAATACCGTTACATCATAGGAAATCTTTTTACATGAAGAACAAAAAGAAGATTACCTATTGTTTTGTCCTTGAAAGATACGTAGTTTCAGTTGATTTTAATAGATGCCGTTAAGTGTAGAGCTTATGTGAAGTTCTGACAATTGTTCAGTAATAAGAGCAGTACACCCTGGTAGATGATCGCCAAGAAGCTCAGATTCAATTCCTGTACAGTAAGAGTAGAACTCGGGATTCAGAAGTATAATTTATTGTAAATACGTTAAGATAAATAATAAACTAGATTGTACGTACGAGAACGTAGGTATTCTTCAAGAGCCCCATCACAATTATCAATGTATGAACGTGGATAAGGCAGACATAACAACTACTGAAAATGAAAACAGAATTATGTTGAAATAATTGTAGAGACTATTTATTGTGTAATTTTTGTGTACCGAAGGATTTTTGTATAAAATATCTTATGTGTCTAATTTAATGAAACCACTGCACAAGTACAAAATATGTACATACAGGCAAGGAAAGGATAGAAATGAATCACCTGCGGAACACTTTCTTCTATAGAGCTGGTTCATTAATTGCAACGCGTATAAAGCAGAAATATTTTTTTGTTTTGTAGCGGTACATTAATTTCTTCAGCGGCGACGATGAACGAAAGAGCGGAATATTGATGCGGAGATGTTTATGCGGTGAAGATCGATTGACTGAATGGAGGTAATAAAAAAATGACAGTTCTTTGGGAGGGGGTTAGGTTAGGAAATGTAACAATACTAACTACAAGTACAGCGGTTCATGATATATAAATGTAGTTTGTAGGTAAGTTAGTTGTGTATTGTGTAAAGGCCCAACCGCAGTGCGTTTTACTTTCATACTGTCATTCTTTTTGAGTCTAAAGAAAATTCAACGTAATCCACAACGTCGAATTTAGTTAGGATTTCTGTAACGCTGCTCCTGAGGGTGGTAATCGGAGCGAATAAAAAATGCGAGGAACGGCTCTCTATTTAACCGCTCTATTCTGTGAAGCCAGTATCCAGTGAAGTTATGCAAGAAAATATCTTGACTTTTAAATGAGCCCTTTTCTACGGAATGAAGAAAAGCCACGGAGTAAAGAAAAGAAGGAATTTTAGAATTGCATTTATGATATTTTTACTTGGGTATCTATTTCAATATTTTTTGCCTAATAGTCGGAATTCTGTTTAACTATTAATTAAATAATATAATTTTGTTTGAGAGAATCAATATAAATAATGAAGTAGGAAAATCCGTAAAAAAATTACGGGATTGTCTGAATTCTTGACAAATAAATTCCAATCTTAAATACAACAATAAAAATATTTGTCTTTTATAATTATTTTATTTTTGGTACCCACCTAGGTACTTTATCGCGTTCACGCAACTATAAGCATTTCACTCTAACACCACTCACAAGGCCATACTAATGATTATTATCAACAAGAAAGGAGCAATATTCAATTGATGACTACCGTCTGCTGAGTCTCTCAAGATCATAATATCTATTCAGAAAAATATCAGAAGAGAGGTTGAAATTGAGAATATGAAAATGGCTTTGTTAACCGAAAAAGCTGCCACAATAATAAAATGAAGCTAAAATCCTTGCATAACTTAGTAATAAAATTATTGAAATTGATTTAAATTAAATTTAAAAAAGGCTAGATTTTTTATTTATTTTTTATTTATGTACTAGATGGCTCATATTGCATGTTTTTAACTTACAAATAAAGAAGAATCCATTACTGTACGTTCTTCATCAGGACGTCAAATTTCACAACTAAAATTCAAGTTCTGTGTAAGTTCCTATGATTATTTCCTCCTGGGCTGGATCTTTCGGACTACTTGGATAAAACACAATTTAAATACGTCGTTCGCAGAATTTGAATGTTGATGAATTGTTAAAATTCTGTGACTCGATCTGTTTTGATTCAAACTTTGAACCTTAACATCTCAGTTTTGTGCCAATGGCAGTAAGAACCTTGTTGTTCCTAGGCTTTTATTGTGTTTTATTTGCGAGTTTTATGGTGATCTCGGTTTCTAACTGGGTCGAAGCAGTGACCCGTTCCAAAGTGTATAGACTAATGGTTCTTGAAAATACAGTATTCAGATTTATGCAGTATTGGATATAGTACGCCATTAAAACTTCTATACCAATAATTGCCTACTCAGATGCATTGAAAAATGACAATAACGGCTCTTTTGCAATATATATCTACCTAGTTATCACCGTCTGTGTGTGTGCCTTATCCTCAGGCAGACATTAGTAATTGTGTTGGGCTCTTCAACAATTAGAGGCCCTGGTTTATTAGAGCAAGTGGTTTATTAACAATATTTACGTGCTTATTATACTTCTGGGTCTTACGACTGGCTCCAACTGTCTTGGAATTGTATCTGAGATCTAGAGCTCTCTTTGACCGGCTGTACTCGCCGGGTGAAACTACTCTAACTGCCTGACATCTGACGGTATCTGACGTAAGCTATAAGCCTACTGACATCTATCAAAAACATCTGAAACTACGTGCTATTTAAGGTCGCTATAACTTTTATATACATGTAGTTTTATAGATGTTTCACTTTGTCAAAATTTATCAATTTCTATTTTCTGTTATCTTTCCAAAATCTGACCACAACGTGATATTACAAGCTCTGTATTTAAGTATTTCACCCTTTCCTTTCCAATTTGATATGTCAATGTATACTTCTTGTGAATTTTACCCTTGTTTTATTTATACACGTTGTATTATATTATACTGAATTTCCTTTTGATTTTGTTTCCACTGTTTACATTGTGATCATTTTTCTTTCTTCCACAATTCATAATTACTCGAAATCCAACGGTGTTTATCTCCTTTAAATGCACAAACATCTAATCTAAACAAAATTTGGGGTCGACGATCGAGTGCACTCGTTGTTTAGACAAACGGTCGATGACTCGTCTTTTCTGTGGGACCAATTTCAAGGCCTTTCCATTCCCATGCTCATAAATACTTTAAAGTTCTCCCCTGTTTTCCATTGTTCTGTCAACTAACGCTTCATGATTGGCCCATTTAAATTTCCCCGCAATGCCAGACGAAGATCAAGCATCTTATTGGTACACCTCCCACTCCTCCTCGATTTTACCTGTTTGTCTCTCTCTTATTTCATAACCTACTCGCCTGTCTCCAGAAAGAAGATTTCTGTGCGATCTTATAATAAATTCTACTGGGTGTCGTTAGCGTGACGATTTTCAACTTGTCGCAGTCTCCATATCAATTTTCACCTCTCGACGCTCCCTGTTATGAGCGATTTTCCGATTTCCTTTATAAATTTTCTTTGAGAAAGTCTATTCCATCACAAAATCCTGGCGTTAAAGTAAATTTTATTAAACGAATTTATATCGTCTCTCAATTAATTCATTAAAAATAATATTATTTTTTCATAATGAGAGATACTAGTGGGAGAAAGTCCACTAATGAGTAAAATTGTTACGCTGTGTTTAGTGACCAGAACTGGATACTCAGGTACTTCCCCTCCCAACTACCTTCAACCTCACAACTGCCCTAATTAGGAATACCATAGTTTCAACGGCTATATAGAGAGCAGTTTACGACGCTAGTTTCCTATTCACACTTTTTTTAAATGACTTTTCCATCGGTAAAAGGAAGGGAAAAATTATAGATCAGTTATTACTATATTCGTTTAACTGAAAGCATGATTAAAAAAATTACACAAACTTTTAATTTGAAATTTGTAAATTACTAAATAAGCAAAAATAACTACCTGTCTGTCTACCTACTTATTAAACGTTTCGCTTTACGACAACTAAAGCGGACTGTCTGTAGTTATGAGGTCCGAAATCAGATTTTCAGTTAATTTAATAACAATGTGGACTATAATACTTTCGCAATTCTCCAATTAAATGTCCAAAACTAAATAATCCAATTTTCCACTGCACTTTACGTTTTGCAATCATGCTAAGTCTAATTAAGCAGTTATTACGTGAAATTTATTAGGTTAGGTAGAAAAGTCTGAAAATTATTTTTTTATAATCGTACTGCATTCAAAATGTACTATTTCTAAATGGCTTTACGGCCCATGGAGGTTTGGAGTCGGGTGTAAATCGAACTCCAATATAATTACTTAATTCGTCTTTTAAACTGGGGATGGTCGCACGGTATCATGTGTAGGTCATACTCGAATTATAAATCACTTGAATTGTATTACTTGTAAATTGATTAATTGAAATATAAAATAGTTCAGATGAACTTGCAATAAAGGCGAGATGATTTTAGAAAATGTCTAAGGTTTTAAGAAATTGAATGGAATAAATTTGAGCAAGGAATTGATAACAATAGTTTTCAATGATTTGAAACTTTGTTTCTCGTGAAAGCTTAGACAAAATGATTCAAAAACTTAAAATGATTTAAAAAATTAAATTACAGATAGAAACGGAGGTTAAATATTGCAAATAGAGCGACTCAACACCAACAACCAAAATATTATTGTAAACATTCGTTTTAATAACAAACCAATTTTTTGGTTTCCTTACCCCGTCAACTTTTATTAGAAGTGCAAGGTTAGCACAGATTTTATTTTTAAGTGAATACCTCACAGGAGTGCAAACTCCTTCCAAATGTCTGGAATCAGCGGGACTAAGGCATGCTTAATTATCAGGGTGTAAGATGATTTGATAATGAAAGAAGTGAGGGTGGAAAAACGATGATGAGGAGGAATGATGCAAAGAACCTGGCTTTTCAAATTTGGTCACTAAACACAGCTAAGCCATTTCAAGCAACTAAATGGTGGTATTTCTATGTACCAGAAATAGAAATGCATGTTCATAAGTATTAATTTCAACATCCAAGGATTTAAACCCACTGCCTCTGAATTCGCAGTCATGGATCTTCGCTGCTCGACCACAGAGTTCGTCAAAGATTACTTAGGACCCTGAAAATTATTCCTTTATTTCTGCATTTCCATAAAATAATTATAACAATTTGGTAAGTACTCAGAACAATCGTTTTAATTACAAAATGCATTTACCGTTATGCTTCCTTGCCAGCATTAATTAGCGGATTCGTTTGTCAAGTGACGCAGAATACGAAATTGGTTAAAAAGGTTTTTGCCAGTGGAAAATATTAGGCCTTACTTTAAGCTTGGGCCGGTGCCAATGATACGTTATAAAAAATATATATTTCGGTCACGTACTATGAAATAAGAACGAGCCTTTATCCGTATGCAGTAAAGGTTGATGTAATTCGGGGGAGGATTTTACAGAGATATCGACTGTCGCAAAGACCTTGATAAATCTGGGATTCTGCTATGAAAGATCCTTGTTACTAAGTAAAATTAATAGTAGGTTTTTTAACCTTTTTTTCTGGAATAAAACATTGAATTTATCTGAAGTGATTAAATCACTAGATTTAGTGTAAAAACCTTTTAGAAATTTGTACGGAAAAACCTCAAACGGCTAGTTATACTTCAGACATATTTTTTTACATTAAGTAATACATAATAATACATAGTAAAAGAAAAACGTTTAATAAAATTATGTTAGTATTTCTTAGTTAAAGTATGATTTTGACGGCCCCACGACAAATTGTTAATGTTAACAATTAATTAATGAAAAACAGTATAACGTATATTTGCGGCACGTTCCAGAATGGAAGATACTCTCAGTGTCACCCTGGTGTAAGACCACTATTCAGAATTGAAACATGGCTTTAGCTGTTTTTCGTGATCAGATCTGAATCCCCAACTTCCTATTCCCCATCTCCTTCCCCTCCCCACTACCTTCAGCCTCACAACATACTCTAATTCGGGATGCCATAGTCTCACTAACGGTGTGCGGTGTACATATCAAAAAAAAATAAGGTTTTTTTTTGCTTTAAAAAAATCTATTTCTTATTTCTACCAATTAAAATTGTACAAAGGTATCTGTTTCTAATTCTCATGGATTTAAAAACCCCTATCATGATTTTAAATACTTCATTTTCAACTGTTAATGTTCTACAATAAAATATATAAATTTGTTTTAGACCACTTTAATTTTAATTACACTCTACCGGTTTCGGAAGAACCCTTCCTTCGTCAGGAGAATATTAAAACTAACCTATGATACAAAATATTGATAGATATATACCAAACATTTAGGTGCTGGAGTGGGAGGTCAAAGGGGGAGGGGGTAGTTGCGGGAAATCCAGCAATAACAGAGCGGTTTATTGGAAACATATCTAGAATGGGACTAAACGATAAATTAATTTGGTTATTCCAAATGTTATGTTCCGTGATTCTAATATTTACATTTCTGATTGTCTTACCTATGTAGAATGATGGACAATCATTGCAACATAATTGGTAAATGCCTGAGTGGCTTAATTTATGATCTCTATCTTTAGTGTTTTTTAATAATTTACCTAAGTTGTTGTCAGTATAGAACGCGGGAGAACATTTAAAATATTTACATAATAATAATTTTTCGGAGTTTGCCAATCATCTTATTTCCACCAATCATACTTTTAATAAGGACACAGGGGTTAAAATTCTTCACCGTAATAATAAAAGCAAAAAATTAGATAACCTGGAAGCACTTGAAATTAAAAAATCCCTAAATAATAACGCTAATATATTGAATAACCAAATTAATTTATCGTTTAGTCCCATTCTAGATGTTTCCAATAAACCGCTCTGTTATTGCTGGATTTCTCGCAACTACCCCCCTCCCCCTTTGACCTCCCACTCCAGCACCTAAATGTTTGGTATATATCTATCAATATTTTGTATCATAGGTTAGTTTTAATATTCTCCTGACGAAGGAAGGGTTCTTCCGAAATTGGTAGAGTGTAATTAAAATTAAAGTGGTCTAAAACAAATTTATATATTTTATTGTAAATTATGGCGAGCCGCAAAGTTAATGCTTATTACGAACATGTTAATGTTCTCTTTATTTACAACTATGAATGTAGTATTCAAATAAGAAGTTAAATATTTCACTTCGCCATATGTTAAAAATTATTTATTTATGCATAAAATTTCAACATAAATGTTTCTATTCACAATTGAATGGCATTTCTGACCTGATGGTCTGTCCTCAAGTTATATAAGCCCGAGTGGTGCAGTGGTCGCCTCCATACTGACCAGCCAACAAAGTAATGTCCCAACATGCCAGTGAAACTATGGCTTCCTCATTATTATAAATAATGATGGTAGTACGGAGAAACTAAAGGGGAAGTGAAGGGGAATGGGAAAATATAGTGAAAGGTTATCGAAAACTTACGTATTCAGAACTGATCACTTAAAATAGCTGTTTCTACTTCAATCAAAGTTTCAATTGGAAACTGTGGTACTTTTCCAGTGCTACGCTGACAGTATATATTCCTAACTTCAGACTACAGGAATTCTCTTCTCTTCTTTAACACACCTGACAATTTATTTATACCACGTGTTAAGGAAAATTTTAATTCCTTCTCAGAATACGAGCTGTCTTAAGTAACGAGATAAGCCTTGAAATTTAAACCCACTTCTCTCTATATCTTAAACATTTTCCTTTAAAACGCAGGAAGCATGTCTAGTAAAATGCCTACCTTTGGAAACGAAAGAAGTTCTCTTGAAAATTCCACCTTAGTTTACACTAAATGTAACTTGAACCAACAAAGTTAATAAGTAGATAATAATTATTTTATGTCTTTGATAAATATCAAGATTATCTAAGGAATTTCGCTGTTTCCTGAAGGTACTAAAATTTGGATCAATTTTGGATTGGTCCAGTTAATTCAATCTATAACTTATTAATTATATTCGTAAAGGTTTATGATCGTTATTGTTTAGCGGTCTATGATTTGAGTTCACAAATTACACAATTTTACACACCAAAAGCCCAGCCTTCATTACCTCTCCCGCTTTTACGGTACGTGTAGTTTGATAGTAGCTCTGTTACAGTTGGCACATTTCCATTTCATATCTCATTTTGTTTCTATCATCTTTGCCAAATACCCTTAAAGAAATACCTAGCACAGGTTAACTGAGTGTTTTTTTTTTAATAGTGATCCTCAATTTCAACTAAAAATGGGTACTTGCGGGTTGGATCATCAGAGAGAAATACATAAAATATCCAATATCCTGTTTCTACGAAACCTTCGCTTAAAACTTTGCAAGAAATTTGTTCAGAATAGATTTCGATGTGACATAATACATGATGAACCCACTTAAAATATAATAATACTCACCTTTAAATCCATAAACCAATATGGTATAAAATGACGGGGTGGCGCTTAAAAACCCCCACACAATCTCTCTACTTTACAGAAAATTGAATTCTTTCCTCCTATTTCAATTAATTTTCTAAGTGTTTTAAAGAAAGTGTCCTTAACAAAACAGGAACATGTGACACATTTACATCGCGAGAATTATATTTCATAGTATTTTAATAATGAAATCACTTAAAGGCCAAATAGTCACATATATTTCTCACGAGATACAATGTTCAAGCTTAATTATGTGTGTAATTTAAGGGTAAGTTATCTGGTAAAGTCATCATTCGAAATGAAAGAAGATTGAGACATAAATTTTTAAAAAGACATTGAATTTTTTTGCTTAAAATATGACAACGTACCTACATCCCAAATTTAAAATCGTATATTTGCATAAGACTCTGATATTATTTAAAATACTCAGGGGTGTATAATCGTACTGAAGGCCTGATTATATCTATGGTTCATATCGTAACTCAAAACTGAAATCACATGTTAAAAGCAAAAGGTTATTACGCTACTAGTAATTTTAAATACACTTTCAAACACCTAAAGGGCGCCAGTTTGGTACAAAAGACCGTAAACCATAATATCTATAAAATTAAAATATCTCGATAATAACTAGAAAGTTGCAAATGTAAGCTCCTGCGGCGACGTCATCTCGAGATATCTCTGCAACCGACAGAACCGTACACCAACAGCTTAGCCCAGCACGCCCAGCAGACTCTATTGAACGAGCTAGATGTAATTATGTACTCGCCTGCAGTTTTAATAAACAAGGAAGGAACTACCCATAAAATTTGTAGTTGAAATAGATAATTGCTACAATCATTCAGAAACACAGCAAATCTTATAAAAAAAAAAATTACCTACTTCGTATTTACAAAAACCTTGGGACAATGGAACAACAAATTCCTAGAAACAAATTTCTTTAATGACTTGCCAGAAAATATAAGACCCCTTAAAAATAGTTTCAAAGAATTCAAAATATAATTAAAAAATATACTTAAAGTTCACAAAAAAATTGTAACTAAATAATGAAAATAACAACAATAATAAAAAAGATATTAGAGAATTTTTTTTCACCATTTTTAAATCTGGTGAAAAAAAAATTCTGTAATATTGTAACATCTGTTTCTGAAAAAATAAGAAAATATACAGATTGAGGAAATAAGATTAAAAGATATGAAATTAAACAATTTTTTTCACTTTGTTCCACTTGTTTATTTACACCAGGACCGGTTTCGTCCTACTACGGACATTTTCAGACTGGTAGTTGAAATTCTTATGCTACGGAATTTATACAAACTTAGGCAGGGGCGCACAACATTGTCTCTATGTGATGAATGTTTCTATTTTGTTAATTTAAGGTATTATCAGTTATTTTGTTAAGTTAAGATACATATAGATAATTATAAAGTTTATTATTAAAATATGTATGATGATACATAATAAAAGGTTATTTTTAATTGACATGAATCTATATGAATTTATATAATTGAAAAGGTTTGTGATCACTGATATTTTATTTTGATAATGTTGGGATATTCCCTCCTTGTTGCTTAGGGCTTAATTAACAAATATTGATAGCACTGGTGTAAATAAACAAGTGGAACAAAGTGAAAAAAAATGTTTAATTTCATATCTAATAAAATGGAATTCCACCATGAATTAACAGTTAAAAAACTAGACTCATTAAGATTAAAAGAATTTTGGCATACTCAGACTATAAATTAAATGTAGGATTACAAAAGATTTTTTAAATATTTATATTCAAGGATCAGTAGGATTTATCGGTCCAGTTAGGTATTCTACCGGGCCGAACCCTCTGATATTTATTTATTATTAATTTTCAACGCCCTGATGGGCTTTTACATAGTAAGTATATAATACAGTGATATATATGTAATATATATATATAATACAGTGATAATAATGTTTAAATAAGAAATATAAAATATCTGGATGAATTATTTTCCCATTTGGTCTCTAGTGCGTTGATATGTTGTTCTTGTATTGTTTTGAACTTATTATACTTATATAGTACACTTACACAGCGTGGATTGACTAGATGATCATTTATAGAAAAGTGTGTGTAAGGGTTTAGTTTTTTCCTGTGGAGAAGATTTAACCCGGACATAAAGACTGATACCATAAAAAAATAACTTAATAAGGAAAACCGTGGGTTCATATTAAACCGCTTGGACACATAAGCTTGTTTTTCACGATAATTTAACATAGGTAGACATAGGAATGACGTATGTCCCGTACCTGAGTTATTATAAAAAATACAGAAACAAAATTATGAATGTGAAATGTTTCTATATTATACGTGTAACTTTTACTCTGTTTTTAATTATGCTTAAATTTTGTACAAAACAGATACGGTCGCATCTAAGAATAGATGCAATCGTATCATTTCCTGATTTTCCCGTTTGATTGCGATATCACATTTACCTAACAAAATGTATTTTTTTACTATTTCACCAGTACAAAATTTCTTATCTCGTGATAGAATCAGTTAAACGGACCATAAATCGCATGTAACAAGGGAAATGTAGGCAAAAAATGGTATGCCTAATAATTTTGGCCCACAGCAATGGCAGCATTTAAGTCGTATGTTAATAGTTAAGCCCCGCTTATCTTTTCGACTTAATAATTTTAATTGCGGGACTAAATCCAGTTTATAATTGTCATTCTCGCGTAGCAAATCACCTCTTTAAGCGGCAGGTTTTTTCGGAGTGTTAGCAGTTTGGTTTTCAAATAGGCTAACAGGGGCGCCACATCTGAATGCGCAATGTGTGCTTTGCACGCGGGCGGTCAAACTTAGGGACCTGTTCAATAAGGTGGGTCATTTAAAAAAAAGTGTTAATTTCAAATTCTAACAGCAAAAAAAGGGTGGCAAATGGGTGCAAAACGACGTGTTTAAAATTTTAAAATTTTATGATACGATCTTCTTCCTCCGGATTCACTTTAAAGTTTTGAAAAATTTAAATTTTAGGGGTTATTTCTAGTGTGTATAAAAGTTACTATGAATCTTTTTAACAATATTTTTTGTTATCTTCCATAGTAAATATGGTATATATTTACGAAATCATTTACAAAAAGTCCCGGTTTTATTTATTGGAGGCGTGAGGTGAGAGCGTGAGGAGCACCGATTGCACTAAAACCGCAATAAAAATGGAGGAATTCCACCGCAGAAGTAAAGTACTGTTTGATATTTTGTCTTGCAAATCCAATGATTTCAGTAAATGTAACTGTTCTACAGATCAAAAAATACCTGTAAATGAATAGAATTATGGATATCGCTTCAACAAAACAAATAAAAACTGCGTTGAAAGGGAAACTTTTGAAGCAAAAATCCTTGTGCCCGTCTAAAACGAAAAGCACAGGTAAGCCAACTATCTCTCTACTTGATATTTCCACGTCTTCTGCATTAAATGAATACGATTGTAAAGACGTTTTCAAACCTAATGTTGTATCTCAAATGCTTCAGAAGCAGGCTCGGTCAATTTTGATCATTCCACACTGTCTAAAACTTGTGATAGATATGGAGTGTCGGATAAGGCAGCAGCAGCCATTGTTTAAGCAGTTCTGTATGACATTAAGTCTAATATTCCAGTTACTGACAACGTTCATTTTCAGAAAATTGACTGAGAGTTGCATGAATTATTTACTAAAGACGTGGATACAGATCAGTTATATTTGTATAAAATAGTATCTGCAGTTACAGTGGGGGAATTACCTGAAGATTTATGCCACAAATCTCCCGGAGAAATGTCTCATGCCAAACAACTTACGCGTGCTAACCGAATTCTTCGTCTTTATGTTTCAACGGAAGCTCTTTCCAAGAATCTTATTATTTTAGAAACGTACGTTGTTAAAGTTTATGCTCCGACTTGGTTCAGCATTAAAACTCATCCCACCTGTAAAGATGGAGCACGTCACCTGTGGTAGTGAATCTCAGTCCTAGATACTTATCAGCTGAACTAAAAACTATAATTGATCAAGTTATAGAAAGAAACAGTTACTTCGCACACCCCGAAAATTTATTGCTTGCAATGTTGACTGACCCTCACAAGCATATCCGAGAATTTACTGCGCATCGTGTTCTAAAAGCACGCAGTAAGGAACTAAAAAAAACAGGGCTGTTCCAACTTCCAAACATAAACTTCGATGCATCATATTATTTGGAAGCAAAATGTAACTCAAGGGGGAGAAGGTAGACTGCCTCTTCTGCGTCTGCCATGTCATACTCAAGCAGTTGAAAGAGGTGTAACGACTGTTATTGAAGCCTTGACTACTTTATGTACGAAGTCTGCAAGAAGAGGTCTTATTAAAGTGAAGATTGAGTCTCGCAAAATAATGCCGAAATTTGAGAGTTAGAAGGATTTTTCTGGTATTTGAATACACTACCTTGAAATAATTTAAATTATATTCATATATGTTTTTAATAAATAATCCGAAACATCCCCTCTATTTTGCATTTTATTGAAAAATAGTTTTTACTTCTTTATCTAACATTTTTTTAAGATTTAACAAGGGTGGGTTTTTCTATTAAATATTATTAAAAAAATTACATGATTTTTCATCTTCATTTAACACCCTTTTATCACTATTAGACAAATAAAAACAAGAAAAAAAATTTCCCCATACATTCGTGACCCACCTTACTGTTCAATTCGCCTTTTTAGTGGTCATCATCATTTTAAAGATAAACTGGAAAGGACACGCAGGTGAGGGGCTACGGAGGGATAGGAGGGAGTGAGGGGCAGAGGAAGGGATTTCCAATACATAGTAACGGTAGGGGAAAGCGGGGTGTAAATTTGTAAAATCCATACTTCTCAAACTCTCAGTCATATATGTGTCCTGCTCACGGGTCGGAAAATCTTCTGAATTATTCGTACGCACCAGATAGAAAAAACAAAACTATTGTGTATCCAAAATGACTTCAATAAATAGAATTAAGATACAAATGCTTTGTTTGAGTGCAATTGCAATGCATGCCAAGTACTAGCTAGTTTAAGATAAAACAATAACTTAGAAAACCAACACTTTAATTTTTTAATATATTTCTGGCCGACTGGATTCCGCAACAACCGTAGCATCTTCAGGGCTCTAGTAAATACTCTAGTAAAATCTACAATTTTAGTAAAATACGTTATAAATGATATATTGTGCTTTCTTATCGAAATTTAAAAAAAAGGGCTGAACTCCAGTGGAGGAGGTAGGAGAAGGGTAGGTGGTGGATTGGGAAGAGAGTGCTTTTTGTCGATAGGGAAAAATCTTAAGTTATCGGATTTATTTAGGTTTATTTTGTTATAGTATTATACTGCCCTGAAGAAGCTAAGGATGTACCGAAACCCGGAGCATTAAGAATATTAAAGAAATGCGTTTTTTTCCTAAGTTGTTGTTTTATTTAAAAAAAAAAAAAATATATATATATATATATATATTTATTTTCTTCATTTAGTAAATTATTTTTATACAATTTTTTAACCCTCGTGCCGGGCCTGAAGGGGGGGAGTTCCAGTTTAGGCCTTCATTTAGTTTTATGGGGGAGTGTTTCGGATGTGAACCCATTCATATAAATTAAAGTAGACTCTTTAATTAAGGAGGTAATGAGGCCGGAGTCGGGGATGTTGTTTCTTCGCACCGTTTAATTTTGGAAATTTGGTATTTTGGCGTTTCAAGTCCTTTCGGGTTGTTTTGTTTATGCGTTTCAAGGGAGTAAGTTCATAATTAAGCCGCGAAAAGTAGAACTTTCCTTCATTTCATGAATCGTGTGCAAAATAATGCAACCTTTTGACAATAGTAAGATCAGTAAAAGCAATGAAAGTCGACTAAATGCTGCATAAATTAAATGTCAGCAGAGCATGTGTGGTAAAATCTGCGTGACAGCATGACAAATATGGATACCTGAGAAGAAATGCAGGAGAAAGCTTAGTAAACGAGTTTAACCCCATGATAATTTTCAAATATAGACCATATTGTATGCTTGATAAAAGTATTGGTTCGAAAAACTTAAGTGTATAATTCTTTTTGTTCTGTAATTTATATTTTTTTAGGGTTATTTTTTAATACATTTAAAGAATTTTAAGCATTTTTCCACCAACTTTTCTGTGACCGTAACGGTTATGTATAGGCTGTTAAGATCATCTCCAGACTGGTACTATCGTCTCTTAAACTACAGTTTATAAATATAACACATATGGGAACAATTATTGTATAATTTAAAAATCCACCATCTTACAGTGTGACATGGACAAAATATAAATATAAAGTAAGCAAATACAAATATAATAATGGATCCCAGTCCAAGCAAAACAGAAAAATGGTAACTGTCATTATATTACAAAAACAATAGTAATTATTGCTTGTTACCATAGTATTGTAAACATATATTTTGAAAAATAATGAAAAAGCACAATCAATAGACGAACATATACGTGAAATTAAAAAAAATGTATCCATATTATTGATACGCTAAAATCTGTTTATCACTCGCTCCGTGTATGTGATACTAACGGAAGCGGTGCCATCTAGAAGAGAACTATTAAAACATTCAAACAATATTTTCCCACAAAGGCGGGTTTTTACCTGCTAGTATCTATTAAATAGGTCAGAAAATGAAATACAAAAGTTATAATGATTTTTTTATAACATTGGTTAATATAACCGGAAATTTCTGACAACCGGTCTAAAAAGTTAATACCGGTTATACCTTCAAGAAGGCTAAAACAAAAATTAACATTCCAGACAAATGAATACATAATAAAAGCGAGAAACATTTTCCACAATTTACACAAAATTTCAAGGCCTACTTATAAGCAAATTATTAGGAACTTTCACTGAAATTTAAATACATTAATTAAAAACCGAGGCAATAAATTACCTCCATTTCTTGATAAATTCAAGTGAATAACGCCATTCTTTATATCGGTTTCGGGATGTTATTCGTGAATAATTTATTGGTTTGAAGACAATAAGTTATTGAATTGGGAGGCCGATATGGGTACCGCCGCCCCGGGAATTTATTAGATAACCAAAATCTCTGCCACATGACTTAAGCAGGGGTGCCGGGTTCATGGGGGGTGAGGTTTGACTAGGTCTTGGCGATGGACGCATTTGCCCACATTTGGCCGACTCGGGAGAGACTGGTTGAAGAATAGGGTGTGTCAATTATTTCAACTTTTGTATTCGGAAACGCCTGATATCTCTAAAGTTGCGTCTTACAAAGAAAATGAGAACATTTTAAACATCGAATATGAAAATATTTTAAAATTATGGTAATTAACAAAAATTTTTTTCACAATAATTCTGTTACATAACCTGTCAACATTCAATTTTGAGCATCCATTATTTTTTATTCGTTGTATTTTGTTTAAAAAAATTGGTGTAGTCATTGTTTGGTATCTTAATTTTATCCAGAAAAAGTGTTATTTTCCCTCTTTATATTTTTAGCAAACACATCACATATGTTTCAATTTTTTTTTTGTGTTATTTGTACTACAGTTATGGAATAAAATTAAGTTTGCTACAAAATTTAAAATATGGAACCTTTATTTTATTTTTTCCCGAATCACGAAATCTATTTTTTTCAAAACTTCTGGCCATTTTAGCAAGCTAATAGTGAACACCAATTTCATTTAATTTTACGTTTTCGAATAGCTACAGATCATACGCAACTTTTGAGACCCCGGGCGTTTAAAAATAAGGCTTTTTTTCTCTCTATGGAGAACGACACACGCTATTGAAAAAGTCCTTTTGACAGCTCCAGTAGGACTCTGGGAACATTGCATGCACCGCAGTGAGAGGGATGGATTATTACGTCCGTCACTCCTGTCCACTGATTTCGAGATTCCTACCAATTCCTCATACCTTTTTTTTCCCTAAAATTAATCTCCTTTATAATCTACTTTATATCGTATAATAATATTTTAAGATATAAAGTATAATATATACTTATAATCTACTTTATATCTTGTAATTTTTTTACGCACCAGATTTTCACGTCCGGGTTTAGTTTTTCCCATAGGAAAAACTAAACCCTTTTCTACATTTTTCCATAATATAAATGATCATCTAGTAAATCCACGTTATGCAAGTGTATTATTTAAGTATGATTAATACAAAACAATACAAGAACAACACCTTAATCTACCAAACTATTATGGGAAAATAATTCATCGACTCCAGATATTTTCATATCAGAGGGTTCGGCTCGGTGGAATTCCTAATTTGACCGATAAATCCTACAGATCCCTCAATATAAATATTCAAAAAATCTTTCGTAATCCTACATGTATTTAAAATGACTGATTTTTGCATTTTTATATACAAATTCTTTGACAAATCTAATATGCCTAAATTTTAAGATATAGTTCTTATATATAATTCTTTGACAAATCTAATATGCCTTATATATAATTCTAATAAGATATAGTTCTTATATATAATTCTTTGACAAATCTAATATGCCTAAATTTTAAGGTATTTAAAATGACTGATTTTTGCATTTTTATATACAAATTCTTTGACAAATCTAATATGCCTAAATTTTAAGATATAAAGTAGTGTTTGAATTATTATTTCGCTTATCGTCTTAAAAATTCTTTTATGATATTCCAACTTTTGATATGGCCTGATATTGATTGAAAAATATGGCAATGATGTGAACAAAAATACCAAATAATAATTTAACATTTTTCAAGGTTTCTTTGTTCGATGATTTCCGTAACTTTTTTTTTGTTTCCCTCCAATTCGAATGTAATATATAAATAACTCTATATTTCTACATTAGTAATAAAATTAGTCATAAAGGTAAATAACTATAGCCTACAGGTAAAATGATTTCAAAGAAACCATTGCTTGTATAGTGGTGATGTACTGGATGGATCAAAAAACCTTTAATTTGAAAATAATTTTGTTTTGGTAGGAATCTGAAAAAGACACAAAAACAAAAAAAAATTACACAACGCTTTCAAATTGGATCGGGAATCTATAAAAAAATTGAATTGCTAAACGTCATACACTTCGCACAGAGTATCTTTGTGTTTTCGCGGGGAAAGATCGGGCGAGTATTTAAAATTAGTTCTAAAAATATTGTCGATACCTTCGATACTATCGCTGTAGACAAATATTTTCAAAGGTTTATTCAAATGATTAGCCGGTTTGTAATTTATTTAAATCCACAGTAATAATACCATTATACATAGAAGCAATCATCGATGCTTAACAAAGTAAGCCTTATTAGCTGAAATTTACCCATGTGTAAAATGAACATAGGATTATAGTGTGATTACTCGTGATAAATTAGAATATCGATTCTGATTTCATTCATATATATGTATGTTACAGGTAAATCCTCTATTAATGTTACATCTATTCTAATACTTGAATGATTTTTTAAATAATTTTTATATTTTAAAAATTTCTAGGTTCTTCCAATAAAGAAAATAGTTTTGTAAAATTTTGCTCAGTAGTTTCTATGGTGCTTTAGCATCTTTTGATTATTTTTTATATTACATTAAAATATCGTTTCATATCTGTTGTTTATCTACAACCAAAAGAAAGCAAATCACATAAAAAAAATATGCATGATGAAAACCAAATATAAAGTAGATGAAGATTACCTCTGTGAAGGTTGATTATGAGAAAGGTTTTTTTTAAATGATAATTACACACGAGACCTGATTTCCATATGCCAATACCACAATTTGAGGTATATTGTGAGGTTGAATAAAGCGGGGAGGGGAGAATGATGGTAACAAATCTGACTATTCTGTATATTATATCTGACTATTAGTTATACCACTGTATCTTTCACAGTGGTATAACTCTAAAAAATTTAAAAAAAGTCATCTAAAAAAAATGTTCCGGAACTTGTATCCTTCATTCTTCGTTCCCACCAACGTTTTTTCCATCTTTACTATAAATATAAACTAAGGACGGCTTGTTCCAAAGAATTTGAACAAATACTCAAATTTAAAGTCATATTCAAGTTCTCAGGACAACTGCAGATTGCAAACGAATAGGTGACAGTCATAATGACTAAGTATCCTTAATATATTCGACATCGACTGTCGTATGTATGTTATCGATCTGCAGTGCATAGGGAACGATGAGAAGTTACCGACAATCGGTCGGTAACTTCATATCGATCGACCATGTTAGCACCCCTGTTATTATCCATAAATACCGTGAAATATCCGGCCATTATGAAAAAAATACAGAACTTGAATGTATGAAGCTAACACAGAACATAAATTTAAATTTGTTCAAGATCTGTGAAATAATCCGTCCTAAAACTATATCAATTTGGGAGGCGCCACCCCCCCCTCCTCGGGATATATTTATTGGATAACGAACATCTCTCTCAGCTACGTTTAGTGACTTACGTCTATGGGTTCATGGGGTGAGATTTTTCAAGTCTTGGTGACCAGATCCGAAAAGACTGGATGAGGGAGACCTTTTGACTCTCCAGTCGGTTTCTCGTACCATCGCTTTGCACCGCAGTGGGAAAGATGGATTAATTTGTTCGTCACTCTTGGACTCATTGACCCCAGATTGGTACCCACCCCTCATACCTTTTTCCTTCCCAGAACTTTCTCTCCTTCCTTTACCAAGTATGATTTAAGTGTTAAGAGAGAAAATTTAAACTTCAGCAAATGAAAGGAATTCAAAGTATCGCATTTTTGCTAATTTTGAAGCTCGGATAAAGTTTTAAGTTTACATAAGTTCTACTATCTCTTTAAATAATATAGATAAGTTGCGCGGAATCCAGATTCAAAGAAATCTTTTAGTAAGAAGAGAAGAATAATTTATGGTTTTTGCTCTTATTTTGTAGATATCAAGATTATTTTTTTCTTATTTTCAAAAAAATCACTTCGGTACACTTAAATAATAGAAATTTCGTATCGTCTTTTATTTTTGGGTTACTATGCAGTATTGCGCTACACGGCAGATGTGTAATCCCATTAGAAAGGTCTATTTTTTGTCTACTAGTTTGATTATAGTATATTTTCTTTATATTTTATTGACGCACTCCAACTTATTTATAACTTTAGCTCCTTTCAAGGTCCTGACAAAAATATTTTTGTCTTTAGATCTGGTTACCAAATACGTTTTTTTTACAAAAGCTCCACACAGGAGTCTATGTCAACTTTGGGGATGCCGTGTGGAGGATTCTTTTTAGGAAAGGAAGAAAAAGATATTCTGGGAAGGAAAAGACGGTTGATAGGATTCTGGAGGTCAGTGTGTCCAGGAGTGACGGACGAATAATTCTATCCCTCCCACTACGGTGAAATGTGATGTTCCGAGAGAGTCCTGCTGGGCAGGTCAAAGGGTCTGGCCTGCCACGCAATTGGTGAACCGCATGAACCCGGGCACCCCTGCGAAGTCGCCAAACGTAGCGAACCAACTGGGGAGGTTTGGTTATCCAATAAATGTTTCCCGGGGCGGCGGTACACATACCCGCCTACCAAATTGAACAACAACAACAACCATTCCAACCAAAGATTCAATTCTGAGTTTATTTCACCAAGGCGATTCTGAGAGTATCGACCAGGTATTTGATTTTTCATGAAAAAAAACAGCAAGAAGCATTGGGTATTTATATATTCCAAATATTTATCTAAATCTAAACGAACGAAACCCACCAGGCAAATTGTTGAGTTGTTTTAAGAAGCCGTAACAAAAAATATTCCGCGAGAATTAATGGCGCGAAATATTTGACGCGCGGTAATTTCGCGCCAAAACGAGCCTTGGCGCGAAACTCGAATTTCCCGCTGCGGTGTTTGTATTTATTATATTATATGAAGTTAACATAGAGCTAGTACCACGCAAGGGGCACTTACTGTTAGCATTGAAAATACCAAAGACGAGAAGAAATAATACTGGTTATATTATTATTAGGTGACAATTTTAGAAAAATAACTTATCTTAGCAAAATACATTTATTTATATTATAAAACACTTAGAATACATTTATACTTATAATATATTTAAATTTTCCGGTTAGTAGCAGATTTCGGAACGTGGGTTAATTTCCACTTAAAAGATTTTGGTTCATTCATTCATTACGAAAACAGAATCGAAATTCAAATAGATGTATCCTAAAATAGGAATGACTTTGAGGCCGTTGGAACGATTGCAAACTTTAATATTATTTTAAACTGTAGGTATCGTCATAATTGTTGATCAACTTTTTGAACCCACGCCCTCGGTTAGAAGGTTAGATGAGGCAAATCATTATTTTTGGCATTCTCATTCATCAATTTATATTTTGTGACATTTTTTAGAAGATTGTCGAGAGTTCGAAATGTTCTACTTTCATGGTATAAAATTTTTCACCACAAAAACATTTTATACAAAATAAAATACGATAAATAATAATGTTGGATTCATTAATTATTTATTATCCATTATAAAATAATTCTCTCTGCCTATTGCATTTCAAAGATAATATTTTCCTCTGTTAATGGTGATAGTAGGGGGAATTCACATGCCAATGTGTTATTTATATCAAGGAATGTTTTTCTTTAAAAAAATACACTAACAGAAAACATTGCAGAATTGGCGCGAAATCACGAAACGTAAAACATTCGCGCCGAAACGTGTGACAGGCGACACAAAGAGTAAAGTGCCAGCCATTACCATGGTATCTATTGTTCCAACCCGGCAGAGCCTACAGTAAATGGAATGACACGCCTTTTAAAGCGCGTTCACGTTCACGTTCGTGCAGGTACGTGCACGTGTCATATTAAAGTAGACACGTGTCGAGCTTATTTTATGAGTGCACGTGTAAAAAGAAGATTCAGTTCCAAGCTGAATATAAATTACTGGTGTACCTATGGAACGAGTGATGTCTGGGAACATGACTTTCTCTTACAACAGGCATGTGACCATATAAATTAAATTCCCGTTTGTCTCCTTTTTCAAAACAAAACTGTGAAATACCAACAAACATAATGTTGACACAGAAACTGAAAATATGTTGGTATTAACAATAAATTATTTGTTGTTAGCCCAACTTATATACATGTACCTTTTTAAGCAACATCGCTTTAATTGGTAAAATGCATTGTACACATTAACGGCCTTACTAAAAAAAAAACACTCCGCGGCCGTTAAACGGTGTTTTACATGTGGCAACGCTGGAAATTTTACTTGTAAATTGGAGTTTTCATAATAATCCGCTAGGTGGTGTGATTGATGCGCCTGCGCATTGCCGAAAATATAACCGCGTACGTTAACACTACAGAAAAAAGTCGGTCGCGGATTTTTGTCTGATTAATATGATCTTTTAGTTAATTATTTCAATCTTTATGACTAATTCGCACTTATATTCATGTATTCAATATATTTGCTATTAATTTGTGTTGTTTTTTGTTAGTTTAAGTCAAATTGTGGCACTAAAATCATGTGTTCTAAATTAAGCTGTCAGAAAATGGTTCATAGGTTATGTTCAGAAATAATTTGCATTTTAAGATCTTTATTTTATTATAAATTCTTGAAAGTGATGTTTTTTGGTGACTAAAATGTCTAATACATATTTTAGTAAACGTATCAAAGAAATTAATGCCTTAAGATGTGCAAGCAACGTATTCAAACGTGAGTTTTTTTATTGTATTGTATTACGACATCTCAAAAAATAATAAATATATAGGACATTAAAAAAAAAATTCGAAATTCGTTGAAAATTACAAATGGAACAAATATATACAACAGATAAACTACCCTCCTTGGCCGTGTAAGCAATGTAAATTTTTGGATATGAAAAGCGAATTTCAAGATTTTTTAATATTTTTTTATTGTTTGAAGGAGTAAAAAGTGAGGTGACAGATTTATTTTAAAATCATTAAATAAATGGACTGTGTTTTTTGAATTTTGAATTTTTCCAAATATTTCAATGTTTTAATAGAAAGTGTTTGGGGTAAGTGAGTTTTTTTTCCAACTTGATGTTTGAATCTTAAAATACTACAGTTTTTAAACATTTAAGTATATTTTAGATATGAAAATCTTAAAGGTAATTAAATTTTGGTTCTAAAATGGTATTTGTTTTTACGACATCTCAAAAAATAATAAATATATAAGACATTAAAAAAAAAATTCGAAATTCGTTGAAAATTACAAATGGAACAAATATATACAACAGATAAACTACCCTCCTTGGCCGTGTAAGCAATGTACATATCTTTCCATGAACAATTTTTTGTCAAATACGTTTTTAGATTTTCACGGCCATCGACGGATCTGCCGGATCTGCCCTGATGATGGACACTGCAACGCTGTCCGAAACGTCGGCTAAAGAAGGAGGTAGCACAACACGGCATAACACCCCAAAAACAAACAACGAAATTTTTTTGTCAGTTCTTAATTAGTAAGGATTCTTCATACATGGTTGTTTGACCATTGTACAAATTTTTCAGAAAGTTTATTAGTAACGCTGGTAAAATGGCGACGTTGTCAGATCAAAACCATATATTTTGTTTAGTAAGAATTTGAAAAACGAAATGTACAGACTTTACACAACGTGCTTCAGAAACACCGTTTAACGGCCGCGGAGTGTTTTTTTAGTAAGGCCGTAAGAGTTTTGTATCATGTTACCGGTGCATGCAATGTTTTAGCCATAAGTTTTTGTTTTGCGTAGTCTGTAGTTAGAAGTAAGATTGTAAGAATTTCATTACAAATTTCTACAGCGCCTTTGAGGTGATTTTTCACAAAAACGTCGCTATACAAACCATCCAAATAATATTATTTATTTTAATTAGAAGGTTGGAGTGGCGATAATTTTGGAGTTTTTCTATGTTGATGTTAGTATAATAAATACATCTGACAAATAACCAACTAAATTGGTAAACTCTAGCAATAACTAGAGCAGTTCGATCGATCATTTTACTCGATTTGGTTTGCTCACGACCCACTGGCAAAGTGATTTGGTAGAAAGTACCCGTTTTTGATCGGGTTCTCTTACACATCGGAAACATCACAATAGTATCACGAAAAAACAATTTCAACAATTACTAACTAACCAGGCATTAAGTCGTTTCTCCACAGGGTAGGCAGAGAGGACGGATAGCCAGACACCTCGGTCTTAGCACACACTCCTTCTCTCATTCACATTCATACATCGTCTCACACATAGTCTCCTATTATTTCCACTCTTGAACTGGCCCAAATGAAGTATCTGGTTCACTTTGATAGTGCAATGTCTTCCTCAGGCATAGACGATAAATAAAAAAAATCAAAAACTAAATGGAAATGTTTCTCAGAAGAGGTAGTCGTGTTAAACTGCAGGGAATATTGTTAAAAATAGGCTTTAACAATATACTTAAAAAAAATCGATGTTAGCATAATATTTACTTTTCTTCTGCATGGGTTCTAAATAATTTGATTACCAGGATATTGTACCTAAGGATTTCTGTTCCAAAAAATTATTATGTACATCAAATATTTTTTATATATACGTGTAGGCGTATAATGATATAAATTCATATAAAAATAGATTTGATGGTTACATCACTCTATTCACTTACAACATATTTTTTTCATAGACTTATACAGGCATAAAACACCTTGATAAAGTAAAACACGCTCATATTATGTTCTTTGAGAACCTCGCTCCTTGATGTTGGTATTAAGCGACAGAAATGGCAAATATATAAAAAAGGCACAAAAAGATCTACATTACTATTCACACGATGTATCGCCGGTATTTGAAATATGCATCAATTTGTTTTTTTATAGACAGTATGCGACAGTATCTCTATAAAAAAAAAAAAAAAAAAAAAGACGGAAACCCAACAAGGAATTCTCCAATACTTTTATCATTGGGTTGATGAAATTACCATAGAACGTTATTCGTTATCGAAACAATGGTGATTGCCCCGATTTATCTCTTTTTTTAACGATTGCGAGAGACGAGGAACATATTATCAATCAATGGTAGATACAAATAAATTATTTTAACGCGCGCAGAGTTGATTACCTCTACACAATGTATGTTACGTGTTTACAAAAAATAATAACATTTTAATGAGATTTATTTCTAATGTATATTTGTTACTTAGTTTTATTTAATTGCTAGCGGTTTCGACACATGCGTTTCATTCAATAGCGTTCTTAAAACTATTCATTTTTTTATAAGAAAAACTCTTTTTAACTTTTGAAGGTTATTCCCATCAATGTAATATATCATTGAGATGAAGATAACATTAATAATCTATTTTTTTTAATACGAAAATGAACAAGACACAGAAAAATAATAAAAGATAATGGTTGCAACTGGGACTCGAACCCAGAACCTCACGTCTAACCGGGACATACGCGTTAACCAAATTTGCCATTGCACCCTATTATGAGACTGTCGTATTTGTCAACTTCATATTTCAAATTTCAGAATTAACAATATTATCTTCGACTAATGTTTTTTTCTAAATTATTGGCAGCTACCTTTTTCATTGGAAACAAGTATTCAAAGAATGTATTTGTCATAAATACAACCAATGTTGTCTTCGAACACAACCCTAACAAGCGGCCATTTTGTCCGCCATCTTTGATGCTCGGCGCGTCATTGTGAATTAATTTGAATTATTCGAATTATGTTAAGAACCAGAATGGCCCGATTCTGATCTTGTTCAATAAGCGATTCTGACCATGTTCTTCATACAATTTCTTTATACATAAGGGACAAAATCGCTTCCAAATTTTTATTTTAAATTTTCACCTGTGGCCACCGGAGGGCAAACGGTTAATTAGAGGATAGGAGGAATTAGAGGTTGCAGAATTTTGATACTATTCGATGAAATTTTGCACTTGACATTCAAAATTAGAGGAAAATAACGAAGACAGTACCTTAAAGCCCGAGAATCGCCAAATACCGCAACTAGTATAAAACCTCAGCTTAAGAGAGTAAGTACTATTGAAGACTATCATGAATGTAATATTTATTTTTAAATAAATATTATGTTCATGACATTTGGATCGTCAGTAAAAATATAAAGGCGCAATTTTTTCGTAGAAATTCACGTGTGACAAAGTCAACGAGCAACCGTTCTGTTTGAAGTATTTTTTTAGGAAGTCCTTTTCAGCTTTTTAACAAATTGTGTTTAGCAGAAGAGGATAAATATCATGTTGTTAAGCTTGTCAGAATATTACAACTTGATAGAAAGCTGAAACCCACATAAAATCGGCGTTTAACGGTCCTTTAAAATGTCAAAAAAATCGAAATGGCGCTAAATAGCCATTTGATAATTATGTTACATTTGCTTTTGTGTTTAAAACTTCTTCAATACATTTTCACTACAAAAACTAACATTAAACTGCCTTTGTGTTCATCGACGTTTTAAACAGCTACATACAATAAATCTTTTAACAATTCAATGAAAAATACGTTTAGTTACGCGAAAAAAAGGGCTGATAAATAGGGCAGTACCTTTTCAGCGGTTTTCAGGCTTTCCGCTCAAACGGAAACAGAATAGGGGCGTGTTAGTGTGGTGTTAGCTTTCACCACTGAACCAGTCTATCGATTGAAGTGTGTTATGGGCGTGTCCGTGGGCCCGAACTACTGCTTGTTTTTACTTCTGCCAAAATTGATCAAATATTTTTAAGTAGGTATGGATTTTTTTATTTGAAAAGGTACACAATTTATTTGATCTGTATGTGGCTTAAGGGTGGAACAATCTATTTGCAACCTCATTTAGTCTAAGTTGACGGCCTCCGCGGTTGAGGGCTTGGAATCCCGGCGTGCGTAATAAAATTTTATTTTTTAATTATAAGTGTTACATCACATTCACATTCAACTTAATAATCATCATCACAACTTAATTAAAATAATATCCTAGAAAATCTGCGGATCGCTCAAGAGTGGTAGATACTTTGAGTATCGCCCTATTTTAGTATTTACCCTACCCAGGAGACACTAAGGCTTATAATTTTTCTCATGGCATTTGACATCTTTGGGAATGCTGTGTGGAGGATCTTTTTAAGAAAAGAAAGGAGAGGAAGTTCTAGGAAGGAAAAAGGTATGCAGGGTGAATAGGTATATATTCTTAATACTGTCATTTAAAAACATAGAAATTCGATAAAAAATACTTTGAATCACTGAGATTGTTTGGTTATCATTTTGTTTATCATTATCCTTAAATTATTTGTAATTTTTTCGTTATCGTTTTGTTTTACATTAATATACCGGTACTTTTATATTTTTATATACATATTGTTTTTCTTGTGTTTTATAACTCAACCAATATTTAAAAAAAAAATGGTTCTAGCTGTGACCAGGTCTGAATAGCCTGTTACTTCCCCGCCTCACCCCCCCCCCTATCTCTCTACTATCATAACGTCCCTTAACCACACAACATACCCCAAACGGGGAAGCCAATGTTCCACTTACGAAAGTTGTTTGGGATTCTTGTGCGGTGTGTTATTTAAATAAAATTGTAAATAAACAAAATTATACACATATTGTTCAGTAAACCTTTCCCACCTTCCTCTTCTCATCTCATTCTCCACCCCATTACCTTCAGCCTCAAAACATAATTAAATTATTGGAAATGCCAGAGTCACATTAGCAGCAGACGGTTGGGAGCAGTTGGGACTCCTGTTTGGAATTCACATAAAAATAAAAATAAAATAATTTCAGGATTAGGTCACAGACTTGCCTTTGTAATTATTGATTATATTTTCAATAAACTATTTTCGATGCTTAAAAACGTTTTATCAATTTCACCAGACTAACGAAAAAAATGCTAATTTTTGGCTCACAAACATGCCCACAGCATATTTCTATCTGTTTACCCCTTCAGTGGGTGAATTAGGCTTTCGCGCTGCAAACCGCGGCCAGTGGCGTACATTAAATCAGCCTCGTGGGCTCGTGTCTGGGCGGAGGGAAATGACGCGAGAAATAAGTGTTAATGTTCGCCATTAGCTTTATTGCCTTTGGCCTAAGACGTTCTTCACTTAACCCCAGGCTCGTAGTCGGGTGTGTCTTACTAAAACTTTCACATTTTAACATACAATAACGTACATAATTTCTGAACATTGTACAAAAAATGAAAATCGCTACATTGTTACAAGTTTTTGTTCATATCGAATTCTCCAGATTTTAGAAGGATCAGATTTTTATAATACCATCGCCTAACTAAACGATTTTTTTTGTAATTGGAACATCGAAATTGACAAATCTTAATATATAATCAAAGTCGGGTTAGTTACACCATTTATATCTCAAGAACGGCTGAACCGATGTTTATGATCTTTGATTTGTTGGATTTGTCTCCATCCCGATTAACAGAATAACTATTAAAACATCGGAAAAAATCACGGGAAAAATAATTATGAAGAAAATTATTTTTTTCATATATTTTGTAAGGAACAGCTTTTCAAATAATTTGCGTTGGTCGACATAATTTGAATCAATTCGAACTGTCAACGGTATAGTGTGCTGAACATTTCGTGCTTAGTCAACAGCTCAATTTCATTTTTTGGTACTTATTTATTTTAACTTAATAAAAACTGAAATTATTTCAGCTAATAAATTAAACACAATATTTATTGATTCTGAAGCGGTACGAAGTTTGCCGGGTCAGCTAGTTTAATATATAAAAAATAAGCCAAGTAAAATACTTCAATGTTTATTTGGAAGATATTCGATGTTAATAATGTTAACAAATATGGGAAGAAAAAAAGGTTTAATGGAGAGTGGTATTGTAGGATAGTATATCGATTAAGGATCAGAACTCAACAGCATGCTTTCATTATTTAATTTTGTAACATTATCAACACTACAAATGATTGATCGATTTTGGTTAAATAAACAAAAAAAATATTCACATATCGTCTGTGGTCACTTAGCTGAGTAACCACCTAACCCCTCACCCCAACCTTAATTGTCTAATACCTACTGATTGTTAATGTTTTTTTGAAAAAAAGCACATCTAAAGTATCAGAAAAAATCATTAACATTTTCTCCTAATAATATCAGAAAAAACTGGTTGAAGTAAGTCAAGTACCTAGGTCCTTCAACACCCTGTGTATGTATCTGTGGGTAGGCGGCTTTGTTTTAACAAACCTTCAGTTTTATTCCGAAATCTGAAATTTCGTACACTTGACTATCGAAACAAGAAGAATCTAACGGTCTATATGAGATTTCTAAAATCCACGCCATGCCCTTTTACCACGCAGAATGTTTCTTGATGATAAGAGTAAAATAATGTATATCTTCATCTGATTTCGAAAAACTCCATGTAAGATCCGGACAACGCAAATGCTCAGAGGAACTAGCATCATTGATCCCCTCGGCACCGGTGCATTGTCGGGATACACGCCAAGCGCGCCCATAAAATATGTACTCGGTTGACATTTGCCAAATGAGAACGGTCGCTTCTACGACTCGTTCTTGAGTTCAACAGCTTGTCTATGGAACGATTTGCCGGCCTCTTCGTTTCCTACGTTCTACAACATGGGTCTCTTCAAGACCCATATTCACCCCTTCCTCTCCTCAATAAGACCCTCCACACCGGATTATTAAATATGACACGAGGAAAATTATTTTCTTCAGGGCCTCCACTCCAGTGTGGAGTTAATATTAAAAAAATATATACATATATTACGTGGTTAAAAAAACGCCTATTATATCTAGAATAAAATTATATAAAATTAAGCCACTCATAGTTTCTTAAGCAATCTACTCCACACCAATAATTTATTATTTAAAACTTCATTTTTCGATTAACCCCGTGAACAACATTGAATATTCACATGTTTAAATATAAACACCCTGAATCCTAACAAACTAGCCTTTGTGTTATTTAATGTGGGTCATTTAAACCATATCCAATCGTAATCTCTTAGAAAACACCCCAGCATCCGGCAGTTCCAGGTTAATATATACACATGCCACATAAAAACATCTTCTTGTTTGTATCACTTATGTTTATGGCGGTGTTCCACTAACTGTAATTAATCGGGAGCTATTGCCTTTCTTGGAACCGTACGGGAGGCAAGAAATATCTTAGACAATTCTGATAAAACAAACAGATCGGAGATAATATTGATATAAGTGAAAGCTAATATTGTACAATGAACTAGGTATTTGTACAATTATCATTTCATGATAATTGAATAAATATCGTGATGATTATTCAACGGTATTTTTAAAACAAAATATTTAAATTTGAAATGCGTACTGTCAAACTAATAAATAATTATATTATTTTGGGGTACTGTCGAAATTACAGAAGATTAACCACTCGAGCGCTTTTTGCCACATTATGGCACTATTTCCAAAACCACGGATTGTTTTGTTGCCAAATGTGGCAAATTTTGAATTTTTTTTTATTAAAATGACTATATAATAAATTGTACATTCAAAATATAACAGAAAAAATATTCTTTAGGTTCTTTAAAATGTTTTAAGGTTTAAGGATTTAATTATATTTTTTTTATAAATCCTACAAATATATGATAATAAACAAAATATATGGGAATTCATTAGCTACATAGAACTATAATCAGTTTGTATGTCTCCATATTCAAATTCAGGGGTATGATTTTTTTAATGTGGGCGGAAAAATTTCCTTTAGCAATCCGAGGAAAAATATTTATATTGCTCTCTCGCTCCAGTGGTTAAAGCCATATGTGTATGGAGCAAGAAAACTATTTTTTACGTTGTTTGTTTATTAAATAATTTATTCATTAATCTTTTGAAAAACAACAGTTGAATACATACTGCCATTTTTTTTATTTATTGTACTATAAATCCAACCAATTACAGATTTCCTTCTTGGGGTAAGAAATGGAGAAAATTGAGAACATTATTCTACAAAACCAAAAAAAAAAAATATTATATAATAAGCTAAATAATCATAATTTTTAATTTTATATAGAACCACGTCATTATATAAAACGACAACAACAAAAACTAGGTCATGATAGCTATACAGAATAAGTTTTTGTTTTAAAATTCAATTTATAACGGATTTAATAATAAAACAACACAAAAGTTACATACTTATGAAATACCTGCTTTTTGTAAAATGTTTATATTTTGTAAGCTCAAAATTGAAAACGTCCACCTTCGAAATTATAATTGTAATTATTACATAGACTGTTCTGTTCAGACAAAAAAATATTTATAGTTCGTTTTGCAGTGCTCTATTTGGAATAAGTAATTTGAATTGAAAATTTATATTCGATAGAGGAATGCTTTACTGAAAAATACCAGAATAATTATTGTGTATCAATTTAAATTCTATAGTGTGTACTGATTACGGTAACTAGGTAACTATACAGGCAAAGGAAACAATTTTTGAAATAATTTACATTTCTCCGGCATTCCAATAGTCTCCAAATAACAGCCACTTTCAAGTCTTCTTCCTAAGAGATTTAAAATAGGCAAGTATTATGAGAACCATTATGTCTCAAGAACCGACAGTGAAAGACATAGATTCTCATTAAAGTAAATATTATATGGCGTGTTGAGGATGGTACAGCTAAATTCCAAGAGGTGAAAGGTTTCATGAAAATCAAGAAATAAGGGGTTTAATATATTTTTTTCCATTAAAGTTATGCTATATTTAGTAGATTAAGTGTTCATATGATAAACCGTATAATATCGCTGACTATCTATATACTATTATTAAAGTTATTCATAATTTGTTTGCCTGACGATAACCTAATGACTGATTGACCCCGAAGAAAAAATCCCACAAGGCCCTTGTCATATTTGGGGATCTGTGTAGAGGGTCTTTTTTAGGACATGGTAGGAGACAGAGATCTGAGAAGGAAAGCGGTATGAGGGGTGGGCAGGAATCTGATAATTAATGTGTCCAGAACTGACAGACGTTTGAATCCATTTCTCCCATTGCAATGCGATGGGTCGAGAGTCCGGCTGGAGAGGTCTATGTTAGGTATCCCTTAACCTGATCTATGTGGGCAAACGCGCTCACCGCCAAGACCCAGAAAACCTCATCCCATGAACCAGGGCACCTTTACTAAGTCACCAAATGTAGCAAACTATTTGGAGTGACCTATGGCAGGAGTGCTAGTTATCCAATAGATACGGGTTTGAGCGGTAGCCATACCCGCCTCCCAAATTGTTATCGAAGACATTGATAAAAAAAAATGCTGACCTCGTTAGATTTTATCTGTTTGAAAGACCCCGTCAGATCTTAAATAAATATTGAATATTGTGAAAAATCACGCACTGCAGTGTAGCTGCAGCTCTTTTTAACAAGTTGTATATATAAAGAATATCACATCACAATAATTGTGAACTTCCCATTCATATATTCACCAGTTCTAAATTTAAATAGAAAAACATTTTGAATTGATATGGAGATTTCGTATTCTGCTTTTGCTTTTACAATATTTCCTTCTACTAACGAAAATACCGACATCAACTTTCTACACAGGTTGAAGATCAAACTACCTGAAACTAATATTTGTTATTCATGTTTCAAAATACAATCCTTATTTACTCCTGAAAAGTACCCTTGGCTGACTTTCAACAGTTTATGCCTGGGAAGAGAATAGTTGCGGCAGTTTATATGAAAATTCCGCACAAATATCATTTGGTACTAGAAAGTCTAAGATGAAAAAATATTCTTTAGAGATACGTTGTTGGTTACTCTGGTAAAATTCTGTTTTTAGATAACTATCGAAGCTTACATTTCTTTATCGTCGAAGTAATAATAACATGGTTTTGTTTTTTGTATAAGTAAATGTTAATAATTCATCATTGACTTGCCAGCAATTGTTAGTATAGGTATATTTTACTGCGCAAATGTAGATAGATAATTTTAAAAAAATTAAACGAATTTTTACGAAAAAATATGCTTTTTAGAAAACATAAACATGTTATATACGGTGAAATCTGGGTGGATTCGTTGGCTTCAAACCGCAGTAGGCAGTTCATATCATGTTTCCCTATTTGGAAAATATGAATACGGAAATACAACAAATAAATAAATTAAATCGTATGGCCGAATCGATAACCGAACATCCAGAAATTTCCTGGAGCGATTGATCCATTAACAGTATCCGTTTCTTTGTCTACTGCAGGTTCATTACAGCAGGCAGGTGATGGCATTCTGAGTAAATTCCTAAACTTATTTCATATCAGATTGTGTGCCTTAACGAATGCAAAAGCTCGAAGTAAAAGCGGAAATTTTGATCACGGGACAAAATTGTTCGTATGAAGCAGCTAATGTTTTAAAAAAATAAATTATAGTGTACTTTTAGGGAATAAATAAATACTTTTTAATGAACGTCAAAGTGAGCCATACGTAGGGTAGGTTTTTAAATAGTATGCTTGGTTATCCCTTCTCTCTTTATTATCGTTCATCTCTTGAGATAAAACATGGTGATAATTATATTTTTCTCTTTTCTATTATTCAACCATTCCAATATTATAGCAAAACCTTAATGTAAAGGGCCATTATACCAAAGACCAAATTATTATATGTTTCTTCTATCCTCTACAATTACTGAGCCTTGGTTCAGTAAGGACTTAGTCGCTTTGCACGCCTGATGACGTGCTGAATATTATTTATCTTATGTACTTGTTGTTTAGTATTAATTTGTTCCCTGAAGATGCTTGAGTAAAGCGAAACCGGTAGGTTCATAAATTAATAAATCTCGTGGTTTTAAACTAAAAAGTATTTTATTTTATTAAAATATTTTCAGGTTATTCGTTTCCCAGAAACTTATATATTGTTATTATATTATTATTATATATATTATATTATAAATCTTCTACTACACAACAGTGAACAGAAACTATCCAGTTTATTAAAACTATCATAAGAGGAATTATCCAGTTAAAGAATTCATCTCATGATGCATCGCCTGGGTGGACCCAACTCAGATGCCGGCTCAGCTTCTGACCAGTCGATAGTATCCACAGTTGTGGTATAATTATTTCAGCCTCGCGCGCTTGGAAATTTAAAGCATATGGTTTGGAAGTTTCGAAAAAATTTACTTTCCTAAAATCGTACCGTAGAATTTTGGATACAATTTTAGAATGGAGACAAACTTTTATTGGGAACTTTTAAAATAATTTCAATAATTGTTTTAAAATATCTCTTCTAATTGGCCATTTGTGTTTGCAAATTCGCCAAAACGTGGCAAAAAATGCTCCTGTAGTTAAATAAAAAAAAGAAAAATGGAACCTCTAACCCTTTCTGGGAAAGGAACACGATAATATAAAAAAATATTTTAAAAATGTTTTACAACGTTATTTCTAGAACATTTATTTTCCGAGCATTTTTTTTTTATTTCACAGAAGTTTCATTATCATGTAATGTAAAAACAACACACCGATAATAATTTGATTTAATGAACGGAAATTGTAATTTGCCATGGAGTTACTACGTTTCGTGAATGAAACAATCCACGTAATTTGATTATTCTCCAAAAAACTCCGCTTATTCCAAAAAAACTCATTTTGTTCTGACGTTTTCATATCACAATTCCGAGATTGCTTTGTATTTTGCGAAAGGGTTTGTTGTTTTTGTTAAGCTTAACATGGTAAAATATGCCATTTTTTACACGTGTAATACCTTTTTGTGTATGTATAATTGTTGTTTAATCTAGAAGTCTTTAATAGTAACTGGAGGATGTTTTGTAAAACACGTGTCGTTTAGTTGTAATTGTTCAGTGAAAATTCCGTCGTTTGCTGGTCTTGCTATTTGCATATATGGCTACAAAAAAATAATTCAGGTATTTTATCTGGGTCAAAAAACGTTTGTTTGGTAAAACAATTATAATACCTATATTATGGTAATGGCTTCATCACAATTAAGAAAGGTGTAATAATTTGACGTAATCTGCTGAAACTATCTAGCTAACCATCACTACATTTCTCCGACGGCCGGCGTAGTCCAGCGGTAGAGCGTTTCGCCCATCGTTCACGTAGCTATTTACAAGCGACGCTACCGCTACCTGTCATACAATTTTGCTAGTGCACCGCCCAGCGGCGATTTCAAACACTAATAATAGTATTGAAAATACAGACGAGCGGCGATCGCGTCGCTTGAACGTAGCTCCATGGAAGAACGGCGTTAGACTCCCATTCCGAAGGCCGCGGGTTCGAACCCGGCGTGAGCAATTTTTTTTATTTAATTGATTTGTGTTATTTCATAATTAATTATTTAAAATAATACATATTATATTTGCGGCACGTTCTGGTGTAAGACCACCATTCAGAATTGAAATGTTACTTGAAATGGCTTTAATGACTAGACTACACTGTATAGTGACTAGATCTGAATAGCCAGGTACTTCCCCACCTTCCTCTTCCTCGTCTCCTTCCCTTACCCACTTACCTTCAGCCTCATAACATACCCCAATTGGGTATGCCATAGTCTCACTGGCTCCAGACGGGAGCAGTTGGGACTCTTGTGAGGTATTCACTATAAAAAAAGGGGTATGCAGTGAGGTTCGACCACAAAAAGTCGTAACACACACCATGCTTCATTCGTATATGGTCAACGTGGTTCCCCAGAGCAAAGGATCGTAATGCCTACTCCAATTTCCTAGGTGGACAAGGCTCCTCTACTCATTGCGGTCCTGCGCTGTGTAGAGAGCTGCGGCACTGACGTACTGGAAGAAAGTGATACTTGGTCACTCCAGCGCATTGGTGACCTTCATCTGCTTCTTCTGCCTTCCACTTTGCCAGTGACTATGAGTTTCTCCAAGTTTTGTCAAAAGTATCTTCAAATACGTTGTAGGCAGATAGTTCTAATATTTTAATCAATGAAGATAATATAGCGAAATTCAATCGAAAATCCGAAACAGAAAAATCAGACAAAGATACGCATACATCTGGGACTCGAACCCAGGACCTCTGGCAATCCGGGCCAACGCGCTATCCACTGCACCAACGTATCCCTATCCGATTCTGTCATTTTAAACTGTATCATACTTCGACTGAGAATCACTAACATTATTTTAATTTTCTTAATGCATATTTTTATTGGCTGCTATCTTTATGTATGATTGCAAGATTGAAGTCGAACTAAATGCCATCATGGAGTCCCAGATGTATCCGTATCTTTTTCTGATTTTTCTGTTTCGGATTTTCGATTGACTTTCGCTCATATTATCTTCATCAATTAAAATATTATAATTTGAGGTTTAACTCATTAAGTTAAAAATAAAAATATTGTTCTAAGCCTATTGTGTTTGCCTAGCTCTTTGAGAATGGACACATTTGGTCGTCTGGCTGTCCATGGAATCCTGAGAATTTTTCTACAGCACCAATTACTATCTATCTCTTTTCTTTCAGTGGTTATATGTGTCCGGCTCTTCGTTATATCATTTGTAATTTAATCATGGCATCTTTCATCGTGCTAATTCTTCTTTTCACTCCTCTTTCACAACCTTCTTCGTTACTTATAGACGAGCCGAGGTATATAAAGTTGTGCACCGTTTCTAATTCTGTGAGAGCATTATTTTTTCTTATAAAGTTGCAAACTCTTCTTTTATTCCATCCGATGTGACCCGACCAAGTGTTTCATTCCTTTAATCCGAAATGCTCGGAAACAAAAAAGTCGTTGTGTTTAGTTGCATTTTCATTGCTAGCACTCCTTTTTAATATTTTTTAAATTAATTGATGTAAAAAAGTATAACCATAATGTGTGTAATTTATTCAAAGAATATTGCATGCAATATCACAGTCATTAATCAACTCGTTGCTTATCTTTTATAGTTGATTAATTAGTTTGTAGTTGCAAATTAGCGGTAATAATTGTTGGTCGTTAAGTAAAATCTTAACTTTATTTATTACTTTAAAATTACTATTTAAACATACAAATTTTCCATTAACTTTTCAATACAAACATTGTGATTTATGAATACAAAAAAAAAATGGATTACTACGAAAGGAGGGATTATATGTTTTGCTATGGTTGGTGACATTGCAGGGGTAGGCAAAGAGGACGGGCCGCTAAACAATACAACTCGATCTTGGCACACTCCTTGCCTTATTCACATTCATATATCGTCTCATAGATACTCTTCTGTTAATTTTGACTCTTGACATAAGCCCTACTAAAGTATCTGATTTACTTGATCGTGCCATGTCTTCCTCGGGCGCCCCCGACTTCTTTTATCATTCACATTTGCGTCATACACTTTCCTTAAATTCGTTTCATCGTTCATTTGATCTACATGCCCAAACCATCTAAGCGTCCATTTCAATCTTGCTCATTACGCTTACATCAGCCTTGCATTCTTTGCGGATGTCCACAGATCGTTTATGGTTTTACCACACGTAGGCTTCAGAGATCTTATTTCTACAGCATTCAGTTTACTTCCATCCTTCCTTTGCAAGTTCCATACCTTACTGACATACATCAGAGTAGGTACCAGCACTCTATTGTAACCTGGCTAACCCCTGGATATTGTAAAAAAAATATATATAGATAATGTAGTAATTACCTAAACTTTAACTATTAAACGCTAGTTTTTTTTTAATACAACAGATTTTTTCATGAAAATACATTGGTTAAACAATTACCTATTTATGAAGAGATCATTCTTTCAAAGTACACTTTCGTTTCAACAAATCAATGATACTTAAGCTTGTGTCGACATATCCGGAAAAAGCTATTAAAAATATGTAATATTTCTGTATATGCTTAAAGTTAACGGTATAAATTAAAGTCTTAGAAGATTATTTAATGTATTCCCAGGCTCTTAGGATGGTAGAGGTACACAGCTATGTATGATGATATATTCATTTTATGTAGTTAGTAAGTAGGTACTTTGAGAGGATGGAGTTGTTGTTTTAGCATTTTGTCAGGCGGTGAGCATCATATAAGTTTGACGATGTCATTCAGTATTCTGATGTTCACCTTAAAACCACCGAAGAGGAAAAATCGATAGAGGTGTCTACGTGCCAGAAGTAAGGCAAGCGTTTTATCACCTTTGGAGAAATCGGTGAAAATTTATCGAAGTTCCTTCATTAAGATATAAATATTTTAATCAATTCTAATATAATTATTCATAGCGGAATTCCTTATTAATATTTGGCAGATACTTCTGGTCTGGAGCCTGTGGAGAAACGGGCGGTTTGTTTGATCGATTCCCCCATCTTTCAAAAGGATTGAAATCTTTAGACCTCGGAAGTCATGTGGGGATGCTGTCCTTTTTCTATCGGTATCACAATGGAAGATGCACGAAGCAACTAGCGGCATTGGTCCCTTAGGCACCGGTGCATAGTCGCAAACATGCCAAATGCCGGACCAATATTTGTACACGGTTGACATTAATTTTCCACATGTAAACGGGTCGTTTCTACGAATCTTTCTTGAGTTTAACATCTCAGCTATGGAATAATTTACCAGCCCCTGTGTTTCCTCTCTTCTGCAACATAGGTCTCTTGAAGACCCGTGTTCACTCCTTCCACTTCCTATAAAATTCCCTCCACACAGCATCCCCATGGGTGATATTGGCTCCGAAGATAATCATTTTATTTTTAATTTTTACTGTAGTTTAAAGTATAAATCTTTTAATTTAAAATTAAGTAGATACAATCCATTAAAAATTCAGATAACAATCTCATTGGACTTCCAGGGCTAAAGGTCTTACTTAAAATGGTGACAGCGGTTTTCTTTTCGATCAGCATCAATCACACTTCTAGAATTTTCCGACCAGTGCTTTAAGTTTCGGCGGAAAATAACGGTATCTGGTAGGTACCTGCTTATACAATGTCTATGTTCTTATAACTTTTAAGTTCTATCTCGTAAAATATTATTAGGGAAATTCTTTGTGTTATTCGGCTTAGAATTGGTATGTAAATTATGAGTCTGTTTTTGTGAAGATATAGATAAATATGATTGCTTCATCAGTTTTTGTGACACAGTTCAAGACCCTTAACTCTTTGTAACAAGTTACAATGATATATTTATAGAACCTAATGATATTTCTCTTACGGTGTAAGTAAGTACTACATGTAAGAAGTAGATAAGAAAACTATTTGAAAATTATCCTTTCTTTTGTACTTGAAGGTAAAAATAACGCATGTCAAAGGGGAACAAGGGGATCCCTATTAAATCGTGTCTGTTAAGTGGGAGCAAGCCAAAAATGCCTGCATTATTGGTGTATCTTTATCGCCACGCACACAGGTAACAGGCATAAAATTGCTTGGAAAATGTAGTATAGAGGTCACGATTTGAGTAATGGTTTTTATATATTTGCTGTAAATTTTGTAAGAAAGAAAAAAGTTAATCAATAGAATTGTCACAAACAATTTAACCATAAAACTTTATTTTTAAAAAGTTTTAGCTAAAAGCTTAAGTTTAGTTAAAGTACGTTTTGGTATTTATTATTTTTGAATATATTTATATAATGTAATCTGATTCGTATTAAAGATTAATCGAAAATAATGATTTGACATTAATCTTCAAGAATTTTCCTTTTATGATGGAGCGTTATGGTGGAAAAAGCCAAGCCTACATAGGCTATTTATCTTCATTCGGAATATATGGCAAGCGGAAAGGTGAACAAGCCAAGCCTATAAAATAATTATACGGGCTGTCCGGGGGTAAAGTGCAGTAATTTTGGGAGGTGATTTTACATGATGGTAGGAGTAAAAAAGAATAACAACATTTCCGAAATTAAAATTTTTTTCCATACAAAAATACGTAACTATTAAAATCCTTAGTGTAAGGTACAAACTTACCCGATAAATTTGCTGTGAGTCAGACTGGCGAGATTAAAGCGACGTTGGATGGTTGTGATTCACACATGTTAGTCGCACACGCCGGACTAATTTTATCTTTTTACCAAAAAAGTACCCCTAAAAGTTGGAATTTCGAAAAAAACTTTAATAATCTTTTTTCCTTATACTATCATCTAGAATCACCTCCCAAAGTTGCACTTTACCCCCGGCCACCCTGTATATATTGTTTACCGTTTTGACCGGATAAGACTCTTTTCGCCGGAATATGATATTAACGGGATAGTTTTTTAAGACATCGCAAAACGTTTAGAGTTTATGAAGACTCACCGTGGCAGTGCAGAAGCTATTTAGATACTTTTAAAAGTTTATAAGTACGTAGAACTCTATTTTTTTTTCGTCTTTATTCATCAATATTCTTATAATAATAAAAAATTGATTGGGTTCTTTTCCTTATCATATTGGTAGTTTTTTTTTTAATTATGACATATATAGCGATGCTATTGAAATCTGAGATGATTTATTTTACAACCCTTGGCAGTTATCCCTTGGGATATTGTGTAGGCCTGAGGATTATTCGGGCTTAGTTGAGATGGTGATCGTGGGATTGTTCTGTTCCTCACCCCTCCTAATTGAATTAAAGTTCTGCTAAGATATCAACATATTTAATAATGCGCGTATAAATATGTATGACATCAATGAGTTGATAGAAACTTAGAAGATACTCACACAATACATACATAAATGGGCACGTAATGTTTTAAGGTTGTTATTATTTTAACTTTACTATTACTCTTTAGTAATTCCTCAATTTTTAATACTGAATCATCGAAGACAATATGAGCGACCCTCAATCGAAAATATGGAACAGAAAAAGATACGGATATATGGCCTATATGACCTATAGGCCACGGAAATGTTCTACCTTTGAGCTAATAGTTCTAGTAGAAGTCGTAGTTTGACTTAGAATTACCAACAATATTATCTTCACTTCTCAACGCATATTAGATACAATAGCTGATAACTTTATGTATGATTGCAAGATTCATCTCAAACTAAACGCTACCTAGAAAGTATCTTAGATAAATGTATCCATTTTTATTTAATTTGTGACATTTATTGACTTTTTCTGTAAGTCTAGGATGAATATTTTTCATTATTTTATTTTACCTTAATGAGTAAAACCTCAACAATCACCGAAGATTATATTAGCGACTCTCAATCAAAAATCTGAAACAGAAAGATCATTTAACTCTATATTTTTCAGATTATTCTGTGGAAAGGACGGAGTGATTTTGGGTCTTGAAAAAACTCGTGTTGTAGGAGGAAGGAAACACGTAACACAACGACTCGTTATAATGTGACAAATGTCAAATATGTACCAATCTTGGGCACGCGTTGTTAAAACCAAAAATACTAGTAAGGCTTTTAGATTACGATTTTGAATATTGCCATTCGATAAAGACAAGTTCCTGCTGTACCTTTGCTGTCGCTAAAAGGTAACAAGGACATCACTACCGTTTAAGTGCATTTTCGTATCTATATATTATGTGCAGCAAAACACATTATCCTTACGGCCTTACTAAAAAAAAACACTCCGCGGCCGTTAAACGGTGTTTTACATGTAGCAACGCTGGAAATTTTACTTGTAAATTGGAGTTTTCATAATAATCCGCTAGGTGGTGTGATTGATGCGCCTGCGCATTGCCAAAAATATAACCGCGTACGCTAACACTACGGAAAAAAGTCGGTCGCGGATTTTTGTCTGATTAATATGATCTTTTAGTTAATGATTTCAATCTTTATGACTAATTCGCACTTATATTCATGTATTCAATATATTTGCTATTAATTTGTGTTGTTTTTTGTTAGTTTAAGTCAAATTGTGGCACTAAAATCATGTGTTCTAAATTAAGCTGTCAGAAAATGGTTCATAGGTTATGTTCAGAAATAATTTGCATTTTAAGATCTTTATTTTATTATAAATTCTTGAAAGTGATGTTT
This sequence comes from Limnephilus auricula, assembly GCA_951813805.1. Taxonomy (NCBI): domain Eukaryota; kingdom Metazoa; phylum Arthropoda; class Insecta; order Trichoptera; family Limnephilidae; genus Limnephilus; species Limnephilus auricula. The sequence goes on along the minus strand of OX638406.1, from coordinate 27,435,134 downwards.
TTTGGTGACTAAAATGTCCAATACATATTTTAGTAAACGTATCAAAGAAATTAATGCCTTAAGATGTGCAAGCAACGTATTCAAACGTGAGTTTTTTTATTGTAAATTTTTGGATATGAAAAGCGAATTTCAAGATTTTTTTATATTTTTTTATTGTTTGAAGGAGTAAAAAGTGAGGTGACAGATTTATTTTAAAATCATTAAATAAAAGGACTGTGTTTTTTGAATTTTGAATTTTTCCAAATATTTCAATGTTTTAATAGAAAGTGTTTGGGGTAAGTGAGTTTTTTTTTCCAACTTGATGTTTGAATCTTAAAATACTACAGTTTATAAACATTTAAGTATATTTTAGATATGAAAATCTTAAAGGTAATTAAATTTTGGTTCTAAAATGGTATTTGTTTTTACGACATCTCAAAAAATAATAAATATATAGGACATTAAAAAAAAAATTCGAAATTCGTTGAAAATTACAAATGGAACAAATGTTTACAACATATAAACTACCCTCCTTGGCCGTGTAAGCAATGTACATTAGCATGGAGCGACATTGCAAAAATCAAATTTCGGTTTTGTAATAGCTGCCAAAAGATGCTTTATGTTATTCATATTCTCGTAAAAATACTTAAAAAAATCTAAACTTATGTCTTTATTCAACAACCTAGCGATTTCGTAACGTGAAAAACGTAAATTTAGCCGTTTTTTCCCGAAATCTGAGTACAGCCTCAAAAATATAAAATAATATCTATTACTTTCAATTGCATTTACCTTATTGAACATTACGTGTTTTATAAAAAAAAAAAACACTGCATAAATTGCTGTCAAACTAGTTAGTTTGTGAGCGCTGTGGAGGTAGAGGGGATAATTTCGCTCCTATTTTTTTCGTCGCATCTTCGGGCGTTTCGGCTACCGCTGACCGCAGACGTGTTAGAATCCTTGTCCGATTAAATTCTAACACATATATTTGTTTTGACAAATGAATGCAAATTACACGAGAAGCCAAATTTTATGTCCAATATTCGGGGCACCAACTGAAATGAACTGCCAAGTGTTACCTACTGTCTCAGAAGTGATTAAACATTATTTGTTCTTACGATATGAACGTAATCTCAACTCTACAAAAAACCCGTAATTCTAAATAAAAAGTGTTATATCTGCAATTGTTGAAGGAATTTAGAAGTGCGCTTCTATTCCCATTGTTTCTCACAATCGAGTAATGAAACTGATCCAAGATCATTATAACGAATACTTAAAACTTAAAAATTGGCCAAAGAAAAGTGAGCATTATTATGTTAAGTTCTTATAAAATCGAAATGAATAAACTTTTCGATATTGCTTCATGCAAATGCAAGAATCTGAATATGTGTTCCTGCGAAAAGACGCGCAAGGTACCCACCAAAGAACAAGCATTCCTTCAAGACCAAAGATCCCCGAGAAAAATGATGCAGGGAGCAATAAACATCAATACAACAAAAAATTACATCGGAAAATTAACATGCAAGCTCGTTTATCTGAACTTGCTTCGAAGGCCAGCTCATCTACAGCATCAGCCACAAAACCACGTCAATACTTTTTTGATGAAAACCAACCATTTACTTCGCATTCTTCGCAACATCCAGAAAATTCCCTTATGATGTTAAAACTCCCCACTTTGGCTAGAATCTGCGACTAGTATGGTTTGTCAGACAGGCCGGAATCAGCTGTTGCAAGTGCTACATTAAAATATTTTGGCATAATAACCGAAGACGACTCTAAAATGGTGACTGATAGGAGCAAACTCAGACGAGCTAGACAAACTTGTCGCTCTTCTTTAATAAAAACATGGCAGATGTCGTCGGAGTCAACAAAAATTCGAGGTCTATATTTCGATGAAAGGAAGGATAAAACACTGTCTCAGGAAAAAATAGGGGATATATCATCGGAGAACGATTTCAGAAGAACATTATTCCATTTTATTTGAGCAGGGGTCTCAATATGTTGGACATGTTACACCATCATCAGGAACTGGCAAAGACATCGCAAAGGGCATGTTGCACCATTTAAAAGAGAACGGTTTTAATTTGAATGATTTATCAGCGATTGGATGTGATGGGACTGCTGTCAATACAGGCAAATAGATGGAACTATTAGATTCATGGAATTGGAGTTAGGTCATCTGTTACAATTGTTTATCTGTCAGCTGCATGCAAACGAACACCCACTTCGCCACTTGTTTCAACACTTAGATGGTGCTACAACAGGACCTAAAGGGTTTTCAGGACCTATTGGAAAACTTCTTTCAAGCAGCTCTAAAAACACCGTTATAAATTATTCACCAATACACTTTGAGATGCACAAACTTGACGCAGAGGAATTGAAAAATTTGAGCACGGACCAAAATACTTGTACGAAATATGTTTTGCAGTTACAACAGGTCAGTGCCCACCAAATTTAGCAAACCGTCATCCAGGTAATATTTGTCACTCACGCTGGTTGACGACAGCAAATTCAATACTTACGGTTATATATAGGAACAACTAACCCTTCAGTGAACCTAAAAATTCTTGCTGAATATTAATATGTGTAAGGATGGGGCATTACATGTTTTTACTATACTAAAACTCACCCGATATTTGAGCACCGATCTACGAGATATAATTAATCCAGTAATTCAAAGAAAAGCCTATTTTTGCCACCCGGAAAATCTGCTACCATCCGTGATAATGGATGACAACCTTATTGTAAGAAAATTGGGTTTGAGACGAATATTAAAGGCGCGAGATAGATGTCCCAGTCCATCTGTTGTTAGAGACTTTATTATTCAGCAAGTAAATATTACGATATTATCAAATGGCAGGAATGCGAAGTTACACCCTCACCGATACTATCCGAAATCAGTAATGACGACCTAGTCAAAATTATAAATAATTTCGGTGAAGAAAAGGACAGTATTGAATTTCCCAGATTTCCCTGCCACACGCAAGCAGTCGAGAGGTGCATCAAATTAGTTACCCAGGCATCGTTGTCTATAGTTGAGCCTGAAGCCAGAGATGGATTTATTCGGGCGACAATAAAATCAAGGCATATAATGCCCGAATTTCACTCCAAATCTCATTTCAAAACACGATAAATATTATAAAACTTTGATAATGTTTAAAAAATCTCTCTTTCTTAAAGTATTTTATTTAATAAAAACATATGTTTCTCAAAAACACGAAACAAAAATTAAAAATCAATAATCCTCTTCAAAAAACCAAAAATAGACCCCGCCTTGAAACTATGGTAATTTTATTTTTATTTTCACATGTGTTATGCATCTTATTAGCTATAAAACCCATAATAAAATTGTATTTTTGCTATGAATATCGCTCGTTTACAATGCTTGGCAGAGTTTTCAGCGACTTTTTTCATACAATTTTTTTCTAAATATAAATGTGCTGGTTGTTGAATAAAGGAATGTTTTGATCGAGTTGATATTTTTAGACTAAAGAGGTGTTATATAAAGGCAACTTTTTTTTGCTATTACAGTACTGGCATCTTCAAAAAAAAATGTCCCATACAACGTCGCTGCACCCTAATGTACATATCTTTCCATGAACAATTTTTTGTCAGTTCTTAATTAGTAAGGATTCTTCATACATGGTTGTTTGACCATTGTACAAATTTTTCAGAAAGTTTATTAGTAAGGCTGGTAAAATGGCGACGTTGTCAGATCAAAACCATATATTTTGTTTAGTAAGAATTTGAAAAACGAAATGTACAGACTTTACACAACGTGCTACAGAAACACCGTTTAACGGCCGCGGAGTGTTTTTTTTTAGTAAGGCCGTTAGTGTGTATGGTTTGGATCATATCTAACTGCTTAACCTACAGAACAATAATCAAAGTCACGAAATACAACAATAATCAAAGTACGAAATCGGGTAGTAAAACTATTTAGTTAAACTACAACATGACTAAAATCATTTTACTAAAATAAAAATATGATATTCAACTAATTGTGTATATTTTCGAATAATTACTCCAAACTTCAGTAATGCATACACCGCTATTTTATGCTATAAATTTCTGCCGGTTCGTTGGCTGAAAATAACGAATAATAATTACTTTAAAAAAGCTCTTCCAATTTGTCTCGCACAAGCAACAACCAATGGCAACTATAAATCTGGTAGAAAATTGCCAAATACAAAATAAAATTCTCAAATTTTTCGAATTCATTCATTACTGTCCATTCAGGGGCTTAGAAATGTGATAAAAATGTGGCGAAATATCCCAGATTTCTTTGTATTTGTGTTAAATATCTCCACAAAATATCTAAATGGCGGAAATGTTAATGTTTGTCCTGCCTCTCAGGGGAATGCTGTGACCAATAAAGTAAATTTATTTTTATTAAAACGGGCGTTTTCTGTTTTCCTACCGCAACCCTCATTAGTTTTTACTTGATGTGTTTTTTTGTGCCTCCATTCATAAAATATCTTTGATGAACTCTTTCATTTATAGATCAAACTTTTAGTCGCCTTCGAAGCATTGAAATTAAACGATCTATAACGACTCCGTACTGGTAATTTATTTATTGAAAAAAAAAATCGTATTTTATTTAACGTTGACACAATGGATATGCGACTTTTCAGTTGTCCGCAGAACTTTCGTAAAATATGTTTACTCTTCACAGATGTGTGATTCATCTGAAGCCAATGTCATCTTAAGCGGTTATTTTTTGAGGAAAGGATGAAGTAAGCTATATTTAGAAAAATATTTAGAAAAGTAGAGGATATTTTAGAGGAAAGGATGGAGTAAGCTATATTTAGAAAGATATTTAGTAAAGTATTAATAATTGTAAAAATTATTGGGTGAATATTTTCAATAATCAATTTTATTTCTAATTATATCGTTAAAATATTGGTATGGTAAGCAGGCGTGTACTAAGAAAAATTTAAATCTTCACACTGAGTAAAATTATTAAAAAATAAAAAACAAACTATTTATCGGGAAATCTTCACGCATGTTTTGAAAGAGAAAATGAATGCCCGCGTAACTCTGTCTTAAAAAAACACTTCTGTTTCTTAATCAAATTGATACTTATGTTTTGTGACTTAGCAAGGGTGCCTGGATTCATGACGCTTCTGCAAACCAGATAGGCAGGCTGGTTGTGGGAGATATTTTGATCTCTCGAGCAGGATTCTCTCGGAACACCGCCTTTCAGTAGATGGTTTGGATTCATCCGTCCGTTACTCCCGAACACACTGACCCCCAGACTCTCACCCACCCCTCAATTTTTTTTCCTTCTCAGTACTTCCTTCCCTTCCTATACCAAAAAGACCCTCCACACGGCATCTCCAAAGAAGACAAAAGCCCTGAAGGAAGGAAATTAAAAATAAGATTACATTGCGAATAAATTATGTTAAAATTATATATATAAAAGTTTATAACTAAATTAAGGAAGGAAATTATTTTCCTGAGGGCCTCCTGTGGGAGCCAATGTAAAAAAAATGCATCTCAGTTCCCAGTGGACTGCTCTTGACTTCTATATCCATACATGGCAGCATAATATATATATATATATATCACGATTCTTCAATATCCGCCCATCTGCCCTACAAGACAAAACCATCAAGGCGTCATTTCCGTAATCGTGTTCATTAGGCTTAAATCGACTTGGATTTTTCGATTCTCCGCTTTTATATAAGGTCATTCGTGATATTTTTAATTCCTCATCATTTAGTCTGCTTTAGTCCTTATTCTCCACTGAGCTACAAATTAGTCTTCACATAAATACTTAAGTAAAATGAATTTAAATATAGTAATGAACATATGTCGGAGTCCTTAGAACAATAAAGAACGTATGTCCCTGATTAATGTACATTGCGAAAGCAAAGTACTGTAAGCGTGAATACGTCTTCCATTTTGATTCGTCATACCAATTATATTTTAATACAATATATATGTACTGGAGTATATATTTTATTGTGCCTATAAGTAAATATCTCAACCGAAAAATTGATTGTTTTCTGTAATATATGGGTTAATCATGTAGTTTCAACATCCTTCAACAGATTTCGTTAGTATAGTTAGTAACACGAAGTTTCGCTGAATCCCAATAGATGGTAGTTAAAAATGATATCAGAAAAGTACCGTCCATCGTCATTCGTGTCTTATGTAAGAAGGGTTACGATGATTGCCGAAGTCATCTGACAATTTCAAAATAAATTTTATTTGATTAAATTGTGTAAATTGTGTAAATCGTGGTCTTACACCAGGGCGATACTGAGAGTATCTTCCACTCTGGAACGTGCCGCTAATATAACAAATATTATTTTACACAAAACGTCAGTTCTCTGGCATGTCACAATCATAAAAACGCTTAATAAAGTGGTTGTTCAATAAAATATTCCATATAAAATTATAATCTTATTATTTATATATAGTCTGTAATATATTTAATAACATATTTTACAGATTTATTCACAGAATCTGTTAAAAAAAAATTATACAAGGTTTTTCGTCACTTTTACACATCAGTCCTTTGTGTCAAGTTAAGTTGTTTTACAATGATTTCAGAAAACATTATTTTGAATTTTGAGCAAATCCATAATAGGCTCTAAATAAATATTAATCATGTATTTTCTGCGAACTAAATTAATCTTCTATAAAAATAACACGACTGATAAACAACTATTACCTGTAGGTTCCTTAATGGTTGTTCATCAGTTGAGTAAAATTTAAAAGCCGTTTACTAAGGCGCAAAGAGTATAAATTTGAAGAAGAATAATTTATTTGTTATTATTAACAATGTTATAAACATTACCAAAGTGAATACACTTAATAAATATATCTTTTTATGTGAAGTGACAGATACTTTTTATTTTATTTTTTATAGTGAATACCTCACAAGAGTCCCAACTGCTCCCGTCTGGAGCCAGTGAGACTATGGCATCCCCAATTGGGGTATGTTATGAGGCTGAAGGTAAGTGGGAAAGGGAAGGAGACGAGGAAGAGGAAGGTGGGGAAGTACCTGGCTATTTAGATCTAGTCACTAAACACGGCTAAAGCCATTTCAAGCAACGTTTCAATTCTGAATGGTGGTCTTACACCAGGGTGATACTAAGAGTATCTTCCACTCTGGAACGTACCGCAAATACACTATATATTATTTTAAATAATTAATTATGAAATAACACAAATCAATTAAATAAAATTTATTTGCGCACGCCGGGTTCGAACCCGCGACCTTCGGAATGGCAATCCAACGCTCTACCGCAGGACTACGCCGGCCGTCTACCGACTACCGACTCTTCCTCGTGTTCATCTAATTCCTATCCTACCCCATTCTACCTATATAATATAAGGTATCCAAAATTCAGTAATATGCCATAGAAATACATACTACATGTTGATGGGCTTCTTATGCGGTGATCACATAAAAAAACTGTTCTAAAATTGGCAAAGTATTAATGAGTATCCGGCATACGTTGCAATGCCAACCAAATAGAGAAAAAGATTATTATTTTATTTCTGTTTATTGGAGTGCATTTGAATACAAAATATTATTCGTTTTTCCGTCTGGTGAGAAAACGAATAAATCAAAAGGTTTATCGACGCGTGAGCATGCAGGCATACAGCCGTCCAAGAGATATACATGGATTTTTCTAATTTACTCCTTGCTATCCCCTACCGTTACTATGCCTCCTACACAATCCATCCATCTGCTCAATAACGTACGTAAAATAATCGTAATTTAAGTTAGTTATAAGGTGGCGCTAGTGAAGTGAATTGCATTTCTACAAATAGATTATTTCTTGTATGGCGGCCAGTTGAACCAACGTCGCACGACGGCTGCTCAGTGCCAGAGCTGTGGGGCCATTATATCTTACGCCACGGGTCGGCGTGGATTATGGGACATTACAAAAGTGATGAATTTTTGAGTCAAGTCAAGTTCCTAAGTATTTTTAAATTTATCCCCACACAGGAGGCCCTGTGGAAAAAGGCTTACTTCAGGTCTATTTCATCTTAGGGGATGCCTGTATGGAGAGTCTTTCTAAGGAAAGGAAGGAGATGAAATCCTGGTAAGGAAAAAGGTATCTTGGGTGCGTAGGAAACTGGGGGTCAGTGTGTCCAGGAGAGAAAGAAGTATGGACCCATACCTTCTACTGAGGTACAAGGCAATGGGTTGGATCAATTAAATATCAAAATACGTTATCCTCTCTGCCTTAACTAAAGAAACTAAAAAAAAATTAGACTCTCCAAATTTCATATTGCAAAACCATCAGGTTTAAGATGATTATAATATATGTGGAATACAGGATTATATATGTTAGTTGTTGCCACGTCTTAAACAGATGTCATCGGATAGATAGCGTTATGTAGTATCTCAACAGATGTCAGTGAAGTAATATCTTAGAAGAGTGGAGACTATACTCTATTGTCCATCTTTGGGATCTAGTCAATCTCAATCAATAAGATTGAAAAACATTAGAGTGTATATATAATGTCCGCAAGAAAATAAATACTATGGAATAGAACTTATTGCAGCATCCCTGTTAGTTCTTTCATCTTGTAATAAATTGGATTTGGGAAAACGCTATTCTGCCACGGACGGCATTCATTGGATATCTCTACATTTTTCCTCTTTGTTTTTATAATAATCTTCTTTTTGATTCTCATTGACTTCTTCGAGGTGATCTCTTGGAGGCACGTAGCTTAAATACAGTAATTTGGTTTTAACGTTAAAATAGTAAATCTGTACAGAGCCATAAACTACTGAACTGTACACGATCTAGGAAGTAGAAAGCTGTCAGAGCTTGGAAGATCAAGCTCGGACGATCGATAAAACCCTATATCAATCACTACGACATTGAATAAAACCGTCACCTCTTCGTCAATTATCAATATTTGCGAGCACGGTCAACAATTGATGACAGATGTTCCGACCGAAGATTAATAAATATTATCCACAGTACGTTTTGGCTAACTGACAGCATACACATATTTTTTTTAACCACAGAAGCGACAGAACAATTTAAAACTTTTTTCTCGGATTGGTCAAGATTTTTAGGTTAACATTTTGAAAATTTTCCGTCCACATTAAAAAAATCATACCTTCAAATTTGAATATGGAGACATACATACCGATTATAATTCTATATAGCCAATGAATTCACCTATATTTTTTTGATTATCACACATTCGTAGGATTTATAAAATAGTTAACATTAAAACCCAACGAATCCAGCGTTTTAGTTCCATTGAAATTGCCGTAAATGATACTTATTCTGAATGAGTCAACATTATATTATATTATATTTTAGATTTCTACACATTGTCTATGGCCTACTTGAAAACCACATAAAGAAATATATACTTAAAAAACTCAATTTTTAACCACTAATAATAGCTGAACAAAAATTTTGCGCTAACATAATATTTTATACATTTTTGAGATCGCGGACTGTCAAAATTAAATGCAATGTTAATATATTTAGTACATTTACCACAAAAAAATTGTACGAAATTAGAAAGATACTTTCATAGTCTAATAATTAACGCGATTTTTGCATTATTTAAATAATTTAATCGTTTTATGCAGACAGTTAAAATCATGTGTCAAATAAAGGTGTCGCTTTATTAGTACTTGTGACCTAATACTGGATTTTTATCACCATGTTTTTATATAACGTAGTAAAACAAGAAACAAGGTTGTTACTAAGACATTTACTGTAATAACACAATTTACTAATCTTTCATAAAATACTTTTCTAGTTGCTTAAATTGTGTGGTGTTTCGCCATTACCTATTGTGACAAAACACACTACTGACAGCTGGTTAGATTGTAATTTATTGGGTTAAAAAATGTTATTTACTTATTAAATATTACAACTAAACGAGATTGATATGTAATAAATAATAAAATAAAATAATTCACATTTGGGTTTTGAAAAATGGTAAAAAAAAGTATTATTGATGGCCGGCGTGGTAGAGGGGTAAGGCTCTCGACTTCTTATCCGAAGGTCGTGGGTTCGAACCCGGCGTTTAATAATTGAACCCACTTACCTTCAATCTCACAAAATACACCAATTGGGGATGCCATAGTCTCACTGGCTCCAGACGGGAGCAGTTGGGACTCTTGTGAGGTATTCACATAAAAAAAGGATTGGCGGGCGTATGAATCCATCCCGTCCTCTGCTGTGCAAGGCGATGGGTTGAAAGGGTCGGGCTGGAGAGATCAAAAGGTTTCCCTCAACCAGTCTCTCTTGATCGGTGGGTAAAGGCATCCCCTGCCAAGTCTTAGACATACCTCACCTCATATACCCGGGCACCAAATGCACGGTACCATTTATTTACCCTGCGTTTGGCAGTGTATGGCGGGGGAGTTAATTTTCCAATAAATGGTACCCGGGGTGGCGGTAAATATATCCACCTATTAAGGGGGTATTATTAGAGAAAACCGGAAATTAGTCGTTTTTAAATCAAATTGTAGACGTATTGACTCTTTTTTACAAATTAACACAAATTGATTTTGAAAGATTGTTTTTTTATCTGGTACACGCAGTTTTAAAATGTTGAAAAAACTAAGTGTATTTTTAATATAATATGGTTATACCGTTGGTCGTTGGCAGATTTGTTCAATTTTCAAACGATATATTCTATTAAACAACACAAATTTCAAATCATATTGTCAACGCAGTTTTCAGATTTTTAATTTTAGTTAAATTAAAATCATTAAAAAAAATCCGAGAACGTGTTTTGTGACAAAAATACCTCAGTTTTTCTATGTATTTAAGGTCTTACAAACTAAAATATTTAAAAAAAAATTTACACACTTATTTTGTTTAGACATTATTGAAAAATCGAAAATACTTATGATCAAAAAATACTTAGAATAAGTACTCGATATTTAATAATTTATCATCGTGCGTTTTGAGCATTTTTATTTCTTACTTGAATTTAGATATAGATATAGGAATTATCATTAGAAAAAAAAAATGTATAGTATTTCGGCATACTATCCTCTTTGCGTACTCATTTGAATAAATAATCCCATAAAATAATATTTGAGGGGATGAATTGTCCGAGGTTTGAACTGTTGGGGGATGAGGTGTCGCCGGATCAAGTGGCATTTAACCGATTTTGATACAATTTTTTAATCATCTTTCTTTTAATCCTAATTTTTAATAATTTGTTCTTGATGTCCATATCTTCAACTGAATTTCATTCATATTATTTCTACGGATTTTAATCTACTTTCTTCCTTCTCCTTCTAGTTCCATGAATAAATGACCTTATTACCAAGAGATTATTCTTAAAAGGCGTAAAAACAGTTTCCTTTTTCTGAACGTTTCAGAAAAGGCTAAGCCTTTATCGTGCAAAATACAGATACCAAGATAATGACATGGAATAAGGGCATAGCCGACCCAAATATCCTCGTAGTACTACGAAATGTGTCTCAAAAAGGTCCCTATCGTCAACTTTGTCCCTTTTCTGTTAGTTGTATTAGCCCATTGCGTAAATTAATTCGTTTTATTTTCTGGTTCTAATAATTTTATCAAGCTAGGTATTATTCCATTCTTTCAATAGGATCTTGTGATGTTCATTAGAAGATATCACCCTAAGTAAGTTGACGGTTTGCGTGGGTCCAGAGTTAATCGATGTGGAAAATGTTTTTCGATGTTTACCGGGAAGAAAAAATAAAATATTTCTATGCCATAGCTGCAGGGTTTCTCAAGGCTTTCGAGCTATTCGTAAATATACATATATTTTTTTTTACATTGGATACATTTAAAACAAAATAACAGTAATAATATTACATATTATTAAGAGAATATATTTATAATGAGTACAAGCGTTATTATAATTTGTTAGATCGATATTAGTTCCTAGCTAGGCACCTCAAGTGGTTCGGTACGTTTGGTGACTTAGCAGGGGGTTCATGGGTGAGGTTTGTCTAGGTATTAGCGGCGGATGAGTTTGCCCACCTACTGCGTGGTGGACCAGATCGGGAGAGACTGGTTGAGTATGACCTTTTGTCCTCTCCAGCCGGACTTTCTCGACCCATCGCCTTGCATTGTAGTGGGATGAATGGATTCATACGTTTATTACTCCTGTACACACTGACTCCCAGATTCCTACCCACCTCTCATACCGTTACCTTCCCATAACTTATTCTCATTCCTTTCCCTAAAAAGACCCTCCACTTAGGCCCTGAGGGACTTTTTTTCTTCAAGGCTCCCAGTGTGGAGCTACGAGAATTTTCCTCAGGGCCTCCTGTGTGGAGTTAATATAAAAAAAAAAGATATTAAGTCTTAAAAAAATAATCCAGTGCCAGTAAAACTTTTATGGTATCCCATTAGGGGTGTAATGTTAGGGAAGGCAAATTTGAGACAAAATGAAGTAGGGAAGGAAAGGATACGAGAAAGAGAATGGTTGGGAAGTGAAGGTAATATAAAAAGTGTGCTTTCTTAGAAAGAAAAGCTCTTCCATTTGAATACCAGATTATCTTTCAATCCAAAAAGCACAATGTTTTGTAAATACCAGAACAGAGATATGGCCTTGATTCAGCGATGAATGAAGTTGTGTCCCTATTTATTGTTTCTATTTTAAAAATCAGTTGATTAAAATAGTTATTTTGGCAAACGAGATAATTAGGTTGATTGCAAATACGTGCTGTTGTTTTCTCAAAATGAGACTCATCTGCGCATTTCAAAACAAGTGATAATAATATATTTATTAATATGTACGTATGCCCCTTTTCACAAAATTGTAGAAAACCCCTGATGACTAAATTTAGTGGTTCGATGAGTAGGTTTTGCTTCTAGTCAACCTTTCCAGAAGCTTGCTTATCGAATTACTAATCTGTATTTTTTTTCCGAAAATGAATATTTCGAGGTAAACTTCACAGAAACGTAATTCACTCTCATCCGATTATTATTTTCTTGTATTTTTTGGTTGATTTTTGTTGTCGTCATTGGTTTGTTCTATGATTTTCATTCAGGCAGAAGTTGCTACCTACACTTTTTCTTTGTTGTTATTGATTGTATTATTTACAGGTATCCATTTATTATTTGGAGTTCTAGTAGGTATTATTTATTTTATTTTATTTCGCAGAAACATAATACAGTACAAAATTACATAAAATAAAATAGTTACAAAATTATAGAAGTTAATGCAATAATTGGTACCAATGACATGTCGCTGTAATGATATTATAAAATTATTATTATTCTAATGATATTTAGATGTCACCTTATTTTCCTATCTTATCTTCCATGCTGTTTAAACCAATCATAGAATCATATAATTTTGAATACAGGTGTAACATTTTTAGAAGGTAAACAAATTAGCACTAGCAGTCTGTAATGGTTATCTCGTACCAATATTTTAAATTGCAGGTGGGCAATTTTCTGGCATGAAAAAACTGTCGAAGTTTAAAGGAATTGGAAACGAAATCCCTGAGGTACGCCTTGAAAAGACATCTTGGTATAACCATAATATGAGAATTGGAGCATTTAAAAATTATTATTACATAATTTTTTGTATTATTGAAATCGATAACATCATCATAATACAATTACAATTAATAACGGATTACCAGTTTGATTATAAAATTTAAAAAAGTATGTTAGAAAAAAGTTTTTTTAACCATTTAGCATTTATTAATTTTTGGCTTTGGAAGCCACATTTTCATTTTTATCTGCTTGATATTATGTCATGTTAAATGTTAATTAAATAATTTTTATGTAGGCGCGTCCCTTAATTTGTTAATCTATTTTTTCGAACCCAGGACCTTCACTAACCGGCCACTGCCACTTGCAGGTGGGCAATTTTCTGGCATGAAAAAACTGTCGAAGTTTAAAGGAATTGGAAACGAAATCCCTGAGGTACGCCTTGAAAAGACATCTTGGTATAACCATAATATGAGAATTGGAGCATTTAAAAATTATTATTACATAATTTTTTGTATTATTGAAATCGATAACATCATCATAATACAATTACAATTAATAACGGATTACAAGTTTGATTATAAAATTTAAAAAAGTATGTTAGAAAAAAGTTTTTTTAACCATTTAGCATTTATTAATTTTTGGCTTTGGAAGCCACATTTTCATTTTTATCTGCTTGATATTATGTCATGTTAAATGTTAATTAAATAATTTTTATGTAGGCGCGTCCCTTAATTTGTTAATCTATTTTTTCGAACCCAGGACCTTCACTAACCGGCCACTGCCACTTGCAGGTGGGCAATTTTCTGGCATGAAAAAACTGTCGAAGTTTAAAGGAATTGGAAACGAAATCCCTGAGGTACGCCTTGAAAAGACATCTTGGTATAACCATAATATGAGAATTGGAGCATTTAAAAAATATTATTACATAATTTTTTGTATTATTGAAATCGATAACATCATCATAATACAATTACAATTAATAACGGATTACAAGTTTGATTATAAAATTTAAAAAAGTATGTTAGAAAAAAGTTTTTTTAACCATTTAGCATTTATTAATTTTTGGCTTTGGAAGCCACATTTTCATTTTTATCTGCTTGATATTATGTCATGTTAAATGTTAATTAAATAATTTTTATTTAGGCGCGTCCCTTAATTTGTTAATCTATTTTTTTGAACCCAGGACCTTCACTAACCGGCCACTGCGCTAACCACTGTAACCAAAGTATCCCTTTACTGCGTTCGAGTCCCAGATGTATCCCCTAATTTTTTTATGAATTGTCTGTTTCAGATTTTCTATTGAGTTTCACTTATATTATCTTCATTAATTAAAATACTGTTATTTGAGCTTTAACTCATTTAGTTAAAAATAAAAATACATAATAATATAAGCTGTGTAACAAAATAATATAGTTAAGAACCTTTCATCGTACAACGCAGTAAGCTAATGTAAACATGTTTACAAGTTTGATATCATATTTGGATAACTTCCGAAAAATTGTTTGTTTTTTCATTAAACCTATTATAAAAATACCATCGCTAGGTAGGTACTTATATAATATTTTTTTCACGATACTCAGAATAAAAAAAATTCCTTTTGATTCCTAAGAAATAACATTTCAATGGCAACACTGCTTTTCCCACTCGAGAAATTGTCATTTTCCTTAATGCCCCTTTGAATGGAAGCAAAATGAGAGAAAAATAAAAGAAACTTAAGAAGCCCGATGCTATTAAGGAAGACTTGAGCATACACGAGAACAATGCTGCCGATTTAACCATACAAAAAGGTTTTTCTTCGCCAAAAAATGATGACGTATCAAATAATGAAGTAAAGCATTTACGAGCATTTAAAGTAACAAATAAATATAAAGGACTTTTGTGGAGATTTGAAGTCATTCTGTTGGAAGGATGACCGTTGTCTTTTGTGGAATTATATATGGGCTTACTTTTAGATCGTTATATTATACAACATGGTAAAAATTGTACAAAGTATTTAAAATAATATTTTAGAAAAATCTTCATTTTAATACTGGAGGCGAAAACCATATTTTGCATCGGAAACTATTTTTCCATCATATATATTCTTTATTGTGTGATATAAATTTATTATTTGCAAATAATTTTGTACTTCTTTATTGTTATAACTTTCCTTATAGCTATTACATAAGGTAAGCAAGTACATTATCTTTATAATGGTTATGGGTTCGAGTTCCAGTTGCGACCGTCATCTTTTATTATTTTTCTGTGTCTTGTTCAATTTCATATTTTAATTTAGATTATTAGTGTTATCTTCTTCTTCAATGATAATATACTTTTTTTTCGAATCAAGCCAATGGCACTATGGCATCCCCATTTGGGGTATGTTCTGACGCTGGAAGGTGTAGAGAGGGAAGGAGATGGAGAAAAGATGGTTGGGAAGTACCGGGCTATTCAGATCTGGTCACCATCCACGACTAAAGCTATTTCAAGCAATATTTCGATTCTGAATGGTGTTCTTCCACCAGGGAGTTACAGAGAGTCTCTAGAATTTTGGTAGCGGGACTTCTACGATATTATGTGCGTTTTATTTTAAAGTCAAAAATAAAATTTAAGAACTAAAGGTGAATCTATGAAACCTAATACGGGGCGGCAGAAAGAATTTATTTTTATTCATTCTTCATTTTTATTCCTCCCGTATTTCGTTTTTTATATCTCCTACCTGAAGTTCTTTAATAATATGGTCACGCACTCAATTATTATCAAACGCAAAATATGAAGTTTCTTCCCTCAGCCGAAATTGTGCCTTTTTGATTGCTCTTTTCTTATTCCGAGGCGGAATTGCGGTTTGTCCGAAAAACAAAAAGTCTTGACTGCGAGCGAAATTATTTTCAAAATCTACTTTAAATTTGATTAAAAATGTTGTAAAATAAATTTTGTGGCGTGAAAATGAAGTGAACTGAAATATTGACAGAAAATAAATAACGACCTCCATTGTGTTTGGAAGGTACTGAAGAAACCTACGCACTTTCGAGTTAGGTTTTGTTGTTTTCATGTTCAATTTCCGCTGAATTGTCATAAATTATAGCTAATGACGTGTTTTTCTTTTCTTTAATAAATGTGGAAATTACCGGTGACGTTTTTGTGATATTTTTTTAAATTCTGAATAACTTTGCATTTTTTTGTTCAACTTTCGGGTGAACATTGATAATATCTACTGTTTTGGTATGTTAGAGGGCACATTCAAGCAAAATATTGTAGTTTAAATTTCCAAGCTAATAAAAATACGTTTTTTTTACAGTATTTATTGAATGCGTAGTTAGGTACTGTAATCCTTTACAAAGAAATATTGTCTTTAGTATTACTACTGGACCTTACCTCAGTACTTATGCTATTTGAATAAAGACTTCGGTTCATAAAAAATACAGTTTATTGTTTTACGTACAATACAAACATGGTTTAAGAAGACACACGTCGTTATAACTCGCTAGCTAGATTTTGTCAAAGGGCTCTTGCAGAAGGAATGACTTGACTATCTCAGATCAGTTGTGCTCGGCACACGTTGTCACCTTCACCATGTGACCAGAACTTCGAATAAACAACAGTACAATGATAGATCTGATCACAAGTAATATTCCGGTATATTACAGGTATTAAAGAAGTCAAAACAATCCTGTGTATCCCTCAATAATTGAGGCAATGCAGAAATGAGCGCATCTAAACGGGGATAAAGTATATTATATAATCTAACCAGAAAACATACCTTGACCTCATGACGCTGTATAAAATCTGCAACAACGTTATCAACCGGCTTAACTTACTCTAACTAATAAACTATAAAATACCACCCAAAACATCGCAAACATAACGATTCATTCCTTATTAACCAGACGCGTACAGATGCTGGTGTCAGGGATTCAATTAGAAGAATTTGCAAAGTACTTTTGGTAGAAAACAGTACTGTTGGTAGAAAATTGAAGGCCGCTTTCCTATAAAAAAACAGCAACTTAAACATACTTTCTTTATACTTTTTTTTAAATTTCATTTAAACATTGTTGAGTTTTCTCATTTTTCTTTATATAAAATAATCCTTCTCTATTTACAAGTAACAATATTTTTACATGTTTATATTTTTTATAAAGAAAGACAAACATGCCCTTGGATACGTTTTTAGATTTTCACGGCCAAAAGTATTTTCGTTGTTTGTTTTTGGGGTGTTATGCCGTGTTGCACTACCTCCTTCTTTAGCCGACGTTTCGGACAGCGTTGCAGTGTCCATCATCAGGGCAGATCCGGCAGATCCGGCAGATCTGGCAGATCCGGCGATGCCCTTGTTAAGAATAACCTAACAATATTTTTTGAAAATCTCCTAGTACCACCTCAGTAAGTGGAAAATGTTGCTTGTGGTGTGATGAAGGACTTTTCCCTCGGCTGGATTGAACACGCGATGCTTGGGCGGGAATCAAACGTGATTCCAACTCAGTCACTGACCGGTAATGTTCTAGTGTTCTAGTTAATCCACGAGAAGTAGTTAGGATTTAGGCGAATACTTCACTAATTATTAATTACTGTCTGCTTCTTTGTGTTATCTCCTCAATAAAAAAAATCAAAAAATGGAATAACCGGAAAGAAATGAATTAAAAATTTAAATGGTTTTCGAAACTTCATGAAACTTACCACTTGTCGAATGCAATAAAAATCGTTGATAAATTCGGTAAATAAATTCTGATTAATACTGAGATGTATTTAAAAAAAGCCTACTCTACAAATTCGGGTCCAAAAATAACATAAAAAATAATAAAAACTGTGAAAGAGGCATTTTCCTTACATTTGGTAAAGGGACGGAAAATTCAAATTTTAAATTGAGTACACATTCCCGAGATCGGCACTAAACTTGATTAGATAAATATTGGAAGTATGTTTTATTAGAAATTTGCCTGAAACGAGGCAATATTGAGATTTGGGAAAATTTATTTTCCCTTTACATCTTTTCCAAGGAAATGATGAACAGCTATCGCGAAAATAAATATACTTAAAAATTTTTCACGACTTAGCAAAAAATTTGGGCTTTTAACGTGTTTATTATAGGTTTGGAAATGGAATTAACACAGAAACGATTTTTTTTTAACATAATTATTTTACTATTGAAGAGAGCAATATCTTTGTGGCTTGACATTACAATTTAAATGTAAAATTTTTATCGTTTAAACCACTTTATTAAAAAAAATTACTAATTGTCAACTAGCCTAGGTTTTTTCTTAAATACTTAATTTAATCAAATTTAATAATTATATATGAAATTAAACCATTTTTCACTTTGTTCCACTTGTTTATTTACACCATGACCGGTTTCGTCCTACTATAGACATTTTCAGACTGGTAGTTGAAATTCTTATGCTGCGGAATTT
Source organism: Limnephilus auricula (assembly GCA_951813805.1). NCBI lineage: Eukaryota > Metazoa > Arthropoda > Insecta > Trichoptera > Limnephilidae > Limnephilus > Limnephilus auricula. Next base: position 27,416,332 of record OX638406.1, on the reverse strand, counting down.
ATACAAACTTAGGCAGGGGTACACAAAATTGTCTCTATATGATGAATGTTTCTATTTTGTTAATATAAGGTATTATAAGTTATTTTGTTAAGTTAAGGTACATATAGAAAATTATAAAGTTTATTTCAACTACCAGTCTGAAAATGTCCGTAGTAGGATGAAACCGGTCCTGGTGTAAATAAACAAGTGGAACAAAGTGAAAAAATTGTTTATTTTCATATCTAACACAATGGAATTCCACCATGAATTAACAGTTAAAAAAATTGAGTAATTTTAATAATGTTATAAAGATTTGCAAGCATTTTTGATATTTATTATTGTGACAGCTGTTTAAAAGACGACTTATATATATGATTATATTTTCGTTTCTAAGTTTTAATTCTATGTCTGATTCTAAGTTTCTGATACTAACCTTCATCAGGATCGTAATATTAATATAAACTAACTTAAGTACATTGGTTTGTCAGTGAGGTTATGAAAGCTTTCTAGTTTTGACATTTCGAGAATATAACAATGATTGGTGGCGAAATATTGGTTCTCGTAATTTCTGTAGCGAAACAACATGAGTATTTATATAGATTCTTGCATATTCCCGTGGAAGAAGGGCTTAGAAATTTGAAACGATTGGTAAATTAGTAAGTTGAAATATTTGTAAGATAATAAATATACAGGTGTCCGGGGGTAAAGTAAAAATTTGAAAATGTTTAATCAACAGAAGTAAGATAAAAATGATCCTGATCCGTCCACAACATATTTCTAACATTTTATTTCTTCAGTGCCACAGCAATAAAACGTACAACTTTTTCCATAGACTCTTCCAAGAGAGGCAACCAATGTCAACGTGTTTATTTGATATTTCACAACTCGTACATTCGAGAAACTTCTAATGAGCGTTAACTCACTTTTCTCCAATGCGGGAATTCGGCGCTAAATTGAATTTATCTCGTTTTCGTCTATTAAAGTAGTTGACATTTCACAAACAGACAAGAAAAAATTCAAATTCCTTTGTGGTAATTATTCAAATGGGTTTTTCCAACTGCATTATAACAAATACCAAAAAAGCCTTAGTGATTATGTAACTTTAGGGGTTTCGTTGAGCAAAAACTTAACTAACTCAATCATTTGTAAATAAAGAAGTCAGTGTGAGAAACATAGATTTTTCAAATTTACCCACTGCTTTCCCCAACTCTTACTATTCTCCATTGCAATCACTTACTCTGCTTCTCCCTCGTTTCCCACACTTCATCTGCGTGTTCTTTTCAATTCGTCCTCTTACCGCCCACCATCCTCCTAACCGCCCCCCTGTCCTCCTCCCACGTCAACTTCCCCTGCCGCGTTCCCCTTTTATCTTACCCGCCTTCTCCTCTCTCGTGTCCCACTGTCGGTACACTTCTCATAGCCAACCGTGTGAAAGGTACAGATTTCCCAAATTTAGCTTCTGCTATCTCCTACCGCTATTGTGTCTCCTTTACAGTGTGTCTTTCCCATGCGCCCCCGTTCCTTTCCCGCGATCTCTTCACCCCTCGTGTTCCACTTCTATCTTCCTCGCCTTCTCCGTCATCCTGTACGGCGACCACAGCTCACAGAAATCGGATGAATTGTATAGGAAATAATTTCATAGAGGTCACTTGCACTTTATAAAGGAACCTGCATACGACAAATCACCGAAGTTTTATCGCAATCGGGTGGTTTCTTCAGGTACCGCATAAGGGACACAAATAGAAACATTCATTTTTATATATTAAGTCAAACGACAACATGATTGCTTTCTACGAAAGCTTTTAATTTTTAAAAACGGCGTAATAAAATATTATTCGGTGGGGTTGAAGAAATTAAAATATAAATATAAATCAGGTGTAATATCTTAGGAGGTTAAATTTTATAATATTATTAACATCCTTTTTAATACCCTTTTTATTAATGTTTCTCCTTAAAATTATTTTAATATTTTCACAATGTTTCAAAGTTTCACGTAGTTTTCTTTTCGAACATAAATAAAGCGTTCTTTATTGTAGCGCATAAAAATTCAATTTAATATTCTCATTTTTGAGTGGTTGTTGTTTATAAGTTCATTTTATTTTTCAACTAACTTTAATTATTAACTACGTGAATAAAACTACCCATTTTGTGAACCTTGGAAGTAGCAATTTCTCCTATAATATAAAGTTTTAATTTAACAAAGCAGTAATGACTTAACTTGGTTGAAAAAAATGTATCTGAAAATCAGAACAAAGAAAAAACAGGACGTGATAAAAAATAGGCTCCATTAGGTTCATTTACTCTAGGTTAGGTTAGTTAATTTGGTTTTATAATAGTTTAATATTGTCTTGTTTTATGTAACGTTTTTATTTAATATTTCGCTAACGATTTCGACACATCCGTATCACTAACTAACGTCCTTTAAATTAACTAAAACATTATCGTAATTTAAAATATTTTTAAAACTCTAGTAAATGATACTGATGTGTTACCGTTAGAAAAAATATTACAAACAAGAAATGTACCTGCATCACAAAATAATGGTAGATTCAGACTGGGTCGACGTACGTATGCATCGCTACGCCTAACAATATCTGGGCTACTTATCAACCATAGATTTTCAATGAAAATTTATGTTTTAGAATCACATTGGCCACACGCATCGCAACGTGCGATGTCTGTGGCCATTTTCATAGAAAATGTATGGGTTGCTAAGCATTGTTTGGCGTAGCGATGCGTAAGTACGTCGTCCAGTCTGAATCTACCTTTAAGGTCTTCTAAAACCAAAGGTCTGGGATTTGTATAGTTTAGGTGAGGTTAGGTGTGTTTGTTCTTCTCCTTTACCTTTCTGCAGTGTTGAGTCAATGTTGTGTTCTGTAAAAAAAAGGTTAATATAAGTACATTACATATTATATACCATATTTATTGTTTCCTCTGATGAACAACGTTTCTCGGATGATCGGGAGTTTCAATGGTATTCGGTTCATTAAGTTGTGTTTATTATCGTTTTATTTACAGTGAATATGTATCTCGACTTAACGTCCAATCTAATAAATGCTCTATGTTTAACTGGTCACTGAAGGTACCCAAATTGTGGATCGGATGTCATCGGCTATTTCCGTAACCATATGTGTTTTAGTCACGAACGGCCGACAGTTGACTCTCATATAGTACAACTTAATTGACTTTAGATATGGAATTCCACCATGAATTAACAGTTAAAAAAACTAGACCCATTAATTGACTTTGTTGAGACACCATAAACTACATGTAACTACCTATACTAACGATGCGTGACGTCTGTTGAAAGACATTGAAACTACAAACATATTCATATATACCACATACGCTAATAGACCCAGAAAAAACCCTTTGGTTTCATATAATATTTTTTTGCATTCTTTCATTTCTGTTCTGCATTCTTTACATCTGTATAATTTAGTGGCAAATCCCACCCAAACCACAGCCGAAATTGCAAATACGGAACACGTCCGGACTTCAAAGTTTGGCGTTTCATTCTCCTTTCCTCCCTCCCACCCAACCGGCCCAAGCGGCGACCGCGAACGCAGTTGACAAACTAATTCCAAGGTATTTTTCATGCTGCCCGCCCTACTCCGAATAATTCCATGAAATTACCTTCGTTTTGCAGAAAGAAGTTCACACACGAGAGAAATTAATCGAGTATATTGCAATGACTATAATAATTTATTTTATGTAGTACGGAAATTAGGAAATAGGTGACTTTAAACATTTTATTCATTCGTTTTGCACAGTTCGTACACAGATTGATTTAACCCAAATAAAAGGGGAACTTCTGTGGTTCGGTTTTGTATTCAATGGTTTTCCAGATTCACTCCTGTATCTTCTCATAAATAACCCCCTTACAAGATCCCTAAGGAGAGATAGAATTTATGGGAATTGCTTTCCCTAAAGGTCTCTTATATGGAATTAAAGAATAAAGATTGCATCCAATAAAAGTATGCGTTTAAAAAATAAAGATAGTGATAGTAGTTCTTAGTTGAAATATGATTCAGTTACATAATATGATTTTCTTTTTCTGATTTTTCTTGTCTTCAATGATTAAATACATTCCTTTTGCACAAATAATAGAGACACCAGAGACCTATTAATGCTCTATAAGATAATTCATAACTATATTGACAGCCCATACTTACTACAAAATATTCATTTTAGATGTCCAAAAAGAGTTACTCGATCTATGGATACCTTTTATATTCCTAAGAGCAAAACGAATTACCTTGAAAATGTATTTATAAGAAGAAGCTGTAGCACATTTAAAAGATTATGCCCAAACATCGATGTGTTTAACACGAACCTTGCTAAATTCAAAACATTCATAAAAAAATGACATTCCATCGAATGCCATATGTTTAACCAAAAACTTAATTTCATTGATTTCTTTTTTTTTTATTAATTCGTCACATTTTCTCTTTTACTTTTAGTAGTTTGTATTTTAATGAAATCTTTTCCTCAAAGATATTATTGATATCCTTTAAAATTTAAGTGTAAACCTTAGAAATATCTAGATCATAAAACACTTTGTAAATTGAAGATGCATCAGAATTGTTTGTATTAGGTATATTGTTGCATATTTTTTTTTTTATTATGGTCCTATATTTAAATGTCGTTATTTTATTGGTCAATGACATAAACATATTCACTGTCATATATAAATGTATAGACTGTTTATAACGCAAATAAATAAAAAATATATTAAAAATCAACTTTCAATAAAATACTGACTACTGAGGGTATTAGGTTATCTTAAATATTCGGCTTAACCACTGGAGTGACAGAGCAATTAAAATATTTATTCTCGGATTGCTAATGGAAATTTTCCGCCCATATTAAAAAAATCATACCTCCGAATTTGAATATGGAGACATACAATCTGATTATAGTTCTATGTAGCCAATGAATTCCCCTATCTTTTGTCTATTATCACATATTTTTGTAGGATTAAAAAAAAAAAAATCTTTAACCTTAAAACATTTTAAAGAATCTATAGAATATTTATTTTGTTATATTTTGAATGTACAATATATTATATAGTCGTTTTAATAAAATAAAAAAAATTGAAAATTTGCCACATTATTTGGAAATAGTGCCATATTGTGGCAAAAAGCGCTTGAGTGGTTAATAAAGCATTCTCCTTTTGTTACGCCAGCCAAATTAAACCAGCCCGTATTTTGCATAGAATTTACTAAATTTTGAGAGAATTGTAAAGAAAAACAAGTCTGGGATTTGTACAAAATATTTATTTATTAAACAAGAATTCAGTAAATATTTTGTAAAATAAATGCACAAAAACCCATTCCACAAGTACCTAAAAGTAAAAATATTTCAGAAATTAGAAGGTATGTGGAATGTGGGTATGTGACATTCTCTTCAATTAGTAAAGTTATTTCGTCTGGTATTCCAATCCTTAAAATCCCAACGACAGAGATCGACGTAAACGTCAGGCATTTGGAGCGCTTAAAACAGTTACATCTAATGTCGTTTTGGAATCACGGAGTGCGATGCAAAAGTTCCGAGACTAACATTACCAAACAACTAGACTTGGAGACTAACTAAACATTAGACCGTAGCGGGCACTGTGTTTTGTTCCCGTGTTTACAGCTTACATTTATAATGAAAAGTTTCGGTTCTAAATACATTATGTTTGTTGTAATCAGGGGCGTATGTTTAGTAAGTTCAATAGGTGCTTTGCACACGGGCGGCCAAATCAAGGGGCGGCTTCTGGAACACGCCAATCTTTTGATTTTTTTCACAAGGATATGGCATCATTTCCCTTCGACCTTTTTTATTTTTCTGAGCCGGCTGGCTAAGTCCTCCATCACGACACAAAAAAACATTTTTCGGTTACCGTGGTGGTAGTAGGAGATTTTAAAATATTGTCAGGTTATTTGTAATTTCTTTAAACAAAACAAAAAATAGTCAGTAAAAAAAAATTTGTGGCCTTAGCTATTTATTTAAAACTATTGATTTGGATTATTGAACCATGTGGCTAGTTTGAAATCTATTTAAGAATGGTTAATTCAATTTTAAACTAATTAAAGGGTAACATAATAAAATATTAAAAGTGACAAGAAAAAGAAAATATGAAAATAATAATAAAACGTTAGGTTATGTTCGTTTGTGTGACGGGCGTGTTAGGTCAAGTACATAAGGTCTGTTGTTGATTTGTTATTTTTCGTCAATTTCTTTACATTTGCTTCAATATTCTTTAATGTAGATGTCTGTTTTCTCATGGAACCCAATTAAACAGTGCACAACTATTACCCTCAGATTAGATAATTCAAATAGAAACATTAATTTGAAAGATAATTACTAAGTTCAGCTCTCCAACAAACTTTGCAGGCGGCCCTGTACTTAATGCGTGGAATAGTAGTTTTGACAGTACCTAGATATTAAGTTATAAATGCGAAGAGGAATGGTGTTGAAATGAGACGTACGGGGAAAATGACTGTCACTGTTGTGCCTCGGAATATGTTGTGTGTTGTGTCCTAGCTGGAACCAAAACCATCACAGAAGCTACGAAATCACCGTACTTCATTTATCAAACACTCGGTTGCTTTGTTTAAAGTTATGCATTGCATCAAAGCTTATAATAATACAATCACTTGTTGTCATAAAACACTTTTTTGATGATAAATTTGTTACTAGGTCTTTTTTTTAATAAAAAAAACCAGCGAGTACTTGGAAATGCCATCAGGAGTTTTGTTTGACAAAAGAAATTAGCGAAAGTGGGTTTTGAACTAAGAGTATGGATATTAGAGAGACGGCATGTGAAGTGTGCCCGCGCGCTCCAAGTATGCCTTTTCGAGAATTCTACCCACACAGCTGACATTGGCTGTAACCATGTAAAATGGCTGCTGTCGAAAAAATGTTGGAACGTATTAAATGGCCAACAACCAGCAGCCAATGTAAGCCGTTTGGGTAAAATTCTCGAAAAGGCACACTTGGAGCGCGCGGGCACACTTCACATGCCGTCTCTCTAATATCCATACTCTTAGGTTTTGAAGGATAGAGGAAATACGTAAGCCGGCAAAATATTTGAAAGTCGATCTCTTCAACAAAACTGTAAATGTTTTTCCAAAATAAAAAAGTAGCCTATGTCCTTTCCCAGGACTCCACCTATCCCAAACTTTTCAGAAGGATAAATAAACAAACTCACTTAAGCATTTTTATTATATTATATACCTACCTACATGTATAGTTAGGATTGTTCTATTAAACCACGGTTCCGTTTTAGTTGTTGGTTCTGGTTCATCATGTTCTGATTCAACACATTCTGTCTTTGTATTCTGTTTTATTACGGTCTTTTTTTACATTTTCTTTATTATTGTGTTCCGTTTTATCATGTTCAGTTATATCACGTTATGTTTTATTGGGTTCTGTTTTATTGTGTTCCGTTTCACCATGTTCCGTTTCATCGTATTATGTTTTATCGTGTTCTGTTTTATCGTGTTCTGTTTTATCGTGTTCTGTTTTATCGTGTTCTGTTTTATTGTGTTCTGTTTTAATGTGGTCTGTTTTTACGTGTTACTTTTTATTGTGTTCCGTTTCATCATATTCTATTACATAATTTTCCGTTTCATCACGTTCTGTTTAATTGTGTTCTGTTTTTTCTTTTTTTTTGTTTAATCATGTTCTGTTTTATCATTTTCTATGTTATCGTGTTCTATTTAATAATGTTCTAATTAATCCTATTCTGTTTTATCGTATTCGTTTTCAACCTCTTCTGTTTCATCATGTTTCGTTTTATAATTTTATGTTATTATCTTGGTATAAAAATACTTTCTATTCTTGCATTTATTAACAAAATAAATTTTTCATTGTCTTCCACACAGCACAACATTCCTCATCCATTAACCCCTCTCGTTTATTGTTCAACCGCAACTTTTTAATCCAACTTAGTGTGTAAAAAATATCGTATCGTAGGTTTATCAATATTTTTATGATAATAAAATATTGTGTTTATGATAATAATATATTTGCTGATATCCTTATTTCCTCCGACATTGTCAAATATTTTCATTATCTATAAACCATTTATTGTCTCAATTCCTTTCATAGGGGATGAAAAACTACAATGATAATCGAAGACATTACTCAAGCACTATTTTTATTTGTTACAACGGAATCAAAGAAGGTTACCGATAGAAAAGAAGAAAAAAATCTTTGACTGGGCTTCATTAAATTTTCCTAACTTTTGCTGTTAAAATTTTCTAGATGAACGCAATTCTTTTCAGCTCGCATTGGAATTTTCATCATGAGTTTGGTACTTTTAAAATATACATGTATGTATAATATGTACCCATACAGGGTGTTAAGGATCGTACTTGACTCACTTTAACCAGTTATTCCTGATGTTATTTGAAGTAATAAATGAAAGTGAAATTTTGGTCTCGGGTGACATTTTTTAAGTTTTTTTTTCTACGAAAACATAAAAAATCGGTAGGTATTTGGAAGTTAGGGGCGGGGTGAGAGGTTTGATTTGTTACTTAACTTATTGACCAGTGACGATATGTAGAAGATTATTTTGTTTGATTTCGAAGAAAATGTTATGAAAAAAAGACATCTAAAAAGTCACCGGCGACCAAAATTTCATTTACATTTTGTACTTCAAATAATGTCAGGAATCACTGGTTAAAGTAAGTCAAGTACCTATGATCCTTAACACTCTGTATGTATGGTGTTTAAAAGATAAATATTTAAATTGCTCTCAACTGTCCGGAACTAGTAAGACCATGGCATCCGCGATCAAGTTATGTAGAGAGATGGAATGAAGTGGATAAGGGAAGATAAAGATTAGGAATTACCAACCTGGCCTTTCAGATCTGGTTAGCAAATAAGGCTTGTGCTATTTCGAGCATCGTTTTTATTCTGACTAATTGTATTTCACTAGAGCCATACTGAGAGTACCTACCACTGTAACAATTAACTAAACAAATAAGTGCATAGCTTTATGCTGTGTTAGTCAACATTTGAGACGATGGCGTTCCAGTGTTCTAAGTTTATTTAATTTGGGATGCGGGTATGGGTACCCCCGCCCCGGGAACTATTTATTGGACGACCAACCCCTCTGCCACAGGTCACCCCAAGTGGTTCGCTAAGTTTGGTGACTTAGCAGGGGTGACTGGGTTCATGGGGTTAGGTTTGTCCGGGACTTGGGGGCCGATGCGTCTGCCGATCATCTGCGTGGCAGGCCGGATCAGGAGAAACTGGTTGAGGGAGACCTTTTGATCTCTCCGGCCGGACCCTCTCGACCCATTGCCTTGCACCGCAGTGGGAGGGATGGCTTCACACGTCCATCACTCCTGGACATATTTATCCCCAGATTCCCACCCACCCCTCAAACCCTTTTCCTTCCCAGGACTTCCTCTACTTCCTTTCCCTTAAAAAACCCTCCACACAGCATCTTCGAAGATGACATAGGTCCTGAGGGAATTTTTCCCTCATGGCCTCCTGTGTGGAACTAATGTTAAAAAAAATAAATTATATTTTATTTTTGTTTCATTAATACCTTACGGGTTTTAAATAGTTTAACTTATAGACATAAACAATAATCTTATAAAAGTAATAACGAGCTCTTATGAACGTATTATGAGTAAATAACAAAGCGAACAATGAGGATCTTGTTTGGGTAAAATACAATAATGGAATGAACAAAAAAATATATCCCTATTTATATAAATATAAAATGTACCTAACTCAAGAAAAGATGATGGAAATTATGTTTAGAACGTAGATCGGAGTTCTTTAACAAGTGATGGTTTGTTTGGAATTAATTTACAACGCGAACAGATGTTATAAAGGGCGAGTTTGACAGAAGTTCTCTTTTCTTTAGAGCAGCGGTTGTTAACCTTTTTGAGCCTGCGTACCTCTTGACTCTTACTAAAAATGTATTTTACAAACCAAGTAGCTAAGAAACCATTTTTGTAATTCATGACGTTTACGAGGAAAATATTTTTATAATTTTTACGTTATTTATTTATTTAATATTTGAAGGTTTTTTTTACCATAAATACACAATTTCTACATGTTTATACATTGTTAAAATGGTAGATAAGAATAGCTTTTCCTCACCATAAAGAGACGATGCCCTCGTGTTTGGTGAGGGAATTTAAGTTCAATTATATAATATCATATATGAAAGTAAATAATAAAATATTCCAAAAACAAGGGATAATTAAGAAAATGCAAGATTTATCAATAACGGATATCAAGATTTGAAAGAAATAATAATAATAGTAAGATATGAACTCTTATAGTATATATTTTTTAATTTTTGTTGAAATTCCTCAATATTTTTGATAACTTTTAGACATAATGGGAGGTTGTTAAAATATGTTATACCTAGATAGAGATAAGTATTTTGTGTGTGCTTTGTACTAAATTTAGGAATTTTGGCAGTATTCTGATATCTTGCTGATGAATGGAATTGTAAGTTATTTAAGTGTGTTTCTTTGTAAATTTGTAGTATTGAATGTTTTTAATATATTTTGTCTATTGTAGGTACATTGAATGTTGAAAATAGAATTTTATTAGAAAATTTGGACGGATTTACCATAATTTAATTAATTTACTTTAATTATCAATCGTTGAACAATTTTGAGTGGATTTAAACAAAATATTATATTTATTTTATTTTATTTTATTTTTATTTTATTTTATTTGTGTACAAAAAATTTACAACATTACAGATATTTTATCTAATTAATTGTAATAGTACCATTTTCACAGTGAGAATGTAGCGCCAAAAACCTTACAAACTCATTGAATTTTTCGAAGAATATGTCGAAATTTTTATCTAATATATTTAAATAGCGTATCGCTCTTCCCACGGGCGAATTCGGGTACAGATTTGTACGACTCAATCGGCAATATAATATGTTATGGCGACGTGCCCGAGAGTGAGACTCTGGTACAAATAAATTGATTTGCGCCAGAATCTCACCGTTAGAGACGAGGCCATTGATTAATTTAAAGAAATATTTTAGCAACGCAAAACATCTACGAGTTTCTAGAGAATGGTAGTTAGTCATACCTAGAATAAATCTCGATGGATATAAATATGGATATATTCCATAGATACGTAAAAATAAAAAACGTAGGAATTTTTTATGAACTCTCTCAATGTTTAAAATATAGGATGATTCAAATGGGGCCCAGATAATGCAATTAGACTCTAGTACACTTAGCACCAGTGAGTTGTAAAGTAGCCTAATTGTCAGTGGGTTTTGAAATGAGCATGAATTGCGAATGACAAAGCCTAGCAGTTTATATGCTCTGTTGCATAAGTCATTTGTGTGCTGGTGGAATGTCATTTTGCTGTCAAAAGTAACCCCTAGATCTTTTATTTGATATATATCTTCCTCCCCAAGCAATAATACCATATTGCAATACAGATTGTACAATTGCATAGTACCTACACTCTTTTTAAGTTTTCTAGTCTAAGAATATTTCTTAGTCTTATATAAATATATAAATACATTTTGTAATTCTTTTGACAAGTTCACAAATTTGTTTTATCGTTTTAAAATGTTGATTTATACGTACTTACCAATATATTTAATTTTGGAAGCTGGATTAAGTATTGAACATACTTTATTAAACTAGGTATTTTATTTGACAAGTATCTGATGTCTGTCGCAGCAAAAACAATTGCAATTTGTGGTTCAAGCAAATATCTAGCCGTATAAGTTATTACCGCAATGAGGAATGGAGCGTTGATAAATTATCAAATTTAGGTAACTCAATTCATGGTACGTTTCAAAATCAATTTCACCATGACCTTTTTGTATTGATTTTTGCCTAAGGCTACTATTAATTCATATTTTGTGAAGTTAATGACTAAGTTCGAGCAAAACAGGGCAGCTTTAATAAAAGGTTGTTTTTGATTATTTTGAGGTTCTCATTTTTTAAATTTATATTAGCAGAAACAAGGTTTTGTTTTTGTTACAATATTTTCATAGTTTGATTGCTTTATATATTCTAGCGGTTTCATTGTTCCAAGAAATTATGAATGAAATGATTAACAATATTTCTTCTATCAATTAAAAGTGGTGTAGGTGGTTCCCTAAATATTCGGGCCGGCTTCGTCGGGCTGGAGCAAATGTGCAAAAATATTACTCTTATGGTTAGGTTAAGATTAGGTAGGTTAGGTAAGGTTAGTTAGTTTGTTGGGTTAGTTTGGTTTCGGTTGAATTGGGTTGTGTTAAGTTAGGTTAGTTGAGTTGGGTATATACTGGAGAGTCTATTTATGTCCGGGGGATATAATACTGCTCAGGCGATCAGTTTCTGGGGGATCTAAAGTATCATCTTGTAGAGGAATCTACTTTGGAAGGAACAATTGACGGGAACGAAATGTCCGGGGATCAATCATGAATTATTATAGGTAGGTATGCCCGAATTTTTTTTCATAAAATATCTTTTTTTTAAACTGCCGTTTTTACGTTAGCTCCACACAGGATGCCCTTAGAAAAATAATTTCCCTCGGGGCCTAAGTAAGGATGCTATGTGGAGGGTGTTTTTTTAGGAAATGGGAGGAGAGGAATCAATACCTTTCATTACGGTGCGAGGCAATGGGTCGAGAGAGTCCGGCTGGAGAGGTCAAGAGATCTCCTTCGACCAATATCTCCCGATAAGGACCGCCACACAGCAGATGGACGAACGCATCCGCCATCAAGACTTAGACCAGTGATTCCTAACCGGGGCGCCAGCGCCCCATTGTGGACGTTTTACAGGTGTGGGGGGGCATTTTAACTTTTTTTGCATTTAGGGGGCGCTGCAGAAGCTCGAGTGGGTATTGTGTCAATATATAAATTAAGCTCATTCACTAGCTATGAACACTGAGTTTTACACTTTCTTTAGGCGCTTTGATTTAAGTTCTGTTTAATAAACTATCTACTACTAAACTGTGGCATAATAATACTCAATATCATGTTCCTCATATATCAGAAAGATTCTAAATATCACCTGTGAGTGAAAGGTTTTTGTACCGTCCTACACAGAGAAAAGTGTAAATCAATTGGGTGGGGGCGCTAGACAATTTTACTGTGGTGAAGGAGGCGATTCTTTCAATACCATTAAGAAACACAGACTAAGACGAATCTTACCCCAAGAACCCGGCACCCCTGCAAGAACCAAACGTAGCAAACCACTTGGGGTGACCTATGCCAGAGGTTTCGGCATCTTTCGGATTCTTACATAAATACAGACAGAAATAAAGCTAAGTTGTATGTTGTTATTTGTAATGTTGTGAAGCTAGGGGTGGGTGTATTTTAGAAACAAGATCGGTACTTGAAAGTTTCGGGCTCATTTCACCCTTAACCAATTAGTCCAAGGGTTCCCTCGCCGCGTACTTCCTCCTCGCCTCATAGGATCGTTGGATTACATTATGTATTCTTTATATCACAGAGATAGATAGATTTGTTCGAATGTAATATGTTTTATTAGGGTAGCTGGATTACTAATTAATTAATTTACTAAGGATATATCCAAAGGTTTTAGCTCAAAATACCCTAGTAAATCTAATGTCAATAGTAGGTAGGTACTATGTTCATGTGTAATTTTGATTTACTTTCCTTAGTTACACAAGTAATGTTTGTCGTAAAACTGTTTTTATTTTTCATTTATTTGTGATATCGCATTAAATGAAATCCATCAATTAGAAGCAGTGGAACTAAAGCATCCCCTGTTCGAGAAAGTTGTGCGATTGATTGATTGGAAGGAGAAGAGGGGAAAAGGATAAATAAAGACAACCTACATAGCTTATTCAAAATCAATTAAAACAATCATTTGTATTAGAAAAATGAAAGTATTAAGATCACATTGTACATTGTAAGTAATAACAATATGACGATAAGGTATTAACATCGTAAGTCAGACCTTAAACAATATGACGTTAACTAAGACCTGAAATCAAGTTACAGTATAGTATTAACATCCTAAGTAAGATCTTAAATTATGTTACATTAAAGTATTAACATCCTAAGTAAGATCTTAAACCATGTTACGTTAAAGTATTAATATCGTAAGTAAATTAAACCATGTTACCGTAAAGTATTAGCATCGTAAGTAAGATCGTAAACCATGTTACGTTAAAGTATTCATATCGTAAGTAAGATATGAAACTATATTACAATAAAGTATTAATATCGTAAGTAAGATCCTCAAACTTGTTACATTAAATTATTATCATTACAGAAAGACTGTCAACCATGTTACATTAAAATGAAACGAAAACAGTACAATTCAACAATATAAATATTCTTATCAACATTAAAGCAATGTTTCTTGAATTTTGCTATTTGAACAAGGTCATCGGGTAAGGCTATCGAATTCTAATCTAAAAATCGCGGGTTTGAATCCCAGAGCACGCAAGTAAATTTTATTTGATTATATTTAATTCACTAAGTAATATTATATGAAAGACAAGCTCAATATCGCCCCGATAAAAGATCACCAATCAGAATTGAAACTTCACTTAAAATGGCTTTAGCCATGTTTGGGGACCAGATCTACTTCCCTACATTTCTCTTACCCAACGCCCCCCCTCCTTAAAACCTTTAGTACACAGATCGTACCGCAATGGAGTACTATAGTCTCACTGACTTCAGACGATTAAGAGCAGTTGGGACTCTTGTGAAGTATTAAAAAAGTAATATTAATGGTATAAAGAATGGGAAAGAAAGAAGAATTAACAGTATTTATAAGAAACACTTAGATATATAATATTCAGTCACTAAAAACAACGATATACTTTTAAAAAATTCAATATCTACGTTTTTATCTATCATTTTGGAGGTTTAACTAAAATGCGCTCATTTATTTAATTTTCATTATGGTGTCTTTAATTTTTATTGTTAGAATTAAATTATAATCTTGATCTTTGCCTCACAATTAAATTAAAGGTTTCGATTCACCCTTATAAAATTAAATACACTCCTAAAAGAAGGGGAGAATTATCTCATCTTTTAACCGATAAATCTTTTAAAATCGGGATACCATACCCCCATTAAATGCCAAGGCAAGAGAGGAGAAATTGCTCGAAAAAGATCTAACATGCACATAGTAGGGAAATAAACATTAAAGATTTGATCCCAGCGGATTGTCCTACAATCTAGAAAGTTAAAGAGAACCAACGCAATCTAAAGTGTGCGATCTTTTTTAACCCTCAAATAACCTGACATAATTATGTAATATCTTAACACTTATTTTTGGGATTTTTCAAACTCGTTACATTTTTATCTTATCTTATACATATATCCTAACTCATAAACATTATATTAAAGATCAAATTTAATGAATAAATAATAAAAATAATATTATTAGATACACATCTAAATTTTCATAGGAAAATTTATGTTACTACTCCATTTAGTTTTTAGTACACAGTTGGTCTCTGTGGTCGAGGGTTAAGGCTATCGACTCCCAATCCGAAGTTTGGGCAAATAAATTTTATGTGATTAATTTGTGTTATTTTATAATTAATCAATCAATTATATATAATACAGAGTATATTTGTGGCACGTCCCAGAGTGAAAGATACTCTCAGAATCACCCTGGTGTAAGACCACTATTCAGTATTGAAACGTTGCTTGAAATAAATGGCTTTAGCCGTGTTTAGTGACCAGATCTGAATAGCCAGTACTTCCCCAACGTCCTCTTCCCCATTTCCTTTAAATCCTCACTAGCTTCAGCGTAACAACACATCCCAATTGGGGATGCCATAGTCTCACTGGCTCTAGACGGGAGCAGTTCGAACCCTTGTGCGGTATTCATATTTAAAAAAAACTGATGTGAAATGTTTTTTCTTCTTTACATCGCATATTAGTTCACCAGATTTTTTTTAGGTTTATCTTTGCATAACAGATTTATGAATTGTAGATTTAATTGAAAAAAAAATTATATATCATTACATGTATCCAAAAAGAAACCCAAATTAATCATAAGTTTAGAATTCAGAAAGGATTTCTTTACAAAATATTACATTTTTAGATTAACGTTTATTTATTAAAATAAGATATTAGGTAAAATTTAATGTTTTTTCGTATTAAAATAGGATATAACGTAAAATTGTCTAGGAGTATTTTTTAACATTATAGCCACTCAGGTTCCAATGTCATCTTTGGGGAAGCTGCCCTACTAATTCACAAAGCCTAGCGAACTACAGGGGGTGACCTATGGCAGAGGTATTGGTAATCCAATAATTTTTTTCCCGGGGAGGCGTACCCATACCCGCCTCCCAAGTTGTTAAAAGAAATAATAAATGTAAGCTTCTATAAATGCTGTTTTCTCATAATAAGTTAATAAAAATAGGTTTATTTTTAACGGACGTTGTATATTATAAGGTAAAATGATTACTATTTATAACATGTACTAAAATCAAGTTAAATTAATAAGTCAGAAGAATTGTATCAATATATCAATTATAGAATTATTAGTTTCGTGTTAATAACAAACAAAACCCAGCTAAATTTATTCAATATATGAAAAATAGAAGTTAACTTAGAAATTTAATATAACATAACAAATTATTCCCATTAACACTTTCCAATAAACCGGGGAATAAGTTCAGGAACGGATTTATAAAAGAGCCAATTTCTCGGGCGGGCGTCTAATGCCCATACGGTGCGATAAGGGTTAAAGACGCTTCTTTCCAGGCACGTTCCAGATAACGTCTACATACTGTCTTGTTGCCAGGAGAAATCTACTAATGACTCGGGACTGTGGCTGCTGGGGAATAGCGATAGTAAACTATTGGTTACTGATAAAAAATTATATTTATTTTCACTTTTTTTGCAGTGAATTACTAAATATTATATCATTTTCAAACTGACAGCAGATTTTTTCTAAATTATTTAGGAGACGAGTTAAAACACTGAACTTTTGAATTAATTTCTAGCTTTCTTGAACATAGTTATTACCTAATATAACTAATACACTACCAATGGTCTTAGTTCTCAATTTTTTGATAGATCAATCGGAGTCTCCGATCAGTTAAGTGATTTGTTCAGAGAGTTGCGTTGGAAAGAGCGATTTGTGTGTTTGAAGAGTGCTGAGCCAAAATTTCGGCTTAACATTGATTATCAGTAGATAGGATTAGAAACAACGGCCTTCAGATTTACACACTCTGTTTTCGAAATTTAAACAAAAACTTAAGCAGCACTTTTTCGACTTGTGTTTTGATATTTAAACGATACATCAAAACTCCATAATTCATTATGGAATCGAAAAAAATAAAATTTAACGTGCTACATTACTATTCTTATAACGCCAGACCTTTTTTTTTAGTTCACTTCAATCCAAACATCCTCTTCTTGCTCACCCCTGTTTTTTGAAAACGAAATAAACGGAATTTACTAAAAATGACGTCACTTACAACCTTAAACTGGTACTAGTATTTTTCCCAAAGGGGTTTTATAGTGGTCCCCTATAAATCGCGGAGAGATCGTAAAGCAATTGCTGGCTGGAGTGTTCCGCAATGTGATCAATTTCAGCCTTTTTTTCATTTTTCATTTTGCAGTTTGCATTTCAGTTTGCGTAGGTAGTTGGTACCTATTTGGAGATTTATAAGAAAAAATATTTCAGTAATTTCGGTTTGTGGAATGGCAAAAACAAATAATCAAGAAGAGATGCGAAACATCTCTTAAACCTGGAAACTTCTAGATCTGCCTTGTGATAATTAAACATTCCAAAACGTAGAAACGTTTAAAATAAAAATAAATTTTTTAAAATATCTTTTCAATTTGGCCACATTACAGCCAGCAAGCGCTTGCAGGGGGATTGCAAGTTGGCCAAAATGTGGCCAATAATATGTCCAGTGATAATTATTCCATTTGCTTTGTCTAACAACACTCAGACACTACCTACTGTTTTAACCAAACATCGCACAGCGGCCAAGCATTAAAATATGCTAAACTTAAAAAGAGATAGTTTTTTTTTTATAGTGAATATTTCACAAGAGTCCCAACTGCTCCCGTTTGGAGCCAGTGAGACTATGGCATCCCCAATTTGGGTATGCCATGAAGTTGAAGGTAAGTGGGGAAGGGAAGGAGACGAGGAAGAGGAAAGTGTGGAAGTACCTGGCTATTCAGATCTAGTTACTAAACACGGCTAAAGCCATTTCAAGCAACGTTTCCTTTCTGAATGGTGGTCTTACACCAGGGCGATGCTAAGAGTATCTTCCACTCTGGAACGTGCCGCAAATATACTATATTATTTTAAATAATTAATTGTGAAATAACACAAATCAAATAAATAAAATTAATTCGCGGCCTTCGTAATTGGAGTCCAACGCCCTACCGCAAGGCTACTGCGGCCGTCAAAATATATATACAATACGATAGTACAAAATGTATATTATTTATATTTTAAAACATAGTATAAAACATGTATATTATTGTAGCCCTTTCCAATAAAATGCACCTTTAAGACCCACAAAAATATCTTCTAATCAAAAAACGTTACAATAATTTATGAAAAGCACATTCAGTTGATTAGTAAAAAATATGTCTTATGTTATGTCAACACATTTGATGTGTGAAGCTTGGGAAGAATTTATACATTCTATCTTTCTCTGAATATGCAACTTAGCTTATATGTCAAATTAAAGGAACACTTTTATCAAACGTAATTTATACAATAAACTTTATGCACAATACATGAGCGTTACAAAGAGTCATTGTGATTTTTATCAAAACAGCGCTACACAAATCGTTGTTATTACTTAAATCAAACAAATAAATTTGTGTACACCACCATGTAATCACAATTATCGACATGTTTCGAAACCGAAGGTTTCTTCGTCAGGATAATGAGAACATGAAAATGATTTTTTATTATTATCCAGACGAAGAAACCTTCGGTTTCGAAACATGTCGATAATTGTAATTAGATAGTGGTGTACACAACGTTATTTGTTTCATTTAATTAAAAATGATACCACAAAGTGATTTGGCGAAGATTGAAGAAGTGATGTTATTACGATAATTATTATTTACAAGGTTTCCAACTCCTGACTTAGATTCATAGTAGATAGTGCAGAATCTTCCACTGGTGTAGATATTTCCTCGGAAGCTGCGATTTCTTCTAATAGCTTCGCCTTACTTATCGAAGGCGTTTTAATTCAATGTGATCGTGATTGTTAAGCATTAAGCGAATTAGCGATCAAGGGTTGTTGTCGTTACTCATTCATAGGAGACAAATTAAAAAAGGGCTTAAATGGAGGATTGCTAAAAAAATATCGCCCACCGAATAATACCTTTTAGTAAAAAGAAAATAATGAATTTTATTGTTTAATAGTACTTTCCTGACTTCGGCCCAACATGGTAGAACGTAGAAAAGCCTTGAGAGCATTTCGACCCGTATATTAATGGCTTTTCTTTGTCGTTCCATATCTAAACATACGTCTTTCGTATACATACTGTAAGGATATATTCCAGGTATATAACTTGTAAGGCAACAAAATATTGCGAAAATTAATATTGCTCACGCGAACGGAGAGATCTCCTTCTTTTCGGTCATTGTACGAAAAATTTTCAAATTTAAAAAAAGTTTAAATTTTTTGATTTTAAAATGTATTTTTCTTGTTCTTTCAGGTGTTCAAGAATAGGGGGCAGAGACAATGACAGAGAAGGTGAAGTACCTGATGATAAGTGCAAAGAAACAAGTAGATGAGAGAGGGAGAGCAGTTGGAGGAAAGAAGACAGCATGATACCCATCCTTCTCTCTCTACTGCCACTTTTGCTGGATATCACTGCTGCTTATGGTGAGACATTTCGTAAACTTTAATTAGAATAAAAAATTGACAAATACGTGTTCTATTTCACACTCTTTATTGAATCAATTTTGTGTTTGATGTGCTTTAAGATAATCACAGCCAATTGAATTACATTTTTTGGCTTTTGATGCAATAAGTTGTGTTAGTTTTTCTCGAGTTAATCATACAGATAAGAATGAAAACAATAAACATACATCCTATATCAATATACCAAACACTTCTCGGTGTCTGTTTTGGGGAGTATTTCAAGAAATGACCGCTGTAGCCCACATCAACTAGGATTATCTATTCTGACATTTGTAGGTATCACAACTTACCACATAAAATGTATACCCTCTACACATCAGTCCAGATGATAGACACTGTAAGTCTATCTAAACGTTGGCGTTGACCCAAAAGGAATGAGGAAATTCATTAAAAATATATTTGATATTCCAAAATCAAACATAAAAGTTAGTATTTTGATTATGCTTAATATGTTTTTTTGTTGTTTCAGTTGTCACTACTTCAACTTCTCTATCAGAGTATTCATCTTCCACACTTTCAACATTTAAATCTAATTCGACTAAAACGAAGCTAAATGTGACAGAATCCGCAAATGTGGCAGTTGTCGAGGATCAAACGATATCTATAACACAAAAAAATGTTTCTATTGACTTCATTGATGTAATTAAACCAAGAATAGAAGATAATAATAAAATACATGAAGAATTTAAAGAATTACATAATCAAAGTGGTGCATATCAAGAAAATGAAAAAGAAAGACTTAAAATAGGAGCAGATAGAAAAGCGGTAGTTAAAATAGGTGCGGACAACATAGTGGATTTTAAACAAGGTGTAATTTTAAAGACCAAAGATGAAAATAATAAAGTGTATTCAGTAGATAAAGAAAGTTATGATAAAATAAATGTATCAGAAGCTAAGCAAATAGTTAATAAACATAATAGAGAAGTCAGAAGTGGTAACAGTGATGAATTTGAAATATATGATAACATCAGAACTACACATATAGAACCAAGTGAAAAGTATGATTTGAGATTGCTTTCTCAAGTATACAACTTTAACTTCACCAGTTCTTTTAGTGTCAACGATGACTCAAAGACTAAACTTGAAATAAATAATTATATTTTGTCCAAAAATGAAAGTTTGAAGCCTTTAGGGTCTGTGGATGTTATGGTTCCAAGTTTGAAGGGTATGGAATTAGGTCCGAGTAAAAGTGATCTTAATTCCAGTAGGGTTACAGAAGGCAATAAGATGGGAAGAAACAGGAGCATCTCTCATCTCGGGAGGACGGATTCTCCCATGCTGAATTACATATTCGATACGCACTCCACCCTGAACAAACATCATCACAGGAATGACAGGTGGGTGATCCATCGATGCTTATACAATTTCTTTTTTTTTTGACATTTAAGAATGATGCTTTTTTGTTTTTCTTTTTCACGAGGCTTTAACAACTATTGAAACAAGTCACGTATCATGTTTTGTGAAAATGGAATATGTCATTTCTAAACTAACAGATGATTCCTTTATTTGAAAAAAAAAAACATCTTGTTCTTGTTAAATAATCCATAAGAAACTGTTTTTATTTAGTTCTAAAACGTTTTCCACTTTACTCTTGAATTCCGAAATTTTATTGTGTTTTCTTTTTGGTTAAACAGTCAAAAATGCAAACCTCACCTTACTTTTTTAATAATGTAGATTTTCAATAATATGGCAAGAGCTGAGTGTTCATTTGATGTTCATTCAAACAACACCTCGCATTATAATGTATATACACGTGCATTGTAAGATTCGTTCTAGACCTCTATAAGTTAACTTAGTTTATGAAGGTTAACTAATTATTATACCGTAACTTTTTTTAAAGACAGGCAAATATTCCCAGGTCACGAATTACAAATAAGGTAATGTGTACTTGGGATAAAATTTTAAGTATTTGCACAGTAAAAAAAATGATTTAGTAATTCTGGTAGCTATTTTCCAAAAAAAACATTGATTTTATGTTTGTTCATTGATCTTTGCGTCGATGGTGAAGATTCTGAGAGAAGTGAAATACAACCCGTTGTCAACTCGCCGAGCTAGTTGCCGTGGCCGGCCGTTTCCAGGTTGCTATGTTGCAGTTTTCAAGTTTTTTGTTTGTTTTTTAGTCGCCAGCTCCAATATGACAGCGAGATAAGAGTGAGATGTCAGCTGAAGTGTTCCTTTCTATGATTAAATGAGCTGAGATAATTACTGAAATCTAGCTTAGTTTCAGTTTCTCCATGAGAGGAGAGTTTTAGGGAAACTATTCTTATGAATATTCTATTCTTGTATTTTTAAAATGTATGACTTCTTACTATTAATGATTCTTACTACTTATTTCAATATTGTTTATTTTCTTAAAGAGTTATATAAAATAATTTTTCCTTTTGTTTCAAGTTGTAAAATCCATGTTAACATATTAAGCGCAGCACTTTATCTACAAGCTAATTTACCGAAAAGTCTCTTATAGAATTTAATTATTTTTACAATAATTGCTACTGTAAAATTGTGTGACTTTTGTAATAGGCTCTTTGCGCGACACTTTAATTCAAATATCCGTAATTATTTTTCTTTTTTCAGCTTCTAAGTGACTATTAAGATATCATTTAAAAAAATTAAAAAATATTTTTAACAGACAATAACCTTGCTTCTGGTATGACCAGTTATGACTGTTAAAAAAGATATTTCATAATTTTGAGCAAAACCTGCTAATTCTACAGCATCGTGAATTTACAACTATAAATTCGTAACATCTTTTGACAAGAATTTAACAGAACCGATTGCTTTGAAACGTCCCTGTTAAAATTTCTGGAAATAAAATATACGAATTTGTGCGAAACTTAATTATAAATGGTTTAATATAGAAATCAAAGCGTCTATCCGAAACTGTACCAGATTGTACCTGTTACTTTAATTGAGTTATAAAACAGACTTTAGAACTGGAAGCACGTTGCGAGCAGAATTAGCTTAGACCAGCTTTGAGATTTGCTTTGTTCTGTGTCTTCTCGATTACAATTGGTACAGTGTTCAAACGTATTTTGTACAACAGTATTTTCTTCATTGCTAACCAGCGATGAAAAGAAGAGGCAGTCAATTTACCAATACCTTAAATAGGGCAAAAACTTATTGCTTTGTCTGGTATTCTTACATACCAACAAGATTGATGAAAACAATTCAATACATTCTAACATTCATTGGACGTGGGACCTAAACGTATATATATATTTTTATTATATCTAAATGGACGTATTATTAGAAATACCAAAGAATTTATTTATGGTTATAATTTATTAAGGTCCTCACTTAAGGAGATATGTACCACTATCTTCCAAAAATGAAAATGGAGACCTTACTAAAAGAAGTGTATAGGAAGGAACCTATTCTAAAATTCCAAAAACAATCAAAAGCATTTCGATCAAATTTGAAAGCTGCAAAAATTTTCAAACTTTCGAAACGCAGCATTGAACAAAATTGTCAGGTTTAATTACTTACTTTTATAACATAACTTCTTGAGAAGATTTTTTTGTTATTT
Organism: Limnephilus auricula; assembly: GCA_951813805.1. Taxonomy (NCBI): domain Eukaryota; kingdom Metazoa; phylum Arthropoda; class Insecta; order Trichoptera; family Limnephilidae; genus Limnephilus; species Limnephilus auricula. The sequence continues at coordinate 27,392,987 of OX638406.1, read as the reverse complement.
GTGATGAAGATTCGTTTATCTACGTTATTCTTATCTAAATGCAATTTATTAATACTAAAATGAGAGGTAAAGTAACGACCATTTAATTAAACAATTCATTTAAAATTTACTCGCATTAAAAAAAGTAGATATTTTGTATTTAAGAACAAACTGTGATTATCCTTCCACGGTTTTATTGCTTTTGGTAGGTAGCAATGATTTAATAATTATATAATAAGTTATTTGAAGCTTTGGCACTTGATATAAACTCAAAAAATTAATTATTTTTAATTAATAAACTAATGTTTAAGAGAAGATTTTTTTATGCATAGCACGAAGGGTAACAATTATTATAACAATAATTATTAGTTGGTTGTTTGCAGGTGAAAAAATGTAATAAGCGGCAATTGTTGAATGAAACACTAGTTATATATTAAATCATTTGGCGGGTATAAGATAAGCCGCCGTAGCTTAATGGTGGAACTCTTGACCGGCAATCAAAGGGGTGCGGGTTCGAGTCCCGTCGGCGACATGTATCTTTTCTCGGAAGGTTTTTTCAATATGTACGAGTATTTCAGGCTAATAATTATTACTTATAATATTTGTCAAAAAATAAACACACACTCGCAATAAAATTATTTTAAATAATTTTAGCGATATAAACAAATTACGAATAAAATAATTAATTGAGAGAGTTATGCAGATTCATTAATGAATATTGTTCCCCTCAATAATTCTCCTATCCCGTTATTAAATTCATTCGCCGAATGTGTTGGGCATTGTGAATTCAGCGGAAGTATTTCCGACCCGCCCGGAAGCGGACGTGAATTGCTTTACAACGAGGACGACATAACTTTAACATTTTTCGATAAACACACCTTCCTTCCTTTAATTGACGGTATAAAAAAGTTTGGTATTCGTGCCGATGGTCGGCGACCTTTTAATTTAAACTCACTAACCTTACCTACGTCACGCCTTAAATTCGTTTTACTCGCCAAAACCATTTAAGCGTCCCTTTCTTAAATTTATCTATTATTACCGGCTAAGACAGCCTTGCATTCTTTCATTTGTACAGCATTATTAAGATCTATTTTTTCTATAGAAGGATAACTTCTAAGTTTTGCTATTATTAATTATTTAATTATTATTAAGTTATCTTAAAAGTTCCATCCTTGTTCTACCGGTATTTCAATGGAAGATATTCCAAGGAATCGACATCATTGATTCCTTCGGCACCGATGCCAGTTAGAAAACACGTCAATCACGTGCCCAACAGGTGTATGACGTTGACATTTGTCACATAACTTCAACTATAAACTGTACAACAACTCGGCTGTGTAACGATTTGCCGGCCTCTGTGTTTCCTCCCTTCTACAACATGGATCTCTTTAATATCCAGGTTCAATCCTTCATTTCAACTAAAAAAACCCACCACACAGCATCAGTAAAGATGAACTGAGGCCCTGAGGGAATTTATTTTTTCAGGGCCTTCTGTGTGGAGTTCATGTTAAAAAATTTACTAAATGAACTAATTCAGGAAGGAAGTATCTTTCCTCAAAAGTATTCTTGCTATTAAAATTATACAAAAAAAAAACATTAAAAATTTATGGTAATGCTGGTTACCTTGCCCATTTTTAGTAAATAGATTATTTTCTCCATATATTATGATCACTGAGATATTTTTTATTTTTTTTTATTTAAATACATGATTTATTGAATATATAACCCTCCATGCTAGGGATGACCCTGTGTTATGGCTGGTGAATTTTACACTTTGGGGATATACATTCATTAGTATCGGTTGATAATTTTCATTAATTAATACTGTGCACACAATTCTTCTACAATAAAAAAGTTATACGTAGTTAGATAGGATTACAAGAATAAGATGAAGAAGTTAAAGAATTATTGGAAAAGAGAAATTTAAGGTATTAGTAGTATGTAAATCACAGCAATCAAGGTAGAAAATAAAGATGAAGAATAAAGATAAATTATGTTTTGCCAGCTTTTAATACTGTGCATCCAATTCTTCTATAATAATAATTTTTTTTTAAATGTATAGTTAGATTGGGTTACAAGAAGAAGATATAATTTGCAGACAAAGTATTGTGATCTGTGATGTTATCATTTACAAAATCCTATTGTGCTGTATACTTAAGAACATTTATATTAAATAAATTATCGTAGCGTCCTTTACATTTCATTTTGAACGGTATCTAATAAATACGTCGTATTTCCTGAAATTCTTAGCTTTCGGTAGAGTCGTAGTGAATTCCGAATAATGCTGATTGGTATTCGGTAAAATGTCACTTCGCAAAGGCGAGGCACTCGGATAATGGCCGGAGAAATGTTCCCTAAACGTTGGATTAAATTAATGCGAGCTATTGGATTTAATTTTCTTGACTTAACTATGGATACCCTTTCAACATAATAAATATTTCCAATTATTTGTATCAATAAATTAACGATAAAGAACCTACCCACCAGCAAGCAGGTGATACGAAGCAGAAAACGATAGCGTTTTTTTATTAATGGTTTTTACTTATTATTATGCGCGTTAGAATACCACACAAGAGTCCTTACAGTCTGTAGCCAGTTGAATTTAGTCGAGTATATTTTGATGCTGAAGCGAGTGGGGTAGGGATGGAAAATGGGAAAGAGGAAGGTTCGTAGCTAGTCTGATCTGGTCACCAAGTACAAATAGAAGTGTCGTTTTGATTCTGAACGGTAGTCACTAGGGCGATGCTGAAAGCATCTGTCACTTGGGTTAGTCCTAGTTAAGTTTCTACCATCACAGTAGGTAATTGACTCATGTTCTCTGAAACCAATGGTTATGATCTTTTTCGTACAAAACTAAAATTTATATTTGAGGCCAAAATACCAAACATTTTTTTAAAATCAGAAGATATGGCAAAGATTATGATATAAAAGCCATTTAAATAATTTAGTATTGTACGATTTTAGAGGTAACTTTGGCAATTATTTGTGAGAATAGTTTTATTTTTGTTTTTATTAAACAATGCTTTTAATCTTTTAAAATATTCACGGGCATGTTCATAACAATTCAAATAAATGTAATAGCAATCGAATGAAATTTTAATCGCAATCGTATGAATGGTATAGGAAATAATTTCATAACGCCAGAGCTTACTATCCTATAACCATCCCGGGTATGCGCACATCATATTCCCAAAGTTTCATTGCAATCGAATGAACGGTATGGCCGCGCATAAGGTACGAACAGACAAAAAAAAAATTATATTATAGATATCCCTAGTGAAAAAGAAAATCGTTATTCAATTTGATACTAATAAAAATTCCAAAGACAGTGGTAAAAGGAATAACCAATAGTTTTTATTTTCGAGTGATCTGTTTCTGAACCAATTTTATTTTCGAACTATCCGACTCCGAAAGATTTTAGCGAACGAATTACGGTTGTAATGAATCGGTCGGAAATGGTCGAAGTCGATTAGGATGTCACGACAAAAAGACAACGACAACAGTAATGAGGATATCGATTTGTCGATGTCGACGTCTAATTGAAATGCTGACTAATACTAAAATATCCCACCCGTATCTTTGGTATTCCATTTATGTCTTTGATTAAAACGATCGTTTTTAAATATTTACTTGAACTAAATACAGTTATAATTTACTCCTTTTTACGAATACCAGAAGGTACTTCTGTTATTTTTATATATAAAAATCTTGCGTCACGATGTTCGTCCAAGATAAACTCCGAAACTACTTAAGAGGCTAGAATTTGAACGACACGCGGAACACCCGCGACTGTCATTCTGTCCCGCTCACAATAAGCTCACGCACACTTACAATACATGCGAATGCGAAATGTGTGAATGAGACAACGCTCAAATTTACCTACAGAAATCGCTCGAAAAGGGGTTTATGGAGAATACACTTTTCTACACCGAAACTTTCACGAAATTGAAATTAAAAAAATATATATTTTTTAGAAAGAAGAAGCTACGTCGGTAGCTTTTTATAATTTTATAATTCTTTATGAGAGTCGAGTTAGCAGCACTTTTTCCTTAAATAATATTTTTTGATAAATCGTACATGTTTGACAGTGAATGTTTACGTTAATACGAAACGCATCGAAAATTCGAAAACATACCGACATAGTTTTCACCCTCTAGAAGACAGTATAAAAAATATATATTCATTTTGTGCAATTTTCGATGTAGAAAAGTGTTTTTTCCCGGGCGTCCTTTTTGTATGGGCCGAAAAGCGAAGTCTATCGTCTTAAACGGTTATTTATGAAATTTGGCTTACTGTGTGTAATTTGGTCCAACATAAAAGAAATGCTAGTTTTTATCTCGACTTCACTGCGAATTAAATGTTTGTTACGGGACAATTATCTAAAATTATTTGTAAGTTCCATAAGTTTCTGACAAATGGCGGTGTGAGTAAATTTTTTGACACAACACTTGTTATCTAGGTTAGGTAACCATCCAGTAGATGGCGTTGTGTTTCGTTAGCCACAGTGGGCGGGTCAGCTGGTATTTTATATTTTTTAACCGTTTGGTTTTTTCTGACTTTTATTTAAACCATTCCACTAAATATGCTTCAGTATTCTTCACCTTACAAAGAACTTTAATTTACTATTTCCAACAATTTCCTGTGTAATGTAAAAAAAAACTAAGCTATGGCATTAAGAAAAAAAAATTCACTCTGATCAACAAAATAATTCAGTGAAGTATTCAGGTTTAGATTTTCCGGTAGTTTTTGAAACTCCTTTTTTTTCAAGCAATGCTTGTATTTATTCTTAAGTAATTTAATTTAATTTTTTTTTTTTTTACATATTTAATAATATTATTACACAATTTATTGAATACAGTTTATTTATAAACAAGTTGTGTTGTGTAATTATTATTACGCGTGGTAGCGGTTTCGCCATCTGAAGACATTAAACTGTGGTTAGGCCACTTATATACGAAATATTAATATACATAATGGGTAGTTATAATGAAAAACTAATTGTTTTTATTTTTATAAACTATGCCCTTATTGATTTCCAAGTTAAATATTGGAAATAAATATTAAAAATTTCCCCAATGACTGTTGTTTAAATGGAAATTATTAGATGTTTCCAAATGATGAATCAAAGGTTTCCTTTTCCCTGCATATTTATGTATTTTTGTGTTCATTAAAAAATAATTGAATTCGGCTTGAACATATCTAGAAAGTGACAAGCGAATTACTCGTATATTTTTTTGTTCGACAACATAATATTATGCACTAAATTTTTGTAACAGATTTCATTGTACATTTCGATTCGCTTATTCACAATATTGTAGAGGGCAATTGTTTGAAAATATTTTATTAATAATATTCGTTTTTTTTAAGGTTTGGAGGCCCCAGGTTCGAAACGCCTGGAACATCAATTTCCGTGGATACAGAAGCCGACGCAAATTTAGATTGCAAGGTGTCTTCATTGTCTGATAAACTGGTAAGAAAAATTATATTTATATCTACCATAGATAATAGAATCACAGAGAGATATGGCATGAAGCGAGTAGATTATCGCCAATCTACCAGCAAACTGCACCGACTATCGTGATATGTAAGTAGAAACAAAGGCGAGGCGCTGCTGTGGACACGATTTGCCGAAGTATTGGAGAATGATGTTGGGGACACGCGTTGTGCGCGAGGTTGTATACTAATCATTGTTCGTGGCATAATATGATAGATATTATCTCCCTTGTAGTAAGTATCTACTTATGTTTACAAACAAATTTCTTTAAATGTTGGCAAATCTTTTAAGAGGAAACCACTTGACAAATATGTATTTATTTTTAGTGTTCCTTATATCACCATGATCAAAGGTAATAGGCTTAAAAATCGTTTGGCAAACAGAGTATAGGAGTCACTGTTTCAACTGTAAAAATAGTTTTTATTTATTTTCTAAGTAATTTTATTAAATAGAAAAAAATATTCAACGAAATCTCTGACAATTTTATCCATAAAAACTTTTTTTTTCTATGTGCGTATACATTTCTAATTAAAAAAATATATATTTAATAGCTTGCGATAAAAAAGTTTATAAACTCATTAATAATTTTATTTTAATCCTACTAAAGGAAAACAGTAGGAAAAGTTGTGATTTATCCAAAACATATTTTTTTGATATCTATATTGTAAACTGATTTGTTTTAAATCGAAAACAGTAATTCAGATACACTTGTACATTAAACAATCATAATATGATAATATGTTGACGTTTTCTCATTTGCCTTCAAGTTATTATATCTCCGATAGACAATTTTTTTTTTTTTTTTAATTATTTAACGTGTGTTAAGTATTGTAAATAATGAATTAAGTAAAATCAATTTACAAACAGTATTGAAAAGATAATTAATTCTCAAATTTCGTTAACAAGATGTAGTTATAATTAAATTATCTTATTACCCGCATTATTTTGTAGATTTCAATCGTATTTACGTAAAAATACTTCAACATTAAAATATTACATACGAATCTGACATTATTATTATCCTAATGCCTTTACGGTTGATAATTAAGAACTCGATTCCAAGTAAATCTCTGACGCCACACTGTAAGGAAACCATTACGTCCCATCCGTCTACGTGAAATTTGTCACTGAGCTATTGCCGTGATATTAACCCTCACTCAGTATGTTATTTTGCATACCACATACTCAATAATTTAAGTAATCCTAGACAAACTAATCAGTTATCGATCTGCATTTAAAAGAATATGCATCGCATTATTACTTTTTTGATATTAAATAATTTCTATCGAATTCCGTCTAAGTTTTGAATTCTCCCCGCCCCACTTCCCCTGTGTAACAACACCAGCGACTTCCCCGTTCCTGCAAGCTCACCGGACTCACGAATGCACCTACGGATTTGGTAGCCCGGTAAAGTTATATTTGTATAAAAAAGGCTGGGTCGTAATAATTTAATCACGTCAGCTTTCTTACTATCGCTTTCACCATTTTGCTATTGTCAAAGCTACTGTCGTGCTTAATAGTATGAATATTTGTTATAGATGACATCTTTGTTCCCCGATTCCCTCGCGTCAGTATTCCAAGTGTGCGAGCCATTGTCAGCCGTATGGGTAAAATTTTCAGATTTTAGTATTACAAATCGACATACGAAAATAAAAATATTAAAAATTTAATGAAACCGTAGATAAAGTTTTTAAAGTCGCTTATCGATGGATTTTATCGTTTTTTAAATTCTAAGTAGGTAGGTATTTACTTTACAGCTTTTTGGTTATATATAATAAACAGAAACTTAATATGATGAGATATATTATTTTAGTTTGAAGGTCCAATAACATCAAATTGCTAACAAGTTTGGCATATCTAGGCTTTTTGTATCATCTAAGGCTGATGTTGTTTCCATTTATCGTATCTCGGGGATCTTATCGTTTGTTTTATCATCAAGGACAGACATTTTCGTGAAGAAAGATATTTTCTTTTCTTCGATAGAGATCTTTTTTCCTCTCAGTTTGGTAAAGTTTATTTCGTCCTAGTAAACCGCGATAGTGATATTTCTTGTGGTACAGAAATGAACAGAAAATCTCTAGGACTCCAAAGAATTATATGATTTCCACAAACGTATTAATTACTATTGAATATAATATTCGTTATAATTACAACTGGAAATAAGGGGTAGAATATAATAACAAAGAAAATAAATAGGATTAGGTCGCGACTAAGACTCAACCTCCGAACCTCTACTACATGGAGTAAGATGAAGAGAAATATTGATATATTTTCAAAAATTGAAATCACAGCTAAGCCTTTGAAAAAATTTGCTAAGCTTTAATATAGGTTTATATTAAATTACACTGGTTAGATAATGACAAAAATTAATTATAGTGATTTACTTTTGAAATTAGCTATCACTTTGTGGTTATCCATTTTATAATTAAATGAAACAATATATCTTAGTTACAACCACTGATTTATTTAGTTACACGCCGACCGGTTTCGGAACAACCGTTCCTTCTTCAGGGCAAACATATAATGATGACAATTACAAAATAGTGGGTGGGTATAATTTATCAGTAGGTATTGTGGTAGGGGTGGGGGCGTGGCTAGGAATTGATGAAGAGTAAGTGGGGACAGAATGGACACCGAATGGGAAGAGATTTAATATTGGGCTATAGGTTAATATTTTTTGTTTATTGATAATCGACTCATTATTTTTAAGGGATTTTTTTATTTCTAGAGCTTCTAAGTTATCTAAGCGTTTTCCTTTATTATTAATGTGAAGAATATTTATCCCTGTATTTTTTTCAAAACTATGGTTATTTTCAATTATATGGTTAGCGAAATCGGAGAAATTATTATTATTAAGACACCTTAAGTGTTCATTCTGTCCCCACTTACTCTTCATCAATTCCTAGCCACGCCCCCACCCCTACCACAACACCTACTGTAATTGTACCCACCCACTATTTTGTAATTGTCATCATTATATGTTTGCCCTGAAGAAGGAACGGTTGTTCCGAAACCGGTCGGCGTGTAACTAAATAAATCAGTGGTTGTAACTAAGATATATTGTTTCATTTAATTATATAGTGATTTAGTTTTGGGGTATTATACCGCGTTGCGCTACCTTCTTCTTTAGCCAAGAGTTTCTCTACCCGTGTGAGGTATGTGTTTTCGGTATTTTTAGTTTTTTTTTTAGTGGATCTGGTTTCAATTGCTGTTTGTGGTTGCATTAGAATGTGAAGTTTATATTGGAAGAATTATAGTAGTACAGATTTGGCATAAAGTTGTCTTATAATCATTATATCTAGTGTTTTGTAAATTTCGTTCGCGTTTAAATATTGCCTTTTGTAATTTTTCTATTGAGTCAATTGCTATGTTTGTTGCACTTCCCCAAGCCAGTATGCCATATGTGATAATGGATTGCTTATGTATGTAGAGGGGATCCACAATCATCTACGAGCTGATATTGCAGTGAAATTTTAAATGTTTTTCTGCGTTTAGTTTTAGTGTAGCCGTCAATTACCGGATACAAAGAATTGTTGAGCTTAGTCCTGTCGTCTTTAGTTAATTTAATTTTTATTAATGGAATATTGGAAATTAGGCATGCTAAATGTGTTTTCCCAGGACTTTAGGAACAAATGAAAAGTAAAGGCCCTTAACGGCTAAAGATGCAGGTAGCGCAACACGGCATAATACCACAAAAATAAATCACTGTAATACTTTTGGCCATGAAAATCTAAAATCGTATCACTTTAATCAAAGTACAAAATGTTGTTAGATATTAACGGTATACGTTAAAATCTATATCCAAATATCATTGCCCTGTGAAATAAAATGTATAATATCCTGGTTCGGCACTAACCTGGACCTCCCCTGGTGTTGGTTCTAGAAACTAATCATCATATGATAAAACAGATTTCTAACCCAGTCGGTCATGTCCACTTCACTGTTGTTTTTTGTTTGTTTTTCATTATGTTATTTATACCATTTTTATAAATACGATGGGATTACTTACGCCGTTCTTCCACGTAGCTATTCACAAGCGACGCTACCGCTACCTGTCAAACAAATTTGCTAGTGTAGCACCTAGCGGCGTTTTCAAACACTAACAATCGTATGGAAAATACAGACGAGCGGCGATCGCGTCGCTTGAACGTAGCTTCATGGAAGAACGGCGTTAATCTTCCTCATTAAACCCACCAGGGACCGAGCCGTATAATTAATATCCACGTAGCGTTACAAAAAATGTGCAAATCATGTTAGAAAGAACTTTGTTTTGTTTGTTTTGTTTTTGTTATGTTTATTTAGATGTATGCACATTTTTTTCATACATCTAGTAAGAAAATACGATAATACAATTTAATAAATACAGTTTAAGAAATACAGTATAATATTTGTAATCTAATCAAAGATTGTTTTTAACATATATAGCACATGTCCTACGAAAAGTGCTAAGGTTTGAGGCTTCCTTAACGGCATTCGGTAGGTTATTATACAGTTTTTGTCCTTTATAAAACACGCTATTTTGAGTGCACGAAAGCTTAGTTTTGGGAAGCCTAAAATCTCTGCATCTTCTCGTAGGATAATTATGAACATTTTCGTGATACATAATATTACTATTCAGATAATTTGTAAATAAATGTCAAATTTTTATATTGAAATGGAGTGCTTTTTATTGAATTGAGACCTTAAAAATTAAACAGTATGCAAATGTTAAACTATGTAATACAATAAGTTAGTTCTATGCAAGACAAAAAAAATATTATTTCTGGATGAAAACGGGAGAAGTATTAGAATTATGCTGATATTATCGTGAACCCTGCATGGACCGTAGCCTTTACTGCAGCGGGCCATAATGGAGACTTAATGCCTTATTATGCATAGTAATGGTGGGAGTATGTATAATTTCATAATATGTATTCAGGCATACAGGTTTGGTATCAGCAGAAATTATGCAGTGGAAATGCAAATGATTTTTAGATTTTTAATTTAGAACCTCGACGTTCTAGTCTTATCGCTACGAACCTGAATATTTTGGGATATTTTTGGCAAATTTTGCTTTATTTTGGCGGTTAAAATAATTGACGGTGTATGATGCATTTTCATTGTGAAGTTATTCAAGCTTGTCAAAACCGTATAATAATTCAAATTAGTTTCATATTATTATTATCTTATTTTGAATAACCAATTTGAGATGCGGGTACGGGCCCCGAGAACCATTTATTGGATGTTTAACACCCCTGCCATAGGTAACCCCAAGTGTTTGCCTGCGTTTGGTGACTCAGCAGGGGTATCAGCGTTTATGGAGTGAGGTTTGGTTTGTTTATGGATTCATAAGTCTGTCACTCGTGGACACATTGACCTCCAGAATCCCACCCACTCTTTACACATTTTTATCCTTCCCAGAACTTACTCACCTTCCCTTTCCTAAAAAGACCCTCCACACAGCATCCTCAAATATGAAATAGGCCCAAGTTATTGGGGCGTATTTCATATTTGGGATGAATTTGTTTTTAAAGTTGAAATTGTTTTTCTCAGGGGCTCCTGTGTAAAAATCGGAAAATAATAAAAAAAAAACAGAAAAATACGAATATTCGCATTATTTGTCTGAAAATTGCGAATTTGCGTGATCAAGAATCAGGTCTCTACCAATTGCTTTTGACATTAAAATTTGTGTAGGTATTATATTGATTAATTCAAATTTGGCATTCAACACACAAGCCTTGGCCTTGTGTACTGACCAGATTTCAATAGCCAAAAACTTATCAACCCTCTTTTTACCCATCGCCTTCCCTTCCCCATATTTTTCAACGCCACAGCATACTCCAAATTGTGAGGAGTCTCAAAGGGACCGGGATTTAATAAAGGATGAGATATAAATGCATGGAGCTCTTTTTTCTTAACTACATAGATAACAAATCAGAGAAACGACTCTTTCTCATGCTGCCAACCCCAAGTGCTGTTGCAACGGTTCTTCCGCTCGTGTTCGCAATCTCTCGCTGATGCACGGTTGCGCAGTGGATCAATACCTGTTAAACAGACTCCAGCTATCTACATGTATATATACAACCTGTGTCGTGTGTATGCATTAGAGATGGAAATCGATCTGAATAACGCACAGTTAATCAAACGAATTACCCATCTCTGTACGGAGTCTAGTGAAAGCTTAATTGTGGATTATGGGGCTCCAATGCAAGCAGAGGTGAGGAACTAATCCAAATAGAGTTAGCAGCCAGTCACCAGTGGCCATCTATACTGGCGATCAAATGCAGGTAAAATTATTGCCAAATCATGATTAAATCGAATGTGTGGGCTTAAGGGGAACGACTGTGCAACCCTTTTGAAACAAAACTTTTTAATTTCAGGCCAAAATTCTTAAACAAACGGGAAAATTATTTACAAAAGGTATTAAAAATATGCATTTAGGATGTGTGCTACTTTTTATTTAGGTTTTCAATTAAAAAAATATAGGTAACTAGAGAAATAAACTAACTAACTAAAAGTAACTACACCAATCGTTTGTGAAAAATATATTTTTGTAAATTTACTTTATTTACTATAGAAATATTCAGCCTTCCATTTTGCCAGTGACTATGAGTTTCTCCAACTTGGAGTTAGAGTCCAAATTATCATGTAGCCAGATAGTTGATAATTAAATGAAAACATATATAGCTTTGTGTGCACTATAACTACTTACGTGTTTTTAATTCACCAGATTTACAGGAACGGGTTTAGTTTTTCCCATAGGAAAAACTAAACCCTTTCATACACTTTTCCATATAAATGATCATCTAGTAAATCCACGTTATGCAAGTGTATTATATAAGTATAATTAATACAAAACAATACAAGAACAACACGTTAATCTACCAAACTATTAAATGGGAATATAATTCACCGTCTCCAGATATTTTCATATCAGAGGGTTCGGCTCTGTGGAATTCCTAATTTGACCGATAAATCCTACTGATCCCTCAATATAAATATTTAAAAAATCTTTCTTAATTCTACATGTATTTAAAATGACTGATTTTTGCATTTTTATATACAAATTCTTTGACAAATCTAATATGCCTAAATTTTTAATAAGAGAGCTAGGTATAATGCCAGTAGCCGAAATAACAAAAGGTAATATTTTTATAGTCTGAGAATGCCAAATTCTTTTAATTTCATTTCCTAAATCTGTATACTTTCTTATTTTTTCAGAAACAGATTTTTGAATATTACAGGAATTTGGAATAGCTACATCAATAATATAAGTTATTTTTTTAATTTTGTCATGTAAAACTATATCAGGTCTATTATGACCAATTGGTCTGTCTGTTAGTATAGTTTTATCATAGTAAATTTTAAAGAAATTATTTTCTAAAAATGAATTTGGTTCGTATTCATAATATGGTACTATATTATGACAGTCAATCAAGTTATGTTTAATTACCAAACTTTGGTGAATTATTTTTAAAACCTGATTGTGCCTAAATGTATACTCAGACGGCGCTAATATAGAACATCCTGATATAATGTGTTCTTACGTACTTATATAATGTTATTATTATCCTGACAAAGAAACTTTTGGTTTCAAATCATTTCGATAATTGTGATATTATTAGTGGTGTAGTGTTCATAAATTTGTTTTCATTTAATTAAAAATCCACAAAGTGAATAAACGCCACATAATGGACACATATGTGCGTCTGACTGTGCAAGGAATTCTGAGCATTTTTATCGAGCACAAATACTATATTTTTATATAGGTAGTTTTACTTAATTTGTGAATATTTTAAATTTGTATTCCTAATTTGTGAATATCGATAATCTAATTATTATTTTTTTTTCTAATTTATCATTAACAATTTCGATATTTAATTCTAAAATATTGATAGCTTAAACCTCACGGATGTATTAAACAAAGTACTGAAGTTCAATACGTCAACATGCTTATGGAACTGTTTTCCCAAAAAAATAAAATGTAAATTAAAATTAATAGAAGATTTTGAAATCCTTTTAGGTGAATTAAGTTGCTAGTGAGTGGAGGTCCATTTAATAAAATCTGCTAGTTCTCTAGTCCTGTAAAGAACGGCGAGCTTATAAAAAGCTAGATTTAGTCGAGCTTCAATGGGACCTAGTTACTCGAGCCACTAGCCGAACTGAGATACTCGCTCCGAGCATCTCAATTGACTTTAAATTTAAAGTCTCTTTAAGTCTCCGTGAATTAAAACTTACAAAGTACCGCAAGAATACTAAGTAGGTAACTTGGATAATATTATTTTTAGTGCCTCTGAATAAATTTATGTAGTTTGAGTAATATATATTATAAATAATGTCATTTGTAAATCATTTTTTCAGTTTCAAGAATAACGGATGACAACTTTTTTTTTTTATATACATAAGTATTATTAATTATAACGTATATTTTTTTTACAGTACGCAGACATTTTATAAGACGAACATAATAGTGTGTAATCAGACAAAATAATTTCTGCTATGTGTATGCAACTCAGCTTCAATGAACTCAACGAACTGTAATTTGATAAGAATTTTAAAGTCATTTTAAAAATTGGTGCTGATTGTGAGAAAAACCCATTCAAGCGATAAAGCAGACATTCACCCATAATATCATAGTATAACAGAAAATGATTAACATTTTAAATATAATACCCCGCGATTTTTCACGAGTCAGATAATTTCGGTTATGCGTATGTAACTCCGGTTCAATGAACTCATTATCTCTAATTTGCTTTGAATTTACGTGTCAATTTCTAATTTGGCGCTGATTGTGGGAAAAACACACACAGGCGATAAAGTAGGTAAAAACATAGTATTTTAATAGAAAATTATTTTTATTGTCTTTCTCATAAATCGAAAATATCCCGTGATTTCTGAAGATTAGGTATTATTTGATATATTAAAAAATAAAAGTCAAAACGTGAACCTAGTGATAGGAACCAAACATCGGGAGCACAGAAAGGTCATAAGGTAATTTGTGTTCATTTTGCAGTGCTAATGTCACAATTATTCACATGAAAATAATAATATCGTAAAGGCGTGAACAACTTGCCGACAAGAACAAAATATCGGGAGCACATAAATACCATTTCAATTTGGTTATTATTATAAACATTTATTGCTCAGTGCCAGTAGTATAGTTAAACTAGACAACGAAACCATTTACATTTTAAAATGCATTTTTTTTTAATTTTCCTTGATTTTTCATGGGTCTGCGATACTAACTAAAAACAATAAAATTGAGAAAATTCATTTAACATTTATAGTACTAGTGTTATTATGTTTGTTAGGTCGATATTAATTCCTAGTTAGACTGATTCTAAGTTCTGCCTGTTCTAAGGAACCAAATGCTTCAGTTATGCCAAATATTGATATTTTTTACACATTACCTATGTTGCTTTTACCAATTATTCAGTGGTTTATATTATTCTACAATAATTACTGATTTCCTTCAATCTGAGGTTATTAATAATAGGTATGAATAAAGCTAGGTGATTTCATTAAACAATTTTCTACCAATTCAAGACAATTAACCATTATTCGGTTATTTTGGATCGGTTTGTTTTGCAGGTTTTACGTTTATTTCTGGGGTGATTTTATATTATTATTAAGTTTTCAATCTCAAATTTGCTTTTTGAGGCTTTACCGTATCTATCTTTCCATTAACTTATTAAACTATGGATCTACACTTTTTAACGTGGATAAAAGTGAAGTTATGCGACATTACTATTACTTAATGCATGGTCTTCAAACCTTTGAGATTGCTTGAAATATAAAGATTGAGAATCGTCGAGATTACATGTTGCTTTACTTACGCTATCGTAAGATTTACAATGAATATTTATCAGGACTAGACGTCCGTCCAATTGGATTCTCTGAGTAATTCTGCAAAGAAAACCTGACACCACGGAAACCTAGCTATATATTGTCCATCATCGGCTATTTCCGCAACCGTTCGTGCATTAGACAAAAGTCGATGCTCTTCTAATATTCTACTTAACTGATATCTGTTCAGACACCTCAAAACAACATATAACAATGTATTCTAACGACGAAAGTCGACTCTTTTTTAAAGTACTACTTAACTGAAATCTGTTGAAACACCTCAAAACTACTTTTAAGAATCTATACTAACGTTACCTGTTGAAGAATGCTGAAAGTACACGTTATACCACACTTATGAATTTAAACCATAAAGATCGTTTTGCACCATCCTGTATTATGTACGTAGGAATATTATAATATTTATTGAATTTCCCTGTCTGGTTTTAAACTCGTAATCACTGGGTATAATGCAAAGAGACTTGCCACTTTGTCGCCGAGAATGTCAAATGTATGAAAAACTGATGTAAATACTAGAACTTTTGGTTTTATCCTGCATCAATTTTTCCCTTTGTTTTATAAATTATTTTCATCACAAGGAACAGAATAAGAAGTTAATCAGGTTTTTATTATTTTCTTATAGGTCTCTTGGGTGAGAAAACGGCCTGGCCATGATAAACTGGAAATACTAACTATTGGACAGCAAACCTACACAGCTGATTCCAGGTAATTTATTAATTAACATATTTATGTGATATTTTATAGGGCGCATTTTAAAATGACTTCAAAACTCAAAACATTTGATATTTGACGAACAGAGCTAGAAAATGAAAACATGAGTTTG
This sequence comes from Limnephilus auricula, assembly GCA_951813805.1. NCBI lineage: Eukaryota > Metazoa > Arthropoda > Insecta > Trichoptera > Limnephilidae > Limnephilus > Limnephilus auricula. The sequence goes on along the minus strand of OX638406.1, from coordinate 27,376,848 downwards.
GATTTTTTTCTTTTTTTGTTTTCAATAGCTCTACACTGTAGAAAATAATTCCCCTTAGAGCCAATCTCATCTTTGGGGATTCTGTGGAGGGTTATTTTTAGAAGAGGAAGGAAAGGATGTTCTGGGAAGAAAAAGGATATGAGGGTTGGGTAGAAATCTGGGGGTCTGTGTGTCCAATGACGGACGAATGATTCCACTACGGTCCAAGGTCCCACTACGGTGCAAGGTGAAAAGCCTCCTTTAATCAGTCTCTCCCGATCTGGCCTGCCACGCAATTGGTGGGCGGACGCATCCGCCACTAAGACCTCGACAAACCTTACACGGAAACAAATTAATCAATAAGATAAAAATTAATTAATAAGATAATATTATTAATTCTGAATTTGAAATATGAGATAAGAGGTATCAATGGCCGATTTAGTTGAGTTGCTTGTCCCAGTAAGACGAGAGATCCTGGGTTCCTATCCCTGTAGTAACCGTTAGATTTTTATTTTTTGTGTCTTTTTCATATTTTTGTTTTGATGCATTAGTATTTTATTTTCTTCAGTGAAACTACACTTGTTTGATCACCATGTTTTACTTGATATAGCAGTAGTGGCGTAACTTCTTAGTACCTAGTCTAGTAATTTTGCGATAACTTAATGAATCAACTAGTAATCACACGAAACTAGAAATTAATTGGAAGGTACCCAACAAATCCAAAGTTCTCTTAATATTGGAATGTAAGAAACATAACAAAAATTGATAGATGATTTTCTTGTACCATTAGATTTGGCTCGAAGCTAGCTTTGGAAATAAGCATTTCTTCGTTACCATTTTTTTTGCATGATCTCGTTTTTAGCCATCGACAACTTTACTTTATAAAATATTATTATTACGAAACCAAATCCAGTTAGACCAACTATGTTTGCTTTGGTTTGCTTATCTAGGTACTTAATAAAACCACCCTGCTTTTCCACTGAATCTTGTTATCATAAATATTGAGATGAGAAGAATACTTTATGCAAACTAAATAACAATAAAATTATCATGTTATCATAATAAAATTAGCATTATATAATCAAAATACTTCACGTGGAGTGTTTTCTTGGAAGGGAGATGTTTTGTTACATAAAATTATTTCACCACACAAAACATAAGTTTCATAATTTTAACGATAAAAGTTAGAGAATATTTATTTCATTAATAGTCTGTAATATTGATTCTCATGAATATATAGGCAGGTACCTACGTTACATTATTACATGTCATTATAAAAACATTCGAATATATTCTTGACTATAGCTAACTATCACACCTATAGGGTAGGCAGAGAGGACGAACCACCAAAGAACGTGGTCTTGGCACACACTCTTTGCCTCATTCACATTCATACATCGTTTCATTCATACTCTTCTATTATTTTGACTCATGACATGGAAAGACTCACATATCTGATTCACTTTATCGTGCCATGTCTTCCCCGGGCGTCCCCGACTTATTCTACCTTCACATTTGCGTCATATAGTCTCTCTACACTCCTTTATTCATTCATTTGCTCTACATGGTCAAACCATCGGAGGGTCCCTTACCTAATGCTATTTATTACACTTACATTATTTTATTTTTACTTACACGCTTGCATTCTTTCCGAATCTCCACGTTTCTCAAAGTCTTTAAAATTAAAATAATAAAATGCATGTTTTACAACACATACGCCTCAGGGATCTCATTTTTACAGCATCCAGTCTTGGTTCTGTATGAAAAAGGGTAGTCTACTTAAATTTATATAGTTTGATGCACAAATTACTTAAATAATTCATAATTGTGATAGTTTAGAAAGGGATTATTGATACAATGTCAAACGTAAAAGTTATCGGTGGCGTAAACATGAATTAACAAAGGGTAACAATTATTATACGCAATAAAAAATAAAACTGAAACACTCATCCACATTGAAACAATCTTCCAAGAAAAGATACACGCCGCCGACGGGACTCGAACCCGCGCCCTTCTGATGTCCGGTCAGATGCTCTTATTCCTCTGAGCTACGGCGGGTTACCTCTTACCCGCCAAATGATTCAATATATACTAATGTTTCATTCAACACCTACCACTTATTACATTTTTTGTCATTTTTTTCACCTGCAAGCAACCAACTTTAACTTATTATTATTACTATATGAGAAAGACACTGTAAGTGCTAACTTTCCCACTAGGTGGCGTCGCGACATATCATGTCTACATCTTTTGGTGAAGTACTTTAACACTTCAAATATTGATTATTTTTTAAAATTGATAAACTAATAAAAGTCTTGTCTTAAACATTAGTTTGTCATTAAAAAAAAAAAATGAACTAACAATATATTTTTATATTTTAAACTGGCAACCACACCTACTATTGTCACGTCATAAATAGCAGTCCCCTCATTTTCGCCAACTTATTCGTGTAGCACTGAATACTGCTCAGCTAGACCCACATAGACAGACTAATATCTGCAAGCGTTCGAGGCGGAACAAAATAATAAATTATGTAACAACCTTAATTTAAAAATTACAGATCGACGTTAACTTTACTCCAAAATGAAAGAAAATGTAATGCGCAGAAAAATTTTATACATTTTTTTGAAACAAAGCAAACTAAATGCAATTAATGTAACTATTTTCAAATCGATGAACTAATATCTGTGTTCTTTTCAAGATTCTCGGTGGACTTCCTTCAACCCAGCACGTGGAGATTGGTGCTGAGACGTGCCGTGGTGGAAGACTCTGGAACCTACGAGTGCCAACTCAGCACACATCCCCCTCTCATATCAAGGCATCAACTCATCGTTCACGGTAAGTTACACAACTGTAAATTCTCGTATTTCAGTAATTATGTTTTAGTGCGCAATACAATACACAACCTCTCACTTTTAAAATAACATATGCCATATGATGTATATGTGCTGATACTGTTATTTCTTCTGATGAACAATACAACTCTTATGGTCGGGAGTTTCAATAATACTTCGGTTCGTTTAGATTGCGAGTCTTGTTTATCATCGTCTTATGTACAGTGAATATCTAACTGAACTTAAGGTCCGTTATAATTGCTGCGCTGGGATAAAATGTAGCAGTGGAAAACGATACGGAATTGGCCCACCTGTAGATAGGATATGATTGGCTATCTTCGTAACCGCTCGGGTATTAGACCCAAACGGGCGACTGTTTTCGCTCTCATATAGTACAACTACAGACCTCTGTTGAGACACCTTAAAATTACATTTAACTCGAGTTTTTGCCAACAGGGGAACCCAAAATCATCAAAATTTCAATCCTTCAAGTGGAATTTTAAATAAACAAATTTTTATATTTTTTGTGTCTCTTCGAAACCTACAAACGCGTAATCTGCCTGGTTGGGCATTTACACAATAAATAGCTACACTTACCTACATACATCTATATAAACCGCTGTACCTGTCGTTAGCATTGTCAAATTTTCTTCCTACCCTTCCTATATACTTGTCATTTATCCATTACACATGTTGTTCAGTAAATAACTGACTTCATTGAGAGATTTTAATATTAATCTGCTTCAATGAAACTTCAAAAAGACAGACAGTAAATTGTAATTATAAAAATTGTAATATAAATGGAACATAGAATGAAAGAGAACAGGTTTTTTGTTGTTGTTGTTAAACATTAAATTTTTTTTTAAAGTTCTATTTGGTCCTTTATGTAAGAATTGACGTTAAAATATTTTCCAATTTTTGTACATGATCTAACAAATTTCACGATTCTCTATAGTGCGTAGATATCAGTTGATGCTTTTAAATTCTGAACTTCCGATAGATTCAGGCCATGAATATTGTCACTCTTCGCTGTTCATACTTAATGCACTTCGATAATCTATAATCGATATCTTCAATTTTTCTCATAGAACGCATATTGAAGAATCAGAGAGGCTTATCAAGCACAATATTCTTCCCATAAATGCATGTTCGGATCTTAATCTAATAATGATTCTCATTTCCGATCTTTTCGGATTAACCTCAAGTGAACCATATTGTTTTAAACGGTTTATTTTGGAGCTTTCTATGTCATATTCTTTTATTGGTAGGCAATGTGTCAAAATGATTATTTCACATAATATTACATATAATTTGGCAGTAATCTTCAGCATCTGGCTTCCAGTCATACATGTTTCTATTCACACATTCTTCGTTTGCCAACAAATTCATTTCTTAATTTCCATCTATTTCTACATGCAATAGAATACATTATTAGCACAACGATATTTTAGTTTTTTTTTTTACACTACGGAATACTTTTAAATATGCTGTTTTATTTATAAAAACATACAATTACATAACAGATTTCTTATGTCAGAGTTCTTTTGAAACTTCTGTTTGGATTTTTCTTATACCATCACGTCCATCAAGATTGGAAACATTACGGTACCATATGTACTATCAGCCAGTATTAAAAAAATATCATAAAACCTTTGTACAGAAAGAAGAAGTAAAGCCTTCACGGTATCTGCAGAATCTCTCTAAAAAGAATATAAAAAGTGAATCCATCCGAATGGCTGGGATTTAGTACACATTTAACATACGGGTCATACGGAGAGATGAGGACATACCTCTCCTGACAAGGGTGCTTTCTTTTGAAAGGGTTGCGAGGTTGCCATCCCTCAAAACAATCTGTTTCAAAACTGACAACTCCAAGTTATATCACATATGTGTATATTTTTCAAATTGTATGTTTTTATGTGTAACGATGAGTCGTTGTTAAGATACAATATTTTTCGAGTTAAAGGAAAACTTACAATTTTTTTTTATTTTAATCAAAAAAACTTCTATTATTCTAGGATTACGATTGACAAAATCGTGTGACAAATTACAAGTGACAGTAATATTTATGAACTATTAATATTATATTACTAGTAGCATATTCTACATCTTATTCATTTATATTATAATGCTTTGACATACATTGTATTACCTTTTTTTTAAATATCTATATATTTTTAATTCGTTTCATATTAATGTATTAGTAATAAAAAATACTAAAAAATCAAATCGTGAAAACAAAGTTTTTTTTTAAATATATCTAATCATGTATTTTTATAATGTAGTGAAACAGTTTAGATTTTCCGCTAAGACCCTTCGCGTCGAACGGCACGATCTAGTTGCGCCATCTTTTCATCCGATGAGAAATGCGTGTGTGTGCGTGAGTGCCACTCATTTTTTAGCCGACGCGACGCATCGGACAACGTTACAGTGTCCATCATCGGGGCAGATGTGTTGTTTTCAAAACATATCTGCCCTGATGACGGACATTGTAACGTTGTCCGATGCGTCGCGTCGGCTAAAAAAGGAGTTATCGCAACACAACATAACATCTCAAAAATAAACAACAAAAATATGAATTAATTGTCTTAATCACAGGCTTTTATTAAGTTATCCTAGTAGGTATAAACAATGGTCTAAAGATGTTAAACAGTCATTAAATCATCTCAGATAAGATGCACGGCAAATATCAGCAATATTTATGCAACGTGAAGTATTTCTCTGTGAGACGTACTACCAAAGTATTCAGTCGGCAAGGAGTGGGGCCCTTGAAATAACAGCGTATACAACAATGCATAATTTAAAGATCTTCCATATATTCCGTTCACATTAAATGAAAGCAGCCTTTTTTACACCTACAAAAAATCTTGCTAAAAATTCAGGTAAAAATCGATGACATTTTTTTTTCTTAAAAAGCCATGTTCTGTTACGATGCGTCATAATAATTATTAAATCCTTAAATAAAAACAAACTGAATAAACCAGCAGAAGTTGTTACACTTATTTCAGTATGTAAAGGTCACATACTCGTAACTTTTCGAAGTCAAATGTCAAATGTATAGAACGTTGATTTGAGTAAAGATTTTCAGGAAATTTTTCCGTGTGCCTAAAAAGCTCACCCAAGCAATAAAGACCGCGATATGTGGAGAAGTTTGGCGTTTATGTGGGAATACTTTTTAAAAGGAAAACTCTACAACTAGAATCCATTTTGTTAGAGATGAAAAACAGTTTCTGGCAATCCGCTGCTACCGGGCGACACAAATAAAACATGATGCTGTATATTTTTTGAGATGTATTTCACAATCAGCACCCATGTTTTACATTTTTACACTTTTAGAATAAACATTTTGAAAACATTGTGTAGAAGCGATTGGTAGCTTTCATTAACTCCCCTGTGTAGGACCACCATTCAGAAACGAACTGTTGCTTGAATAGAATTAATAAGTGTGATCATATCCGATTAGCCAAATACTTCCCAATCCCCCTTCCCTTTCCCAATTGCTTTAGGCCACAACATACTCAAATATTGGGGATTCCATAGTTGCTACTAGACAGATGGGTTTCTTGAGCAATATTCTCATAAAATGTGCTTCCGTTTTGAGTTATCAAAAATAAAGCTTTATTATAATTCCCATGAGTTATAAAAAATAAATTCTTTATAATTAATATTAAAAAAAAACAACATTGCCTCGCGATTAAAAAAAAAAAAACAGCTTCGAAAACTTTTGGTATAGCCGAGATTAGCATAAAAAAATTATTCAGACTCATCAGCAGATTCATTCATTCTACATCCGATTCAGTAAGCCCTGAAGTTTTGTTGACAAATAAGTTTACTACGCTTTTAGCACTTTGTTTAGTTATTTGGTTCTTTGAATTTTTTTTTTTCACTCAAGAGAGCAGAGAAACGTGCGCACGCGTTAGCTGTGACTGATTTGCGTGCCCCACGGAAAGGTAGGAAGCTAGAGAGAGCGCTGTCGCATTCCAATCATTTTAACATGTTTGGTTTACAATTTGAAATGGTCTTGACCCTATGCACCTAATTAAGTATTGTTAAACATAAAAAAAACAATATTTTCTGTTAAGATAATATTTTTAGTTAAACCCCTCCTAATGATAATATTTCAAATATGGTATGGTATGGTAACCACAATGTCTTTATAATTCTTGTTACAATGCTTTGGCAGTTAAACCATTTTGTTATATTTGTTAACCATAAATAATAGAAAAAGGAGATATGGCATGGAAGAGTGCCGATTGCACCCGAGCCATGACCAAATTGCGCAGTCTATCAAAGCGGCCAATGAAAGTTTTGCATTCGTTGTATATTTAAAAACAAAGGCAGGGGACCACGCCACAGGAGGTCCCGATGAAAATTATTCCTCCCAAGGCCTACGTCATCCTTGGGGATGCGTGTGGAGGGTCTTTGTAAGGTAACAAAGGAGATGAAGTTCTGGGATGGAAGAAGGTTTGAGGGGTGGGTAGGAAACTGGGGGTCAATGTGTCCAGGAGTGACGGATGTATGACTCCGTTCCTCCGACTGCGGTGAAAGGCGATGAATCGAGAGAGTCCGGGCTGGAGAGGTAAAGGTCCTTCTCAACCAGTCACTACCGATTCGGCTTGCCACGCAGGATGTGGGGGCAATTGCACGTGCTGCCAAGACCTAGACAAACCTCAGCCCATGAACCCGGGTACCCTTGCAAAGTCACCACACGTAGCGTACCACTTGGGGTGAACTATGGCAGGGGTGTGGTTTATCCAATAAATGGTTCCTGGGGTGACGGTACCCACACCCTCCTCCCAAATTGTAAGTTTATCGATGCCATTTCCAGTAGTATGGGTGAACTATGTTTACGACACTAAGCGTTGTTTCATACTTACAACGGTTCATAGCCAACATTACTTGTGACTATTAGATACATATGTGGTGAATATGTGTATTTGTGAACACCGTATACATGTACGCTAAGCTGTCAATTTTACGTCCAATATACTTCCTTAGTTATTTCCGCATCACCCTATCACTTTGAGGAATTCGCATCGATATAATCCTTACTTTTTACGATCCTAATCCGTTTTCTTATGTGCTCAGTGATAAGTGTTTTTTTGGTTTTAACAATGGTTAAATATCTACGATAGAAGGTCAACCCTCACAGCTAACCGAAATAGGGAGACAAAATATCGTTAGCTATTTTCGCAAAAGTTTGGGTGGGCTACAATTTATTATATAATAATTCTATGAAAGATGCTGATAAAATAAAATATTTTCTGTGACAATGAAAACGTTTTTTATAATTTTTACTTAGATTTTTTTACGCTCTAATCAATTTCACTTTGAAAAGTAAGATGGGGCGATATATCAATTGACTGTCCAGAACTAGACTCGTATGTCATCTTAAATTATTAAGTGTATTTTTTGGCTAAAAGCAGTAGATAAAGGGAAAAGAAATTATTTGAAAGGTCGGAAACTTCCTAGCATTCAGATTTGGTCATCAAACGAGAGTAAAGACATTTCAAGCAACTTTTCCTTTCTGAATGGCAATCTTTCGTACTAGGCACCCGGAAGGCCGAATCTAGAGAGACTGGTTTAGGGAGACATTTTTTGATCTCTCTAGCAAGACTTTCTCGAAACCACGTCAGCGCTGCGGTGGTAGAGATGTAAAAATGTGTCCGTCACTCGTGGACGTACTGTGATCAACACTACGTTCGAAAGAAAAAAAAAAAACTTCTTCATCGGAAGAGCTTATACAAAATTTTTCCCACCTAAACGAAATTTCAAATCGACTACACTAGCGACCGCTATTGAAAAGGACAGAAAAATCACAATCTGAGAAGTGCTGAGGTAAATAAAGGTGACGACATAATGAAGAGCTCGAAGTTTTCAATTGATACCACGTTTAAAATTTATCAATTTTGGATATAAGCCGACACTTCAGACCGACCATAAATTTAAAATCCCAGAGCGTGTACGAAGGGAGTTTGTTTAGTAACAAAAAAAACTAACATGGTTTTGAGAAATAAATGGGGTAATTAAGCCCAAATTACCACTACAGAATACAGACGAAGTATTGAGAAAACCAATTAAAATTAACGACGTATACAATTTATGAATTAGTGCTACAGATCGAGATTTTTCAAAAGGTAAACAACACACTCAGATTAAAAGTAAATAAGATTTTTTAGAAAGGGTACACAAAAAATGAAGTCAAACAGGTACGTACTGGACTTTAGAGCTATTTGAAACGCATTAAGAAAATGAATTCTGAATTAATAAGGTGATATTAGTTATTACCAGACAAAGTTTTACGAATATTATATATGATCATGAAAAGGGACGAAAGATAAAAAATAGTTGTAAACATCTACGGACGCGAAAAATGAAGTATTTGTACGAAACTGCAAGGAATGTGGTGAATCAAGTAAATGACAGAAACAATTTCATGTCACCATGAGGATTATGCCGAAAAATATTACTGAATTCATCTTTTACCGGCCGCAAACGTTAAACAAAATAATAAATGGAAGAGTGGAAAGTGATAATTATTACAGATATAAAGTCACTATTAGCCGAGATAATTTACCGATTATAAAGGAAAGACCGATTGCAGAATTCTAGGAAAAGTTTAAAGCAAAATTGCATCAAAAGGGTGAGTTACACTTATCGGCGGCCAGACAATGAAATAATTAAAACGGACATATTTAATTTTGGAGAGAGAGAATCATGAAAAATATCATATCAATGGAAGTTGAAATTGTCCGAATTTTCAATTATAAAACGCCCTACGGAAGACGAGATGTACGTCCTGAGTCCACACCTGGCATTTTTTTAAGAAGATATTCGAGGGCTGTGAACTAATTTGGAAGACAGTCGAGGGTCGAGAGACGGCCTAGGAAGAAGGATAACCGTGATAGTGAAGTTTCTGGATATTTTGTGTATAAATAATTTAATATTTAATTTATCAATATTATAAAAACGAGTGCTGTAAGGAATAATCCAAGGAAGAATGAACAAAATAGTGCTAAACAGTGCGGGTGTTTCCTAATGTTGGGAGAAAACAATTACGTAATATTAAAGATTTTTTAAGTTTGTGACTTCGTGAGAAACAATAGTTCGTGTGCATAAATTAATTATCTGGCTTGTTAAAATACCTTATTGAAAATTAGCTGCAGTGATTGACAGTGCACCGCGAGTGAACTAATTAAATGATAAGATCAAGTTGAATTAAAAAAAAACTCAGGAATTGTTCGAATATAAAAACTAAAAAAATAATCAAAGTGAATGAAATACTTAGCTTCAGTGAACAAATAATAACGTAACTTCGTGTTTTAAAATAGTAGGAAGGGAATCGCGCTATTTTATTTGAAATATAAAATTAGTCTAGTCAATAATAACGTACAAATATCATTTTCAAACTTGCACACACAAAATAATAATATCAAAACAACATCAAAATAAATAACCTACATACAAATGTCACCTTCGATCTTCCGCAAGCATAATAATAATATAAAATAAACTATTGCTTGCTTTTGAATTCTCCAATCTTTCGCAACCAAAATAGTAAAATAACATCAACGTACATCTAAATACTTTCTTCAACCATTTGCAAGTCAGTGATGTTCTGACAATAATTTATTCTTCGACATAAAATATTTAACCAATTCATTACAAGACAAAAATAATGTGACATAGATCCATGGTGTTTAGGTAGTAGGAACTTAACCACAGAGTTATAAATATAGGAAGGTTCCTTCTTTATTATCTTACTACACAGGTATTTAGTGTACGTAATCAGGCTTCGTTCAGGTGAGTGAAAGAAACATATAAATTAATTTACAGGTCGTACATGGTCCCGATACCTGAGAGGTCCAGCCAATCTACAATAACTAATAACAAAAGAAGTTTATGTTCCAGGATATAACTGTATTTTTGAATATTATTCTCGATGTGTAATTGTGAAATTTGTCCCAAATTAAATCTATTATCAATGTTGGTTCAACGAACTTATATTTTTTGCGTACTAGTAAGGGTGAGGTGAATGCATAAAAAAGGGTCCCGGCCATAAATCGTAGCCGTCATGAACATCGTACGGTCATCCAAATTAGTAGGGTTTTTTTTTCTGAGGTATTCCGAACAAAAGTGGGAGTGACGGGAACATTCATACCATACTGGATGTTAGTTAAAAAATGAAATTTGGAGAATTGAATTTAAACATTATAATTGTTTACTAACAACAATATTATCATGTCAAATTTCTTTCAGGCTTCCTTACAAAAAATGAAATCAGCATTATTTCGGTAATGTTTTCTCAATCAAACCCTTCCAAGATCCCGTTTGACCTGCGAAATATAGACTTCACGATTGGAGGATGCAATAGCGTCTCTGAAATTATATCCCCGCCAGATATGAGACAAAGAGGGCTTTTTTTCTTGCGCTATCATGCGATAGGGGATGTCAACATAAACTGAGCATTCACGCGGGGTACTGGAAGTTAATCCCTTTCGCGGGGTCATGCAGAGTGGAAAGGCATGAAAGGCAGGATAAAAGGAAAACGCCACTTGGAATGGTAGAGTATGATTCGCTGTCGAAGGCGTTTCGACCGAAGGTATTCCAAGTTTTGCGAAGTTATGTGGAGGGGACGTCGGCGTGGTATTCCGTGAGAATAAGTCTGTAGCACTATCGCATACTACCATTGGTGTCGACCTGGAAGCTGATGTAAACCAACTGGAATGCTCCCTTGGTGCAATTACAGCAGATTTCAGAGGTGGGGAGTGTTAGCTCAAGTGTATCACGTGGGAGTTGAGATCCACTTAAAACAGCTACACGCCACATTCAACGTGAGTAGAATCGTGATAAGGGAAGAAATGGACATACCCCTTCTAGAATCAGTCGAGTTAAAATCAATTCTGGAGGATAGGAAGTCGGGGTAATACTGGAAGTAACATGAGGACTCTGCGCTCTTTCATCTGGCGTGAAGGGACCCTTTCGTAGCAATGAAGTTCATGCAAGAGAACAAAATCAGGACTTAAGGACCATCCTAGCAAACGTAATGATTGAGTCTTTGTCCGGAATGTTGGTCACAAGTATCTATTTGGTTAGTGGAGGAGCCGACTTATTCAGGAAACAATATTTCCCAAAAATCCACCTATCACCCCTCCTCACCTTCCTCTTCCCCAGTACATGTAGTGTATACTAATAACAATAATAACTTGACCATTTAGGTGCAGTACGACGACATTGGGAGCTTCGCAAGGAACCTGGCATGTATGTCATAATTCACACTGTCCATGTTATGTTAAAATAATCCAATGTAAATCTATAGGGAGGAAAAATCAGGTAAGGAAAACTACGACTTTGAATTTTATAAACCGGGTGACAATTTACGGTAGAATTAGCGTCAATGACATACTTGTCCAAGTTGATAAAAGGCGGGTAATACGGATAGGCTTGAAAATAAAATAAAACAATCTAAAAACGGGGTTAGTTTATCAAACGAAATTCTTTCACACTTCTCTCTGAAAGAATCTGAGGTTACCACACACTACATTATTTCCTCTACATGTGTATGCGTATTAATTTACACATACAAATGTAATTACCGAAACAAAAAATCACACAACGGGGTAAATAGGAATAATGTGCAATAAAATCTTAAATCTTATTTACTGTGAGAAAATCGCAGGGGTTCAAGGAAAAGTTAGGTGTAGCTAGATATAAGGGTATATTGATCGAAGGCCAAAAGATAAGGGTAGCGTAGCCAGTAGATCCCGACAGCTAGTGTTAAAGGGAAAGAATAGAAAAACCAAGGGTAGACGACTACGGATCGTTACAACGGGTGCCGGGTATCCCCACAGGTACATCACAAATGGTCCCGAGACCCATAGGAGCTAGTAAAGGCAGGGGATAGGTTCACCACAGTACTGACCCCCAGATTCCTACCCACCCCTCATATATTTTTCGTTCTTAGAAGTTCCTCTCGTGCCTTTCCTAAAAATACCTTCCAAACAGCATTCCAAAATATTATTTTATTTATTTTTTTTTATTTATTATTTAATAACCAAAAAATACATTTTATGTACATTATTTTAGGTATATGCCACCTCACTAGGCTGAGCATGTTGCGAGGTGGTAGGCGATCTATTTGACGCAACTATACACATATCTTCTCTACCTACTTTCCATGTACCTATTCTCTTTGACAATGTGTGGGCAAACTATTTACATGTGGCATTTGCAAAAATAAATCAAGGAACACTTGTTCAAAATAAAAAAAACCGATATAGAGAACTCTAAGGGCCTTAGTGCGCTTTATTCGAATCTCTTTTGTGCTTTTGCCGTGATTACCGCCAGCAATATCCTTCAAGATCATTATATCGATTCACCATATTTCAGTATCAGAAGAAAAGACTTCTTAGTAAGTCAGTCCTTTACAAATGTAGCGATTCATTTGCCACCTACTTATGTAGCTGTGCCTTATCGCACTGCATACGAATACCTACCTAGGTAGCCACTCGCAATGTTTAGTACTGCGCGCCTACTGACCACCTTCTGGAAAGAGCTCGGTTCTACGACACACAATACATAGCGCTGCGCCGCCATATCGAGAAACTTCTCCGGTGTGCATGTTTGACCTACCTACCGGGTCGGCCTTTATAAGGACTCGAGCAAGCCAAGTTAGCAGTCGTTCTTATTCAGTCTTCACGGCAACAGGCCAGCTGCCTAGTAACTCAACTTCGCAATCTGCGGTTCGTGTCGGAACATTACTACGATTGTAAATACTATCTTCATTTGTATATAGTGTATAATGTAAATACTGTAAATAACATCATCACCATCAATAATCATCCTCGTGTTTATTATTCCGACCTACAGCACGCGGAGATATCACAGCTCACCGATATCTCCTCTTCCAACCGGAGGCCCATTTTATCCTCATCATAGGAGATCTGCACCTCCCTCTAAACAAATATCCAGCGATTTCTATCTCCAACATTGTTGTGTTAACCTGAAAAGTTTATTTAAAAATCATTTGTACAGTCTATTATTAATAATTTAAAAATCATTTGTACAGTCTATTATTAATATATCTTTGACTGCAGGCCCTGGGAGGGAATTATTTTACTTTGGGCCTCCTGGGTGGATGTAATGTAAAAATGGCTATTCTGAGAGTATCTACCACTCTAGAAAACAGTATCATCAACAGTATTGCGGTGTAAATAATGTTCAACGCTAAAGGACCGATTGCCGACAAAATACCCTCAACGAACGGATCGTTCTGATGTTGTGGAAGGATTTTTTCACTCATATCTCTAAAGAAACGGTGAAAAGCTTTTAACCTTTAACCTTAATAGATAATATCTATCTGGCGTGTGCGTCTGGTGGTGATGACTTTGCTGGTATTACGCACTAAGGCCAATGATTTACAGAGTTTACGACTTTCTTTCTAAGACCGAAGGTAAAGTTTTTCAAACAATATAGTTTTTGTAACATCTTTCCCTTATATTATCTGCACCAGACTTTATGTCTGGGTTTAATTTTCCCCATAGGAAAAACTTAACCCTTTCATACACTTTTCCACAAATGATCATCTAGTAAATCCATGCTATGCAAGTGTATTATATAAGTATAATTAATACAAAACAATACAAGAACAACATGTTCACCTACCAGAGTTCCAAATGGGAAAATAATTCACCGACTTCAGATATTTTCATATCAGAGGGTTCGGCTCAGTGAAATTCCTAATTGGACCAATAAATCCTACTGATCCCTCAATATAAATATTTAAAAAATCTTTCGTAACCCAACATGTATTTAAAATTACTGATTTTTAATTTTTTTTATATATAAATTCTTTGACAAATCTAATACGCCTAAATTTTTAATGAGAGAGCTAGGTATAATGCCAGTAGCCGAAATAATAATTGGTAATATTTTTATGGTCTGATAATGCCAAATTCTTTTCATCTCATTTCCAAAATCTGTATATTTTCTTATTTTTTCAGAAACAGTTTTTTCAACATTACAGGAATTTGGAATAGCTGCATCAATGATATAAGTTATTTTAAAAAATTATTTATTAAAATTCTTTATTATTTTAATTTACTCTTATTTATATTATGTACTTAATTTACTTACTTTTACAAAATCATTAATTATTTTTTACTCATAATTATGTTTTATAGTATCTACTTAATTTACTTATCTACTTGGTATTATATAAATTTTAATTATTATTTACATACTATTACTTACCTGTTATTATTTATCTAATTTTATTTTTATTTAGTTAGTTTTGTTTATTTTTATTAATAATGTATTATTCAACTTACCCCTCTTTTCACCGTCATTATGGTCACTCTAATAATACATCTGTTTATCTGATAAGCCATCACAGGTACCTTTTATAATTGTACATATTTGTTTTACAATAGAACGTTATTGTTGCCAACTATAAACGGACTGCCCAACTGAAATAAATTTTTGAATAACAGTGCTTATTTTTATTAATATATTTATTATTAGGGTAAGATGTATTGTTTTTTTTAAATTCCATAATTGTAAAGCTGCACATATCGATATAGGAATGCCCTAGTGAGATGTGAATTTTATTTATTTGATGTAATACATTATTTTTTGAATAAATAAATAAAATTTTAAAAAAACATTATTTAACACCTAAATACTTAACAATTAACTTTATCACATTGGCATGATGAAATAACTCTTGTGTTATAATTATATCATTACAATACACCGAAAACAAAATCCCTAGACGTATGTGGCCGATTTATATTAAAATTAAGAATATTACAAATGACCTTACGAATCACAGGCCTCCGTCAGGTCAATGAAGTTAATTATTTTTTTACATTAACTCCACATAAGGAAAAAAAATCCTCAGGGTCAATTTCATATTTGGGGTTGCTAATGATTTTTGGGGAGAGGTAAGAGTGAACATGGATCTTGATGGGACCCATGCTGTGATATGACCGAAACATGTAGGCCGGAAAATTTACCCACTTCCTATTTGTTGACCTCGAAAACGAGTCGCAGATGTGACAGATGTCAACCGTGTACAAATGTTTAGCGCGCGTTAGGCGTGTTTCCCGACTAGGCACTGGTACTAAAGGGATCAAAGTCGCTAGTTCCTCGGACACATTCTCACCTCATATTATCTGAATTTAAAATATTGGATTAATTTTAACTAAGGCAAGATGATTATGGTCTTACCTTAGTTCATATATGCACTAATAGTATGATTTTACAGTTTTATTACGTAATTATTGTAACGATTACATAATATTGCATGTTTATTTTAACTCAGAATGAAAGAATTTATATTCGAAGAAAGTATCATATTCGCCCTGATCTGTCTGACGCTAAGACGCTAATATCACTCATTATCTAGATGGCGATAAGGTTTAAATTCCCTTTTAACATAAGCCGCCTGTTTTGATGTACTTATTCTAGAAATAAAAAATCACCACATAGCGTGTTTTATTTTATTTTACGAAGCTCTGGGGCAAATATTTAAATGTTTTATGAACATTATCTAAATAATTTAATTTCGATCTTTTAATCATTTTTTTATAGGCCTGATACTTTATTTTTTTCCGGTCATATAAAAAAACTTCCTAATCATAAAAACACTTGATTTTTTCAAATTCAATATGTGTTCCACTAGTATTAGTATATATAATAGTGTATTTAATTAAAACTTATAAAATATTTAACATTAATGAATAGTGCAAAACCTTAACTTAATTATATCGCTTCTATTTCTCATCTGCTACAATATCTTCAACCACATTTCATCCATCAAACCCTCCCAAATTGGAAAATTTGGTCGCGTTGGAACGCTTAGATAGTGCACCAAGTGCAGTGGTTTTCTATCACGTGTTAGATATATATGGATAAATTATAAAAAGTTAAAAAAAACCTATAGTAAATAAAAATAAAACTTTTTTTTGTGGAATTTAAATTAATTTATTTAACCAACCGGTTTCGCTCCGCTCAACCATCAACATGGTACAAATAGAAGCTGTAATTAATAACAGTAAATTAAGTATTAATCTGTACCTACCACTATGATGCTTGGGCAAAGCGTCGGTAAAATAAATTAATTAAAAATCTTGGTTTTACTTAAAATAAGTGTTTTATTTTTATTAAATATGTCAAATCACAAAAGTGATTGTTTTCTACAATAAAAATAATTACCCATAGGTTTTCACTTAAGCTGAAACAAAGTAAATTCTTAATTAATTAATGATTTAGACTTAGACGGTAAAGGTAATTATTTTTAAAAGTGTTGATATTAATTAGATCTACCGTCCAACTTCCCGTTTCCTGGTTAGAATAAATAAACGAAAGCCATTTCCACAATACCTGGAAATTAAATACAAATGGAGCCTTTCTTTAAAAGCCTTTCAAAACTTTCACAAAAAAGCTTTTGTTGCTTTTTGTTAATTGCTAAGAATTTTTATATTCAAATTTAACGTTTGCTATATTGTATTGTACTTTTTTGGATAGGCATATCATATCTTATCTTATTAACTAAAAACTTTTTTTATTCTACATTATATAAGTGAAAATTGTTTTACAGGATGCGATGCAATGGTGAAATCACACTTTGTTTATAAGTCTATTTGAATTTCGCTTTTGTTTTCTTGATTGAAATAAATGGATGAAGTGGAATCTTGGAAGTAGTAATTAAAAAAAACTTCTCGACATCCGATCGAGTTGAAACTCGTCAGATAGACTTGTTGTTAATGACAATGCATTCTTTCCAACTTTTGGAGGTATTTAATCACGAACACCACAGCAGGCAATATTCGATAAAAATGTGGATCTTACCCAATCGGGATGTGTCGCAGTAGGTAGCGTTTTTGACTCCAGTTTCTGGGGTAGAAAGGTTCATTCCTTAGTCAAACTATTTTTTTTAAACTTGACTAAACTTTTTAGACTTTGAAATAGTCACTAACTGTCGCTGCAACTAAATTTGCTCATGTGCGCCTGGCGTAAAGTGCAGTCTCAATTTTCCAATGGGAATTTGATCTAAAATTGGTACATTGCGATACTAAAATATATATTTAAAAAAAAAATAAAAGTAAGTAGGATATCCGATAGTTTAAAAGCAATTTCACAGATTATTTAAACTTCTGTACATATGAAAAGAAATATATTAATTCTCTATGTAAGAATCATTACCAAAAGAATTCTTTATTAACCTCCTTAAGGCTATGTACCAAATTATTATTTTCTCTGACCGCGTCTTGGGGAGTAATCCATTTTTACATTTTAATAATGGTGATATTGCCTCCACTTGACTACAGTTTTACGCTTTGAATAATTAATTAACATAGTTATTAAGAAACGCTTTTGGCGACGCTTGGAGAGTGTCTTAAAAAAATGGAGATGCAAACCAATAATAACGTACTTAAGTTTTTAAAGCACTTTCTAGCACGTCTAGAAAACCTAAAACCCAACCAACTTCTTTAAATTGTAATAAATTATCAAATCTTGTTTGGAATTGTTAACAGTAATAAGTAGTGAAATTAAATTATCAAAAGTTTTTTTTTAAGTTTGCTTTAAGTAAAGGAGATGAAGTTACGGAAAGGAAAAAGATATAAGGTGTGAGTAGGAATCTGGGGATCGGTGTCTCCAAGAGTGACAGACATAATATTATGTATCCATCACTCCCATTGCGGTGCAAGGCGATGTTCCGAGAGAGTCTTTCTGGAGAGATCAGAAGGTCTCCCTCAACAAGTCTGCCCGATCCGGCCTGCCTCGCAGCTGGTGGGCAGATGCATTCATAGCCTTGACCAGAATACACATCACCTGATGAACCCGGGTACCCATGCTAAGTCACCAAACGTATCGAATCACTTGTGTTGACCTGCGGCGGTACCCGTACCCATACATATTGTACATTAATTAAGAATTACGTTTGAAAAAGTCTAATACAGGTAATTTCAAGTAATAAAAATTAACCATGAATTCGAGAATCTGAGAAAAATAAATTAAGAATATAAAAGTGATAAAGGTTAGAATAATTCTGATACAAAATAATCTTTATATTCCAACTACCTATCCACATTTTAACGCTAAAGAACTTCTTCATGATTTTCTAAATTGAGAAAAAACAAACAAGTCCATTAAACTTGAATTCATCAAAAGTTCCCCTTTCCCCTGTTTAAATCATGTGGACAGAACATTGTTAATATATTTAATAACATTTAGAACGTTTTAAGCCTTTATTCCCACTCTGTCAATAGAACATGTACCTATTTCAATTTTGATCTGAAATATACATTTATGATGTTAATAACAAAAAAAACGGTTGGGTACCTAATTTCCTATTATACGGAAACATAATTTGAATTAAAATAAAATAAAACAACATTATTGTTCATTTTTAACCTAATGTCTTGATTTGAAATGGAAAAGAGAAACAATGAAAAAAAAAACAAATGTCTGGAAAATATATTGTTAATTTTTTTTTAAATTTAAGCTGAAAACTTTGTGTTATTTTAATTTAAATTACTTCACCATTTAACACGAAAGTACCCAAAATTATTCTAAATAAAACCAATAATTATTTCACCTTTGTAACGGGTTTATTAACATTTTTATATAATATATCGCACGTCTTAAAATAAACATTTTTGTTGCCAAGCTTCATTAATAGTAATGCTTCTTCCATTAACGACCTTGTACTTAAGGTGTACTACTTCGCATAAGATAGGTTTTAGTGTAACAATATATAATGGCTTGTGAAGGAAGTTGCACTCGGAAAGAGGAGGTAGAGGAAGGTTCATATCGTGATGTATTAAAAGTAGTATTAACTAACATAAACCTTTGTATGATTACATTCAAATTAGGTGGGATGGAAATCCTTTGGGTGAAACAACTAGAAAATCTGTGAATGTTAGATTAAATAATATTAGTGGAAATAATTATTTTCTTGGATTTTGAAAATCAATTGTGTTCAAACTGTAGTATTGAGACATTCTGTGTCATTCTCTCATATAAAGGCCAATGAATTTCGCGTTCATGCGATTTTCTCCAAATTAGGTACTTAGATATTTTATTTTGACTAATATCATTCTAAAAAGAATCGAACCAAAAGTAGAGAACATCCTATCCGGAGACCAGGGTGTCGATTCTGGACCGACGACCAACAGTTAACTGTTATGCGCAATCTGCGACCGAAAAATTTTTCGTCGCCTCTACAAACTTTTACGATTGATCATAGTTTACGTATTCTGGAGTTGCGTGTGGTCGACGAGATTGTTGTATTGGTAACCCTGAGAATATTGTCTATGCTTCTGATTTTTTTTACGTTTCTATGGTGGAAATGTCAAAAACGTTGCGTGTTATGGTTGCCTGGAAACGTCAGATTTTGTTCAGATTTTGTTTAATTATGTTTCTAAAATGCCTGGAGGCATTTCGCAAAATCAAAAACATCTACTGGTTGAGCTAGTGAGTGCCAGTGAGTGCCGACCCGGAGCTGATGATGGGAAAGTTTACATCGGCATTCACCTTCGCCGTATCGCGGCGAAGGTGGTCTGAAATAGCAGACAAGCTAAACGCAATCGGAGGGGCCAACAAAGACTTTAAACAGTGGCGAAAGGTTAGTTATTAAATACTTTAATTTGTGTATACCTTACATTTAAAATGTTTTCTTGTTACCTTACGATGCTGTCTTTGACGAAACGCGATTCGTATCGTGAAACCTAACCTCAATGCCGAGTGTTTATCGAAGAATATTGAATATTTAAAGTTATTATAAAGTGTATTTCGGGGGTTTAGTATCACAGGGGCCTTTTTCAAAAAACTTTGTGAAAAGACGAAAGTTTTAAAGCGTTGAAACTTGGAAAATAGAACACGTTTGTGTAATACATTTTTTTTTATTTACAAGGCAATATTTCCCGCTTACTGTGGGGGTAATAGGATATTTTCAAATATTGTCATGTTAACAGGCAATACGCCCTTGTATTACTAATTTTATATTTTAATTTGTAGAATGTCCAACCTTATCTCAACAGCTTTATATTACATGATTATGGCATTACCGAAACTTACATTTCAAATCACCATTTTTGTAGTTAGGCCCCTGTGATCTTTAGAACCTGATTTCTTTCTATGTTACTGTCAATAATTAATATTATTCAAAATTATTTCCAGACATGGCAAGATTTACGCTGCAAAGCGAAGTCAAAGAGTTTGATGAACAAAAAACATGCTGCCGGGACTGGAGGAGGACCACCAGTGCCAGCAGCCAGTCTGAACGCGATTGATGAGTTGATACTTCAACTCATTAGTCACGTTTCAATCTCCGGCCACACGGGCACATCTGAATCGGTGGTCGACTTCGACTTTTCCTCCCTCGGGGGAACTCAACCTGAGGCTGGTTGCAGCAGCTGGCAGACTCCCGAGAGAGTTGTGGCCCCATCACGCCTGGAGGCGTCACCACCCTTGAGGGCAACACCTTCTTTGGAGGAACCCATCACATTGGATACTTCACCCATACAGACTCGAAGGCCAAATACGGCAACACGTAGAATGATGGAAACATTAAATGTGTCCAAGAAAATGGTAGAACTGGGGGAACAAGCCAATTTTAATCATTAAAGCAAGCAGCTCATTATTTGCATTTTTTTTATAAATAATCATCCCGCGAAGGTTCCAGTGAGAATGCATTTAATGAGTCTACCACTCTACGATATGGCATCTTTCGCCTCGGAGTCTGCACGGGTGGAGGTTCAATGGTGAGGGGGCTGATATGTTATGGTTATTATTTTCATTACCCGTTGGGTTATTATGTAAAATATGAGGCTTGGCGTGTCCCCTCACCATTGACTGATATGTTATGGTTGTTATTTTCATTACCCGTTGGGCTACTATGTAAAAATATGAGGCTTGGCGTTTCCCCTCACCATTGACTAATATGTTATGGTTATTATTTTCATTACCCGTTGGGTTATTATGTAAAATATGAGGCATGGCATGTCCCCTCACCATTGACTGATATGTTATGGTTATTATTTTATTATTTTCATTACCCGTTGGGTTATTATGTAAAATATGAGGCTTGGCGTGTCCCCTCACCATTGACTGATATGTTATGGTTGTTATTTTCATTACCCGTTGGGCTACTATGTAAAAATATGAGGCTTGGCGTTTCCTCTCACCATTGACTAATATGTTATGGTTATTATTTTCATTACCCGTTGGGTTATTATGTAAAATATGAGGCATGGCGTGTCCCCTCACCATTGACTGATATGTTATGGTTATTATTTTATTATTTTCATTACCCGTTGGGTTATTATGTAAAATATGAGGCTTGGCGTGTCCCCTCACCATTGACTGATATGTTATGGTTGTTATTTTCATTACCCGTTGGGCTACTATGTAAAAATATGAGGCTTGGCGTTTCCCCTCACCATTGACTAATATGTTATGGTTATTATTTTCATTACCCGTTGGGTTATTATGTAAAATATGAGGCTTGGCGTGTCCCCTCACCATTGACTGATATGTTATGGTTATTATTTTATTATTTTCATTACCCGTTGGGTTACTATGTAAACATATGAGGCTTGGTGTTTCTCCTCACCATTGACTGATATGTTATGGTTATTATTTTCATTACCCATTGGGTTACTATGTAAACATACGAGGCTTGGCGTTTCCCCTCACCATTGTCTGATATGTTTTGGTTGTTATTTTCATTACCCTTTGTGGTTACTTTACTAAATAAAACTAAATGTGGTGGTTAATTGTGTCTCAATCTTTAGCTTGTATTCAAAATATAATTATTCTTTTATAAGTAAACATTATTTTCTATATTATACAATAAGAATTGTGATATTTTTCAACATATATTTTAAAATAATGTTTTGGTTTACACCATTTTTTTTATAAGTAAACATTTGACAAAAATTGTGGTATAAATGAGCATAATGAATACATGTTTAATATTTATAATGGATAAGTATAATATTCTAATTTAAAATTAATATCAAAGATGCTAGTCTTATTTAAAATTTACACCAAAGATGCTAATAACTAGAATACATTGGACTTGTTTTCAGTGTTTTTTTTTCTGTAGCTTATATTACAAAATATATTAAAATAGTACAACTGATTTCTGACACTGTATTTTATATAAAAAATTGTGTTATTTTCTGTATTATTTGATAAAGATTGTGATATATCTGAGCGTAATGAATAAATGTTTTATATTTATACTGGAAGTAACTAACTAACTAACCATCACGCCGTTTCCTCGCAGGGGTAGGCAGAGAGGACGGACCGCCAAACAACTCGGTCTTGGCATACACTCCTCGCCTCATTCACATTCATACATCTTATCATACATGCTCTTCTATTATTCTGACTCTTGACATGGCCCGACTCAAGTATCTGATTCACTTGATCGTGCCATGTCTTCCTCGGGCGTCCTCGACTTCTTCTACCATTCACATTAGTATCATATATTCTCTTGACACTCCTTTCTTCGTTCATTCGCTCTATATGTCCAAACCATCTAAGCGTCGCTTTTTTCATCTTACTTATGACGCTCACATCGGCCTTGCATTCTTACTGGAAGTATAATGTTCTTATTTAAAATTTACACCAAAGATGCTAGTAACTACAATACATTGGACTTGTTTTCAGTGTTTTTTTTTCTTTAGCTTATATTACAAAATATATTTAAATAGTACAACTGATTTCTGACACTGTATTTTATATAAAAAATTGTGTTATTTTCTGTATTCTTTGATAAAGATTGTGATATATCTGAGCGTAATGAATAAATGTTTTATATTTATACTGGAAGTATAATGTTCTTATTTAAAATTTACACCAAAGATGCTAGTAACTACAATACATTGGACTTGTTTTCAGTGTTTTTTTTTTCTTTAGCTTATATTACAAAATATATTAAAATAGTACAACTGATTTCTGACACTGTATTTTATATAAAAAAATTGTGTTATTTTCTGTATTCTTTGATAAATCTGAGCGTAATGAATAAATGTTTTATATTTATACTGGATGTATAATGTTCTTATTTAAAATTTACACCAAAGATGCTAGTAACTAGAATACATTGGACTTGTTTTCAGTGTTTTTTTTTCTTCTTTAGCTTAAATTGCAAAATATAATAAAATTATACAACTGATAACTGTTTTCTGACACTGTATATTTTATATTGAAAATTGTGTTGTTTTCTGTATTATTTGATAAAAAATGTGTTCTTATGTTAAATACACTTTTATTATCACACCATTGTTCTCATTTTTATTTATTTAGACAGGGTTTTTTTTACAGATGTTCGCACTTACGTGAGAACAATCCAGTTATGAAAACTCAGTTACAATATACAAATAGGGACATACAATTACAAAAATGTACAATTAAATAAAATACAATTAGATAAACAAAAACATCACAAATAAAAATATAGAATTATATACAAGCTCGTGACACATATTACGATGAGAGATTACTTACGTAAGAAACCTGAGAGGCATAAATAGAGAGACAAGTGACACATATTACGACGAGAGATTATATATAGTCTACACATTGGGTACGTAATCACGACGTATGTCGATGATCTGATTCTTCGATTCTCTTAAAGATAATTTATCTTAGGCTTTAATTAGGCAAACCAAAATAAAGTGGCGCTTGCAAAGTTACTAATTTATTATAATCATATAATTATAATTGGATAATTTGTAGAGCGCATTTTTGTGGAAAATCACCTCAAGGAAGCTGTGCATATTATATTTTAAGTGTTGTGTGTGGATAATCCACCATCATTCAATAATAAAACCATGACAAATAATATAGAGTAAACAGAATAACACAAGGATTTAAAAAAAACTAGTATAAACTTTTAACCAAAATGATTTTGCACTATCCTATTTTGAACGGCCCTACCGGCTACTAAATCTCGGTTAATTCTGTTAACAGGCCCATGGTCAGCAGCCGCTTCACCAGCAATCAGTCCTAAATCTAGATTATGATCAATCAGGTATTCTGGAAGATCAAATTTATCTTCTACACACATATTGTGAAGCACTATGCATGCATTGATAATTTTGGACGCCTTTTCAGGAGCATAATGCAGAACTCTGTGTTTACAAAGGCAACGAAATCTCATTTTTAAGACACCGTTACATCTCTCAACAGTTGACCTGATTGACCTTAGTTTTGTGTTAAACCTATCTTCAGGAGATCCAGGTACAGCCCTATCGACTTGAGTCATTAACCAAGGTCTCAAAGGGTACCCAGAGTCCCCCAAAAGATAATATCCGGACTGACCACTAGTATACAGCTGCTTCAGCACGGGTTCCACAGAACCTGCCTTCCAGATGAAGGCATCGTGAGTGCTCCCTGGGAAACGTGCATCCACGTGCAAGATTCGGAGATCTGAGTCACAAATTAATTGTACATTTATGGAGTGGTACGACTTCCTATTCACATAAATATACTCTGGAGTGTCTGGATCTCTTGTTTTTGGAGGGAATATGGCAACGTGGGTGCAGTCGATGCATCCTATTATCCCAGGGAACCTGTATTTATTGTAAAATCAAAAATAAACAAATATTATTGATAGAGCAAACGTTAAAATAAATAAATAAAGTAATCATAATGTTCCTCTAATAAAAACTTACTTAGTCCTTATCTGGTTTAGTGCCTGGATATTTGGGGGAAATTTTACCCATTGGTTGAAGATTATGGGGTTGTTTAGGGCATTCACCACTTCATTCAGTGCCCGTGATATTGACGGTTGTGAAATTGCAATGTGCAAATTGCACCCCACTGGTAACTGGTAACTACCCGTGGCAAAAAAGTTTAATGCTGCTAATACCTGCAAAACGACATTGCAACCGATTAATTAGAAGTTTACATGTGAAAACTATCAACGGTTTTTAAAATAATTTTTATAATCACTTTAGTTTCAACATCCAGAGCTGAAGAACGGGGTGGGGGCGTTATGTACGGAGATACGAGGATTATCAGCCGACGTACTAAACTTTTGCTTAGCCTAAAATTTCGGATGAAGTTTTCGTCTGTTATCTCAGCGAACGAATCAACCCTCTGGCGAAAACTTCTTGTCGGTCTCAAAGCAACTTGCTCAGCTTGCTCCACATTTTGTACTGCAGCAAAAATCGCCGGTAAATTCGCCATTATATAAAATTTGTCACAACACTGACTCAAAAACTCGCCGTCCTTTAAAAAGCGCGCGTGTCTGTTTGACAGCTCTACTGTCCGCGAGTTGCAACGACTGGTTTTACCAGTCGTTGCCGGGCTCGATTGACTTTTAACGTTTTGCGTGTAAGTATGAAACTCAGGAATACGCACGACGATCGATGTACGTACTTTCTCGTGCGCTTGCGAGTGGCCCTGAGTCAGGAATAGAGACCCAGTATGGCTTTAGAAGGGGTGTAGGAACTAGAGAAGCAATATTGTCGCTACGAATACTGCTAGAAAAAAGAATAAAAAGAAACCAAAACACATTCATCGCATCCATAGACCTGGTGAAGGCTTTCGACAAAGTAGAATGGAAAAGGCTCTTCGAGATTCTGAAGAGAATTGATATAAAATATAGAGATAGACGAATAATCCAGGCGCTATACAAGAATGAGGCCCCATTAATTAGATGTGACAATGGTATAAAGGAAGCCAGTATAAGACAAGGGGTGAGACAGGGATGCTCTCTGTCACCTGTTCTTTTTAACGCCTATATACAGAGTGCGATTGATGACTTGAGAGAGAGAATGAGTCACAGAGAAGGTGTAAAGATAAACGGACAAAAGGTGAATATGATAAGGTTTGCTGATGATATTGCTATGATTGCTGAAAGCGAAGAAGAACTGCAAGAGGCCTTATCAATCATGCAAAGCATTCTTCAAAACAACTACAACATGAAGATAAATACAGACAAAATAAAGCTGCTAACTGTAGGCCGAACGCAACATCAAATGAGAGTAGAGATGTCAGGAGTTCCACCAAAGAACACCAAGGAGTTTGTCTACCTCGGGAGCAAAATAACATGGGACGGTCGGTCTAAGAGCGAGGTCGACAGCCGTATACACCAGGCTAGGCTTGCATTCAATAAAAGGTCGAAAATAATAGAATCGAATAATATCGACCTAAAACTGAGAATACTTCTCATCAAGACCTATGTATGGAGTATCTTGATGTACGGCTGCGAAACATGGTGCCTATCCGAAAGAGATAAACGGAGACTAGAGGCTTTTGAGATGTGGTCCTATAGAAGACTATTAGGAATTTCCTGGAGAGACCACATTACAAATGAGGAGGTTCTCCGAAAAATCGAAGGAGGAAGGCCCCTGCTCAGCACCTTGTCCGAAAGGCGTACATGGATCGGTCATATAATACGACAAGAAGGCCTCTTGCATGTTATAATGGAGGGTATGACCGAGGGGACAAACTCTAGGGGACACCCACGCCGAGAGTACCTGGAGGACCTGCTGGTGGACATGCGCTGCTCATCATATGCAGACTTTAAAAGAGCCGCACAAGACAGGAAGAATGGAAGAGAAAAATACAGGAAATTGCTGCAAACCAATTCCAGGATTGAAACCAGAGAGAGAGAGAGAGATATTTTCTAAATTGAAGAACCATAAATAACTTTTGCACATGATTTTTTTATACGATTTTTATCCCGAATGAATAACCCATTATAAACTTTAAAAACGTCTTTAAGAGATGTATTTATTGAATAAAACAACATTTAATAGCCTAAAGCCTTTGGTATCGAAAATGTCGACACCACGGGTATTGAAAGCTTTTCAACTTGACGCTTTCATCTCACAATTATATTTTTTGACTTAATACACTAAAGTACCTATTCATGTCAAGAAATATATTTAAATTATATTCTTCATAGTACCTACCTTTATAATATAATATTAGAAATAATGCTAAGATACTTTAGCTCAATACACCATAATTCTCGGAAATAAAAAATCTTCTTCTTCTTCTTCTTCCCCTTGTCCTATTCGGGTCGGGGACCCACTGCATCGACAAGGCTCCTCCATACGTCCCTGTCTTGCGCCGATTGATCGGCCTCCGTCCATGGCAGATCCATCCTCTCCTCGCACAGTTTTTGGACTTGCCTCGCCCAACTGTGTCTGGGGCGGCCTACTGGACGTCTACCCTCTGGAATGGCACTCAGTATTTTCTTCGGAATTCGGTCATCAGACATTCTTAGTACATGTCCAAGCCACCTCAGTTGCGATTTTTCTACGAAGAGTAGCAGTGGTTCAATGTTTAGATCATCTCGGATCGTAGAATTTTATATGATCCCATTTCGTAACCCCTGCCACTCCTCTCAAGTACCTCATTTCGGCAGCTTGGACTCTAGAGCGTGTTTGTTCGTTTAGCATCCATATCTGGTGGCCGTAAGTGAGCGTCGGGCGGTATACCGTTTTAAACACTGCCATCTTTGTCTTGATGCTGAGCTCGGCTTTTCTTATCACTGAGCTGTAGAGAGGACGTAGCACACTGCTTGCCGCACTAATTCTTCGATCAATCTCTCCGTCTTGCCGACCGTCGCTGGAGAATTCGACCCCAAGGTATTTGAACCTGTCCACCTGGTTCAGCTGAGTCCCATTAGCGAGTATGTTGCACTGAGTTTGGTCCCTTCCTATAACCATCACCTCTGTTTTGGAGGTACTTATTATAATTCGTCTTATTAAAATCTATTATTCAGAATGTTTTTCCGTTGGCAATCAACAAAATCGTTTGAACAAATTGTACTTCAATGATCACGAAATAGAATAAAAGAACAATGAATATTCAAAGAATACGAAAATAAGAGACATTTTTGTAACATAACAATAATGCTTTTGCGCGGGATATAAGGACAAACAAATAGTCAGACGAAGGAAAAACTGAATTTAACGATTCACAAAAAACGTGACATTCCTACTCGTTTATAATGTAAATGAAATTATATTGGTTATATTATCCTGTACGAACATGATCCTTGTGGCACTTAAGCACGGTCTGTGGACATCTAATGCGTATTCAGCAACCGCATACAGTACATATTTAACGAATGCGAAAGGGTCGTTTTTACGACTCGTTCTTGAGTAAAAAGTTAGGGTGAAAAATAAATCAATTATATAATAATACAAGCAGGATGACCTGGCCAAATACCGTTTTTCCAGAAATGTAAAGAACATAAAGTAAAATAATATAATAATTGGATAATTTCTAGAGATGAATTTTTATACAATAATCAATTTAGAATCAGTGAAAAGTGCAGTTGGTATGCCATCTAATGTTGCCTGTTGTGGCTCTTTTATAAAAAAAGTGAATCTGAAAAGTGATGCCTAATGCATAATAAATATGTTGGTGTTTTTGAGAAAAATCACCTGAAGAGCGCCGTACAATTTTTTAATGAATTTTTAGGCACTATGTATTTTTATTATTTACAAATAGATATAGAAAAAAAAAATTACTTTGCAGATCACTTAAACACTCTTTTATTAAAGAGTTTATGTTTGGAGAAAAAACGACTCTACATAAATATCTACAACTTTACTAAAACTACTTTGAACAGTCTAATAGGAAAAACGTCAATTTACCTAAAACACATTTTTTGGTATTTATAGTATTAACCAATTCGCAGTAAAAATTAATCTAAAATAGTGACTTAATAGCATTAAGTTTCGCCCCATACATAATTTCTTTTTTTTTAATCTCCCTTAGCTCCAGTAGTGGAGATCTTGGAGGCAGCGGTGGACAAGTACTATGAAAGGAACTCGACCCTGGAGTTGGGGTGTCAAGTCAGACATCTGCCCACTACAGCAGTCAACTGGCTTCATCAGTCCAGGGTACTTAATGATGACACGCAAAGAGGAGGGATCAGGTCAGTCACAACAAATATTTATATTTCTATATAGTATAATTGTTAGAATAGGGTTTTTTAGAGTTTCGCACCTTTACTTTTTATTGTTGATACATTAGCAAAGAGCAGACAATTCTCTGTCACACGAATTTCTCTAGCTGTGCGGTGATAATGTAAACATGCTAGTAATTGGTCATATGAGGTTTTTTACTACAAATATTGTGGACATCATTATTTGATTTAAGTATTTTATTGCACCTGTCGAATAATTAAAGTGCAGTGTCTTCTAGGAGGCACGACAAGGACTTGTAAGAAAAAACATTAAATGTCTTTCTTAAATAATAAATAAATGTTATCATAAATACTCGTATATTATGTTCGAAATAACATTGTTTTAGTGAGGAAGACAAAAAGGATTCTTTTTTTACATTAGCTCCACGCCGTATTTTTTTTATCAAAGCCTATGTCATCTTTGGAGATGCAGTGTGTAGGGACTTTTTACGGAAAGGAAAGAAAGGAAGTTCTGGGACACAAAAATGTATGAGGGGTAGGTAAAAATCTAGGAGTGACGGACGTATGAATCCATTCTTTCCACTGCAGTGCAAGGCGATCGGTTGAGCTAGTCCTAATGGAGCGGTCTCCCTCAATCAGTCTCTCCCTACACGGCCCGCCATGCTGTAGGTGGGCAAAAACATTCGCCGCCAAGACCTGGACAAAATTGAAGATACAAGTCAATTAAAATCTTCATAATATTATGTTGAGAATTGACATGCCATAAAGTAAACGATTCATCGATAGCTAAACGGCAGCCGAAAACATTAAATTTGTTTATACTGTAAAAACTAAACTCCCTCCAAACTACATAATAGTAATGAAAATTGACAATTTAATGAATATCGTATAGGCTACGCCACGTATCTGCATCATAATTTTGGAAGAAGATAACTATTCAGAAGTTAGTATAAATTACTAAACCTTCAATTTGCTAAAAACCAAACGAGGAATCAAAAATCGAACCATTTTCCAAGCCTTGAATATAATGTGTCAAAAGAAATCGATAAATATGTCAATCCTAAGTGTCGTGACAGTGTCAAAAGAAGTATATTTTTATTTACTCCTAAAAGCCTTCCCGAGTAACCATTCGCAGTAAATTGTCGGTTTTAATAAGCTTGTAAAAGTGTCAATTTTGTTTTCGGCGAAGAATCTAAATTTTACTTCGCTACTCTATTTGAATCTATGGCCCCAAGGGACGCCGCCGTTACCTTTATTTGTTACGGTAAAGTTGAGTATTAAAAATCTTTTTCGTTAATAAGAGGAATTTTTTTCATACTTAAGTTAGTACTTGTAGGAAGTATTTAGTTTTTTATGCTTCGAAGGAGAGGCGCTAAATTCGAAGACGTGGTTTTTTTATTTTTTTTCCTTTAGCCCTGGTGAGCTATTTCCAATCAAAAACGATACATCATTTCTTTATATGGCTTTAGCCGTATTCAATGCCCAACCTTCCTCTTTGTAATTTCCATCCTCTCGACACCTCCATTTGACATGGTCCTACTAAATCATTTTTTGTTGTTGTTTTTACTTCTTGCTAAGGCAATCTTGATGAGTTACAAAACTCATTTTAGGATAAGAGGAACTTACAATTATTAGTTAGGAGGTATCAGTTACAATTTTACAAAGTTTTTTTGATATAAAAATATAAGTTTCTAAGCACCTCCCCTTTCCACCCCCCTCCCCACTCTTCCCTTTTGATCTTCTAAGCACCTCACCTCACCACCTCCCTCCCCCCACTACTTTAATTTCTACCCACGCATAGCTTTGTATACTTGATTATTTAGTTTTAGTACATTTTATGTCCTGAGGAAGAGAACATCGTTCTCGAAACATGTCGATGTGTTAAAATAAAGATTATCGTGGTAAAAACAAAGGGCCTTACTAATAAACGTGTTTTAAATTTTACACAAATGATAAACAACTGTTAATTTATGGTAAATGGTTGTTTAAAATTTAAAACACGATTACTACTAGAAGGTTATGTTATAACCTTCTAGAAGTAATCGTGTTTTAAATTTTAAACAACCATTTACCATAAATTAACAGTTGTTTATCATTTGTGTAAAATTTAAAACACGTTTATTAGTAAGGCCCAAAGTGTTTTAATTTGTCATTAATATAAGTTTTACGTTCAATACAGCGTAAAAATAAAAAATAAAAATGGAGACAGGTTAAGTCACTGAGTTAAACAAATGAGTTAAGTCGCTAAGTTAAGTCACTGAGTGATATATATCAATGGGTTAAGTAGAACAAACAACAAGAAAAAACAAGTAAAGAAAGAAACAATAAGAATAGGTAACATTTTTGTCGGTTTAAGTGAAGCATCGACCAATATATTATCTCCAGTTTCATCATACACACTATAATCCAAATAATTATAATATAACATGATTATGCTTATTATATTATTTGCACAATCATGGAAACATTTTCGCAAAATATAAAACTATTATATTTGTTTAGTAAGGTTGTTCTTTTGTATTCATTTGTGTTTTATCTATCTCTGTCAACTTGCTTGTTCCAAGCAACTTATAATAAACAAAAAATTCAATTTCCGAGCCTTGTATTCAATGTTTTAAAAGAAAATTTACTTTATTCCGTTGTCGGATAATTTTGTCGAGTCTTTACAGTTCTGTTTATTGACAAAAGTGCGACTTTTAGTTTGTTTTCTAGTTTGTACAGTTCTTTCTAAGTAAATGAAGAATACTAAAGAGGAAAATAATTACACCAAGTGAGTGAGCATCTTCAATTTACTAATAAACAAAAAATAGAAAATGTTGCTACTGAAGCATTTCAGACTTGTACAATAAATCTATAATATAAAAATTAATGTTTGTTTGTTTGTTCGTACCTTATGCGCGGCTATACCGTTCATCCGATTGCGATGAAACTTTTAGAATATGACGTGCGCGTACCCGGGATGGTTATAGGACAGTGAGCTCTAGCGGTATGACATTATTTCTTATACTCTTTATATGATTACGATTAAAATTTCATCCGATTCCTATTTTTTTTTTTAATTGTTGTAAACATGCCCGTGAATACTTCTATATACTGGTGAGCTCTGGCATTATGAAATTTGCATACATAATTAAATAGGTCACACGAGTTGTTGGAAAATGGGTGTATTTTATAAAGTTAGGCGGCAGGGAAAAAAGGCTGGGGGAAGGGTATGCGTGAGGGTCGGTTGGGGAATTACGGAGGGGGGACAAGGGAGAGGGGAAGGCGACGAAGGTGGAAGCGGAATGCGTGAGGTAAGGGGGTTTGCGAGAAAAGGGAGTGGAGGAGAGGGGAGGGGGAACGCGGGAAGGGGAAAAAGAACGCGGGAGGGGAAGGGGACGCTGGAGGGGAAGAGGAAGAGGAGTCGGAAGGGGAACGGGGACGAATGGGAAATGACACGAAGGGATAAACAATGTATTTATTTAATTAGCATTCCGGGTATCAGCTAGTATTGGATAATTTTTACTGTACATTATTATGCAAACGCCCCTAAAAAGGGTGTTAATAAATAAATTAAAGTATTCTGCTCTTTGCTTTCTAAATTCAAATGTTTCTCGGTGCTGATATTTTCTTCATCTTTTTTTATTTTTTACTTTTCTTTGTTATGACACTATTGGACAAGTCCATCAAAAATCGAAAAACGATTGGAGTGCAATGAATTAAAGTTAATTTGTTTAATTTAATAAACGAATTAACAAAGCTGTGCAAATTTTAATTTTAATTTATCACGAATATCGCCTGTTAGGTAAAATTTGGAATTTAGATGACGTGATTGAAAAGTGCCATAGATAAGAAAAATTGTAAAAATGGTAGCACTTTCAAAATAGGAAAGGGATTTTCCGAAATTTCATCTTTCCTTTCACTTTACTACGCTCCTCACTCCCTTCAATCTCACAACATCCCCCGACCAGAATTGTTGTAGTCGCACAGACTTCTGCATTATAAATATCCCAAGTACGTATGTAATTCTCTAATACCACCTCATAACTTTTTTATTGTTTTATATTATGTTTCTGCTTATTATTCCTTTGTATCATTTATAACTTAACTATATTTTTATTACCTTTATCGTATTTTCTTATAAAAATTACTATCAGTTTTTGTTATAATATTTGATATCATTTTATCAATGCGTTCAAAACAATATAATATATAATTTTATTTGTTTAATAATCTTAATGTTTATTATTTTTAATTTCTATTTCTTTCTTTAAAATATTTATCTCTCTTTATTTTTCAGCTCACTATTATTTTAATATTTGTATTTACTTTTATTTATCTTTAAATATCTTTTTTTTCTTTTCTGCACTCTTATTTCTCATTATTTATTACCTAGTTTTTATTATCTGCTTCTGTAAAAAAGTATTTTTAGTTCATATATTCATTATGTATGACTACCACAACACGGGCAGTAGCCTAGTATGGTAGTTAAAAAAAAATGTCAAAAACTGTAACTTGTAAAAAAAAAAAAAAAAAAAAAAAAAAAAAAAAAAAAAAAAAAAAAAAAAAAAAAAAAAAAAAAAAAAAAAAAAAAATTTATAACTTACCCATATTTTTACTACTTTTATTGTATTTTATTATAAAATAACTAAGTTTTTGTAATAATATTCGAAATTTAAGTAGATGTAAAAATATTTTGTTGTCCTCTCCTAAGCACAAGCATTTGCTTTATTAGGAGAGTGATTGAAATATTATAACAGGTTGTAAATATTGTTACACTGAAAATGTTTCAAATGAGAAAATTAAACTAAAAAAAAGTATTTTGACAAAAAACTAAGAAAAACAAATTTTGATTATTACCGTTATTAATGGACAAAAAGACCGCAATACTTACGCCACTGATACTAATAGGTTTAGCAAAAAAGTTGCCGTAAACGTTGCGTGAATTTGCCCTTTTTAGGTTTATTTGATATTCACGAATGAACGCCTTTTTAAATGTACAATTGTACAGCCAAAAAGAGGGTAAATAATATTACCTACGAATGGGGGCACACTCAAAGAGTCAATCCGGCGAAACTGTGATTGTGATATTCATTACAAATGCGGTGAAAATAAAAGGTAATAATTAGGGATAGGGAAACAGTAATGTGTAGTAAGTATATGACCTTCAGTGAGGTGAAATCATTTTTATTGTTCTTAAATTATATACACAAATAAAATCGCATATGTGTGTAGTAAGAAAGCAAAACAATATATGCGTTTCGTTAAAAGTAAGGAAAAATAAATAGCGGAGCCGTGCGGTGCGCACATTCGTCACTAGACAAAGAAAGTAGATAACAGAATTTTACATACTAAGCCGGACGCGTTTCGGCATTCGCAAAGCCTTTATCGTTTCGTCACCGCGACTAAAACGGTGTAGTGACTGAAATAGTAGATAGACTTGTAAATTAGTATACGACGATTTATGAATGTGATTAAAGCAACGATTACGCTCCAAGACCGAGATGTTTGGTGGTCCATCATCGCTGAAAATTTAATAGCCATGCTTTGTTCATGAAATTGCATAGATAAAAGCTTCTCGATTACTCGTCACCATGACTTAAATGGCATAGGATAAATCCTATGCCATTTAAGTCAAAATAATCTAGTAGATTATTTTGCACAACAAACCCAACACAGTTTTAGTTGCGCCAGTATGCCACCGCAATATTTACATGGTTTGTAGATGATTTTGCACAACAAAACATACCGTTTGAGTCGCGGATGTGACGGAAACGGTATAGGTTTTGTAAGCACGCGTATCAAACTAGGTCATGGAGAAAATCAAAAACTAGGATGTCACACCTTGGAGAGTCTTCATTTTTTTTAATTTTTCGAACTTGCTTTGGGAAATGGATGGCACAAGGAGTGGGAATATTATTTATTTCGATTTCTAATTTATTCCGTGCCGATGTTGACTAGGCAGTCAACGGTGAAACCATGCTAGAAGCATCGATATAAAATCGTTGAAATTTACGCCTATCGATACGATATTGTTAAGTTATCGATTTTGTGCTTAATCCCCTGGTCTCGGGATGGAATTCAAGAGTAAAACTGCTATGTCTGCCTTATTCACATTCAGACATAAGTATTTGTTTTGGGACTCTTCAAGAATATGTAATAAGCTCCTCGAACAATCTTGTTTATTATTTATCTTTACTTGTTCACAATATGTTACACTTCTGGATCGCACAACCAATTCTTACTGTTTTTTTTCGTTGTTTGTTTTTGGGGTGTTATGCCGTGTTGCGCTACCTCCTTCTTTAGCCGACGTTTCGGACAGCGTTGCAGTGTCCATCATCAGGGCAGATCCGGCAGATCCGACGATGTGCCCTGATGATGGACACTGTAACGCTGTCCGAAACGTTAGCTAAAGAAGGAGGTAGCGCAACACGGCATAAAATCCCAAAAACAAACAACAAAATTGCTTTTGGACGTGAAAATCTAAAAAAAAAAAATACTCTTACTGTCTACAAATTGAATCTGAGCTTGTTGACGGTTGTCTACTGGGGTGTACTGCTTGGGTATACACCTCTTACTACTGGACATCTATCGGAACTTGGTAAAAGCTCTAAGTCTAACTATTAAAATCAACTAAAACTACGCGTCTTTCAAGGACACTACAAAAAACAATTAGGATGTAAGCAATGTAAGTAAATACTCCTGTTCAGAATTCAGCTTAACACTTTCTACTTGTTTCAGTGTCCGTATTGAGGCTGTCGCGGGAGGAGCAGACAGCACGCTGCAGGTGGCACGCCTGACTGCCAGCGACGGAGGCAGGTACACGTGTTCCGTCAGAGAGGGCCTGCAGGCATCTGTCAACGTGCACGTGCTCAATGGTTCGTTACCACTATCACTGTTCGTTGCCACCATTTCCTGTCAAGGATAATAATTTTAATAATAATATTTGAATTCACAATTGTCCTGTATCTTAATAATAATATTTGAATTCACAAGGCCAGCTGTTAGCTGTACCGTAATATGTCCCGTATTGTCCCGTAATTGTGGAGATTGTGACAGTAATGTCAGCTACCTTTCTTCTAATCCCCTCATTAGTCTACCCATATCACAATAATCTGCCATCGTGTTTGAATTTGTAGAGATTCGGTTTCGTCCAATCATATATTTCTCTTCTGTTTGTTCTTTTCTTATTTATTTTATAGATCGGTATTCTTTAGCGTTATTATAATACCCTTCAAAATATAAATAATCAAACTAACTTTGCCAAAATAGTTCATGCTTTAAAAATCAAGGAATCAATGAATATTTACTGTGTTAATTTTTCACCGAATAATATATACTAAAATGTCTGAATTCGACTAAGGAATTGAACTTTGTCCTAGGAGAAAGCCTAGCAGAGTTGCAGCAAACAGCTGGCATATCAAGAAGTGGACCCTTTCTACCTACAACCTTGGCTTTGCTGTCTTTGACCTGTTCTCTACTACACCAAATAACGAATTACCTATCCTTTTCTAGCCATACGAAAACTGTTTCTGTGTCTAGACGAATCTATCTAAGATTATAGTTTTGATTTTCACTTCTTAAGAAGAATTTATTAAATCTTGTAGTTTTTATTTTGACGTCTGAAGAATGAGATAGCCAATTACCTAAATTTGTGTCCAAAAAAATGCCCAGAATTTCGGATAGAGAAATGTGTTGAATGAATATATTTGATTAATTTCTGATCTCTTTCAAAATTCTATGAAGGAGGACATACATTATTAATTTATTGAAGAAATCTATTATCATACGAGAAAGAATATCAATATTCGATCATAATTGATTACTTTCCAAGAGAATAAAAAAGGATTTACTTTAGAACTCGAGTTTGTACTCTGTATGGATATATTTTATTGTTTTAATTTTTGGAATAGCTTATTGAACAAAACATATAATTATAATATTTTATCATTAGACCTACTATCATAGAATTTATACTGAATAATATTCCATTTAATCATTGAAGACAACATCAGCGTCTCAAACAAAAATCAGAAAAATATACTGTCGCATCTAGAAATTGAGATTAGGGTCTTGTCTAGCCTTTCTGGAAGAATTTTTTAAATCATATATGTATAAAAATATGAGTCAATAAAAATTAAAGAATAAATCGTTAAGCAAGTCGTTAATTCTCGTTTTTTGTTCAATGATAAAAGTTTTTTAATGTTACAATTTGAGGTTTTACTAATTAATTTATTCTAAAAATCTAAATAATATTATATAACTGTGAGGGCGAAATTCACAAAATTAATTTCAAAAAAATATTTTACAAAGAATGTGTATTTTGTATCCGAAAAAATTTAAGCATTCTTTAAACAAGATTTTGGGCTATAAAGTGTTCTACATACATACGTAATGATGGACTTCATCGTAAACCACAAATTTAAAGTAATATGTATTTCAGGCCGAAGATAGATTTTCATTCCAGCAGTCTAATGTTATATTAAAATATCACTATCTAAATATATATCAACAATGAATATTAACTATAAAAATGCATGGTGTTTATGGAATAAGGCATTAAATATTTTTTGATAAAACGTGCACTTTGATGTTAATTTTCTTCAAATAAATAATTTATTAAAGATGCGTTATGTTTTGTAAATAAATGTTTTTGGGAAGATTTGTAATAAAAATATGTGTAAAAACGAATAAAAAATCGATTTTTTAATGTGTGTGTAATTTTTTAATTCCTTTACCTTTTTTAATACAAACAATATATAATTACCAAGTATCATTGACTTCCAATTTATAATTTGGGAGGAGGTTATGAGAAGAAGAAGTTGAATACCAAAGAAGTTGTTTTCTTAAACAGTGTCCTTGCAATATGGGAAAATGGAGATATGACGCAATTCACATCAGTAAGTCGCAGTAAGTATGCTTAAAATAATCGTAAAAACAAATCATTTCACAAACGAAGAAAACGTAAACCCGGCTATCGACAGGGTATGCAGAGAGGAAAAGATGTGATTGTCAAATGGTTTGCTAGTAAGTAATAGTCTCTGTTATTACCCAGTCAAAAAGTTTTGGGAAGTTTTAGTATATGCTGATAATAAATGTTATGCATAAACGTATTTTTAATATGTGCTTTGGGTTTAAGAGGCGATTGGTTTTTCTTAAAAATATAGTACATTTTTTTAACCACAAACTTGATAACAAAAGTAGTCAAGGTACCAACCGTGAAGTGGCTTGGTTACTATCTGTCTGACATCCAACTGCTGGAATAACGACCGGAGGTCGCTGAAGTAGCAATGGACAGGGACGCCTGGAGGCACGAAGCCGCGAAGCAATCCTCGGCCCAAATAGGACAAAGGGAAGAAGAATAAAAATGAACAAATACTTCCAATAAATGAACACGCATTAATATTATTTGGTGTAACATGTTTCCTATCTGTGCATCGGTGCCGAAGGAATCAACGAAGATTGTTCCTCGAAGCATCTTCTATTGAAATACCGGTAGAATAAGGATAGAATCCCCATCCGACGCCTGCTTTCTAAAAATGCTATCCATTTGTTAAAATAAGACACTGTATTAATAATACGTGACTTTTGATTTTATTATTGATTTTTGTGAGAATAAAACAATAAATATTCCTCAATCACTTTAAATCATATTCAGTTAAAAATAATCTTGAAATAAATAATAACAATGGCAAAAATCACTTTTATTTTTGTTTTCAAGTTTGTAATGATTTGAACACTCGCTGGAACACAACACAGCTTTTGAAATTGTGTAGATATCACAGAAAAATGTATGAAATAATAAAATATTTAAAAATACATTAAGATGTAATATATATCTTCAGAACATCCGCGGTTCTTTTTCAACAACAAAATGCAGTCTGATGATATTTTGAATCCAAAGATAATAAT
The DNA here is from genome assembly GCA_951813805.1 of Limnephilus auricula. Taxonomy (NCBI): domain Eukaryota; kingdom Metazoa; phylum Arthropoda; class Insecta; order Trichoptera; family Limnephilidae; genus Limnephilus; species Limnephilus auricula. The sequence continues at coordinate 27,337,227 of OX638406.1, read as the reverse complement.
ATTTGTGGTTTCTATGACAAGATGCATTTTTGTGGGTTAAATGGAATGATTACAATCTGTTCGTCAAGCAATATCAATTAATATTTTTCTCCGAAGCGATAGTAAATATTGTAAATCGTTGAAGAAGAATATAAAATCAAAATATATGATTGAAACATAAAATAGAATAAGACACAGAAAAATAAATAGGTAACTGTCGCAACCGGGATTCGATCCCATGATTATTTATCCTATTGTAACCTACCTATTCAGTTTCGTCGATCTCATATTTCAAATTCAGAATTGAAAATATGTTGGCCTAAACTATTTTATGCAACATTTTTGTAAAGCGACATGCCACAATTTGTTGTTAAAGCATATCTTTAATAATTTCTTTTCAAAGCGATGTTTAATTATTTTACCTGTGTAAATACATATACCTACCCACTTTTGTTTCTTACGAGAATGTCTCCTAAATAGCTTTCGACAGGGCATAAGTAATTAATACAAAATTAAGCTAAGGTCGATAGCCTGGCGGAATCATCGAACAAAAAACTCCAAAAAGTGTGAACACACCGAAAGAAATTTACGTAACACGTTTTGACTCCTTTGTCACATAACAGGCCAATGAAATTGAATATTTATGATCAAGTCTATATTTTGATGATCTTTCAACTATCTCAGTAGAATTATGGGTTAATTGAGCTTACTTCGTGCTCACAGTGGAATGGACCCAGTTAGATTTTCAAGAAGACTATTAACTTCTCCGTTTCAAAGGTAGATAAGTTCAGAGAAAATTAGTTGTAGAACAATTTAAATCTTAGGATGCTTCAGTTCTTTACCGAATTAACATTCACGGAAAAACACTACACCAAGAGCCTTTCTGAAAATAAATAATGGATGCTATTTATACCGAGCAAATTAAGAATGCTGTAAGCAAAGCACAATAATTGAAAAAAGGTATTCATAATAGACAATTTGATTCTGAATTGACTGGCTTAACTTTTGTTCAAACGAAAACATTTATAAAATTTTAAACTTTCTAATTAAAATAATATTAATATTTTAATTAATGAAGATAATATTAGCGAAAGTCAATCGAAAATCCGAAACAGAAAAATCAGAAAAAGATACGGATACATCTGGGACTCGAACCCAGGTCCTCAGTATCCGTATCTTTTTCTGATTTTTCTGTTTCGGATTTTCGATTGACTTTCGCTAATATTATCTTCATTAATTAAAATATTATAATTTGAGGTTTAACTCTTTAAGTTAAAAAGTTAAAAATAAAAATAAAATAATATTATAAACTGTAAGAACCCAGTACAGATATAAATAACCTGCTAAAGTTCCCGGCGCTGCCCGGGCTTTATGCGGAGTTTTTCTAAATCTGACGTAGACATAGTCTATTGACGACCTGTGTGCTCGAGTGATAAGGCTCTCGATTGGCAATCCGGAGATCACGTGCTTAAATCCTAACGTACGCGAGTAAATTTTAATCGACTAATTTATGTTATTTCACAATTTTTTCATTGCAAATGTATATATTTGCGGCGCGATCAAAAAGATTCTCCCGTATCACCCTGGTGTGAGACCACCATTTAGAATTGAAATGTTACTTTAAATGGTTTTATCCTAGCTTGGTGACTATATCTGAATAGCCAGGTACTTCCCCACCTTACTTTTCTTCATTTATTTCCTCTCACTACCTTCTGCCTCACAACGTACCCCAATTGGGGGTGGCATAGATTCACTGGTTAGGATTATTTGTGCCTTTTTTTTCACCCAAGCAACGTTTCAATTTTGATTGGTGGTCTTACACCACGGCGACACTGGGAGCATCTTCCACTCTGGGACAGGCCCAAATATGCTTAATATTATTTTTAATGAATAAAATTGTGAAATGACAGAAATTAATCAAAAAAGATTTATTTGCGCACGCCAGATTTGAACCCTTGTCCTTTGGACTGCTAGTCGAGAGTCTCGTTCCTCGACCACGGAGGCCCTTAAAATCCGTTAACTCTAGTTGGGATGAAATATTAGAACGAGCTGCCGGAAACTACTATAAAGCCTGCATCAATATCAAAATGGATTGGAAAAGACGACATTAAGAGGCTAGACTTTGAACTACACGCGGAACACCCGCGTCTGTCATTCTGTCCCGCTCAAAATAAGCTCACGCACACTTACAATACATGCGAATGCGAAATGTGCGAATGAGACAACGCTCAAATTTACCTACCGAAATCGCTCGAAAAGGGGTTTATGGAGAATACACTTTTCTACACCGAAACTTTCACGAAATTGAAATTTTAAAAACTATATATTTTTCAAAAAGAAGAAGCTACGTCGGTAGCTTTTTATAATTCTTTATGAGAGTTGAGTTAGCAGCACGTTTTCCTTAAATAATATTTTTTGATAAATCGTACATGTTTAACAGTGAATGTTTACGTTAATACGAAACGCATCGAAAATTCGAAAACATACCGACATAGTTTTCCCCTTTAGAAGGCAATAAAAAAAATATATTCATTTTGTGCAATTTTCGATGTAGAAAAGTGTTTTTTCCCGGGCGTCCTTTTTGTATGGGCCGAAAAGCGAAGTCTATCATCTTAAGCAAGAGAAAACAATAGTATGTAGTGTAACAACGTGGACGTACATATATAACTAAGATAAAATTAATAAATTTAAAAAAATATTTTTTCTCCATATTTTATGATATTAAAGTTATTAAAAAACGTTCAACAACATGTTAAGATAAGAGAATTAAAAACTCACCTTAAAAATTATACTCAAAACTTGAATTGAATCATGTCAAAAAAAAAACAATGTAATAATACCCCCTCATACACACAAGCCCTGCGTATTTATGGAGGTACATCAAATACAAATAAAATGTAATTAATCACTGTAAAAAAAATGTAATTTATGTGTCCTTATCCTTACCAATATATATTTTTTTAAATCTCCCGATTGAAGGATATACCTTTAACCGTCTCTCTATGTACCATAATTCCATACATCAAGCATTTGTAGGGCTTAATAATTCAATTGATATATTCAACAATGGTTTTGATATTGCGTTTGTCACAGTAACCCATTAAGCGACAGTTTGATGACGTCATTTGTCACCCTTCATCAAATCACTGTCACCATCTGCAAACCGATACAATGACGTCATAATTGCCACTAAAAAGTTGACTGCTGTCGCACCAATAAACCATAATTCGTTTTGAATTGCTTTCCAATATGGTCCAACAAATCATAATAATGACGTCATCACTCGATGAACCGATCACTTCTGATTGTTAGACTGTTACATTGATTCGTGAAATTTAATTAGAGTAATGTGGGGTAACTGAACGCTATTTTTACACTATGATTTTTGTTTTTAAACGCCGTAGATAATTTTTTTTCATTATGTAATACAATTGGTTACTTAGGTATCTCAAACAAATACAAAAATCTCATCGGTCTTGGACGATATGGTAGTGTAAGTATATGTAATCTACTCTTAATCTGCTCTTGGGTGCAAAACGACCTATCCCGATGCTTTCCCACAAAAACAAAAAATAAATCTTAAAGGAATATTTGAATGACGTGCATACAAAGCATTATTTAATCAGACCCGTCCACGCGTTGCTGTGGCTAACGAAACACAACGCCATCTACTGGATGGTTACCTAACATAGATAATTGAGTGTTGTATCAATAAATTAACTCACACCGCCATCTGTCAGAAACTTATGGAACTTAAAAATAATTTCAAATTATTGTCCCATAAAAAAAACATTTAATAAACATATAATTGGCAATAATAAATATTGAGGTCAATAATCGAGATAAAACTATCATATTGTTATGGGATAAATGTAAATGAGACTTATAGAAAAGGTTGTTCTTTTGATGGTGTGTGCCAATGTCAGGCACTGTGTCCCGCAAATTAACTTTGACTTCCGTAATGGGAAGTCTTGGACGCCAAACCCTGACAAAGTCAGAGTATGTCAATATGCGGAGAGCACAAGTACTCCATCATCAGAGCATGGGTCATACATTGCCATGCCATCCCTGTAAATGTTATTAGGTTTCTCTACAAATAAAACCAAGGTAGGTAGATAATATATACACTGTATTGTGCGGTTAAAAAAACATAATAATAATTATAACAGTAAGGACTCACCCCCGGGACCATAGTACTCTTTACCCTATGCTAATCTAACTATAAAACGAGCACGGCGGAAGAACTGCTGGTGAAGAGAGGAGAGGCCCATCTCGCCTCCACGCGGTGACATCATCGCCTCGACATCCGTGGCATCCAGAAGTTACGTCCTCTGTCTCGGTCGCCAAGTAGAAAGGGACCCTTTTATCCATCTGCATCCGGGATGACCATGCAGGCTTCCAGCCGTTTTATAACGGAAGATTTATATGAGAGACTCGTATCATTTTAGCGGCACTTTGTTTGAAGCACGGCGGCTACCGTTTTAAATATAATCCCGACCGGAGATCACTCGCTGAAGATTAATTACTCGCGGGCGTGTCGCCTTCTTCCATAGAACGATTCATTCGATTATTGCGGAATAAACTCTTCCACAAAACAAGCCGACCGGCACTATGTTCGAGTTTCTTTCCGAAACTAAAAATCTCGCTTTACGCGCGGATGTTTACTAAGAAACTTTTAATTAATAACTTTGACATGATTCTACGCCCGTATGATATCAATCCAACCTCAGGATTCAATTATGCCATTTTAAAACTTAGAAAGAAGTGACCGTTGTTTTCGAAGCGAGTCGCACAATGTCGCTCCCAAAACCAGAGTGAGGAAACGGAAAACGCCCCCAGGCTGTCCACGCTCGCGCCGAATAAAATCTACAAGTGCCGCCAACATGATACGACTAACAATAAATAACGATAGTACCTAACTACTCGATAAATAAAATATGAAATAAAATAATAAAATAAAATCGCTTCATAACAATATCTTTTAAGGGATCAACTTACATACAGTAAGCAAAATTTCATCAAAATCGGTTTGGTAGTTTCGGACTTCATCTTGGACTAACATCGTGACGCGAGATTTTTATTTATAAAGATGTGTGATTGGGATAATTTGCTGAGTTAAGCGGACATGGTTGTGTACGTGCTACACTTATCCCTATATATACATATTTATTTATTTTTCATGTTCTCCGTAAAACGCTTATCCACTCGAGCGCTCTTTGCCACATTATGGCACTATTTCCAAATCCGCGGATTGCTTTGTTGACAAAATGTGGCAATTTTTTTTTTAAACAACTGTATAATATATTGTACATTCAAAATATAACAAAATAAATATTCTCTAGATTCTTTAAAATGTTTTAAGGTTAAAGATTTAATTACATATGTTTTATAAATCCTACAAATATGTGATAATAGACAAAAGATAGGGGAATTCATTGACTACATAGAACTGTAATCAGTTTGTATGTCTTCATATTCAAATTCGGAGGTATGATTTTTGAATGTGAGCGGAAAAATTTCCTTTAGCAATCCGAGAAAAAATACTTAAATTGCTCTGTCACTCTAATGGACACCATTGTATCACGGAGAAGATTTCAAATTAAAAAGTGCAAATAAATCGATTTGTTTGATTAATTAAAATGTATCTACATTATTTGATTTGTTATGATGGTTTAGTGCTAAACGTTACAAATTCTTGTCCTTAAACATTTCTATAAATTGTACTGCTCAAAGCCATAGATTCGTTCGGTAACCGAGCCCCTAAATATATCGAACGTTCCGGAATATATATATTCTATATATACGGAGAGAACCGTTTTCACTGATCTGCAATGGAATATACATAATAATGGATTCTCCACCATAATGTAATTCAATTTCAAATGGCCTCTGCAACATTATTTGGAAAATTTATATCGAGTTCGGTAAAAGATCAATGATCTAAAGACTAACAATGGCTCAGGGTAGAAATGTTGAAAAAAATAAGCATACCATAAAAATTTTAAAAGATCTTTTTCATGGGGTAAAGAGGCAAAAAATGGAAGCCATTTCCATTGGAGACTTTTCAATGACGGAGAATAATTCAAAACTTGATTGACAATGTCACCCCAAGTGGTTCGCTTCATTTGGTGCCCGGTTATGGGGCGAAGTTTGTTCAGGTTTTAGTGGCAGATGCGTCTGCGTCTATGTCGAGGGACGGATTGGAATAGGTTGGTTGAGGGGGATCCTTCGCACCTCTCCAGCTGGATTCTCTCGACTCATCGCCTTGCATTGCAGTGGGAGGGATTTGCATTGCATCACACAAGTCACTCCTAGAATCACTGACCTACAGATTCCTACCAACCCCACCTACGTTTCCTTCCCAGAACCTACGCTCCTTTATTTCGTTCATCAAACAATGAACGTGGTATTACGTTGTTTAACTTTTGAGCAAAATTGAGAATAATCGAGAAAAAAAATTGAGAAAATCGCACTGCGCTTTGAAGAAAACGTTTCAGAGGGTCTTGCAATGTACATAATCACAGCTGATTTCCGGATGAAAAGCTCTGCAATGCTACCCGAATGTTGGTCCAAAAGGGAAGCCCAACTCGGTATTTTTTATTGTGAGAACCGCACAATAGTCCCAACTGCTCCCAACCGTCTGGAGCAAGTAAAACCATAACATCAATAATAGACGGGGTATATTAAGAGGCTCGTCGTAGAGATGGGAAGGGGATGGGAGAGAAAAAAGTAGGGAAGACCTTCCTGGCTATTCAGATCTGGTCACCAAACGAAGCTAAAGCCATTTCAAGCAACCTTTTGTTTCAATGAATAGTGGTCTTTTATCTGAGCAATACTAATGGTAGATGCAGACTGGGTCGACGTACGTGCCCATAGCTACGCCTAACAATATCTGGACTGCTTAGCAACCATAGATTTTCAATGAAAATTTATGTTTTAGAATCACATTGGCCACACGCATCGCGACGTGCGATGTCTGTGGCCATTTTCATAGAAAATGTATGGGTTGCTAAGCATTGTTTGAGTAGCGATGCGTACGTATGTCGTCCAGTCTGAACCTACCATAAGAGTAACTTCGAATCTGGAACATGCCGCAAATCCAAGGTGTAAATATTTTTAATGAAAAATTGAATAAACACAAATGAATCCGTGCCGGAATTTGAAACCGCGACTTGATAATAATAGCCAAGTATCTCGACCGTCTACCACGGAGACCGTCAAATGTAATTTTATTGTTAAATAAGGAATTTTCACAACTACAAAATGAGAACATATTTTTAATGTTTTTTACATTTTTATTTCCAATTCGTATTTACATTGCGTAACAATTTTAATTGCGTAGGATGCAAGTGAGGTATCTTTTGACTTGTTCTAGTGCACTCTGTGCAATTATTTTTAAATATGAATCCATTTGAACACAGCTTATTCCCGTGTAGCCAGGTGCGACGGGGCATAGGATTTGTTTGAGTGCATGTCTGACATTCCTTTGGCCTACAAACCAACCATATAATATATAATACTATAATATGGTTGGTAAAAATTAAATATTGATTGCAGATATATGTTCGAAATGGTATTGTAAGTGAAAACTAACGTCTATACAATACTATTGAAAGTGACCATATTATGTTACTGTATTTTGTTACTGTATTATGTTACTGTATTTTGTTACTGTATTATGTTACTGTATTTTGTTACTGTTTTATGTTACTTTTTTATATATATTGCAAACAATCTCGCATACTTCGAAAACTAAATTAACTAAATTAATCTCCGCCAAGTTACAACTAAAACTTGATTACGCATGCTGCGAACAATCAGAACATTTCTCTCATTGCGTCAAACACATTCTTACATTATTTCATAAATTTTCTAATGTTATTCTGACTCTTGACAATGGTCCTAATCATGTATTTCATTCTTCCACCACTTTTTTGGGTGTCCCCGCTGTTTATCATTCACTTTCACTTCATATTAATATTGTCCTCACAATCTTTCTTTGTGCATCTACAGTACTAGATGTATGAGTTGGCGAAAAGGGAGGGAGCTTTATACTATGCCACAAAGACAGTTGTCATACGTAGGTGAGGTTGTCAGATTAAAATATAAAGATCTAGCCTTAGTTTATGTTTACGCCACCGCGTGTAGTACTGTTCTACCTCATTCACGATAATATATTCACAAAGTCGGCTCTCTATCATAAAAAATCAACTTCTTTCTTGGCCTATATTTTATAAATAATATAATTTATATCCGTTTCCCGTAATGGGGAAAGGAGATGGCAGTATTTAGTGGTACTTGTAGGAAGAAACGTTTTAAAATTAAACAAATAGTATAATATAATGATTTGAAAGTTTTCGATTGGCTACGGTGGATTATGGACGGAGAAGTCTACAAACCAATAATCTTCGTTAGGTGAATCTAAAAACCGAAGGAACTACGGCATCCCCAATTGTAGTTTGTTGTAAGGTTGAAGGCAGAAGAGAGGGAAATGAGGTAGACTAGAGGACAAGAAATACTTGACAATTAAGCAAACACGGCTAAAGCATTTCAATGTTTTAAACTGTAAAGCAACAGTTCGATTCTTAACGGTGGTATTTCACCAGGGCGATACCGAGAGTATCTTATACTGTGGATTTTTCCGCAAACATATTTTTTTTTTTTTTTTTTAAAGACAGACAAACATTCCCGGGTTACGAATAACCCAACAACGTTTGAAAATCTCCTACTACCACCACACTAAGCGGAAGATGTTGCTTGTGTTGTGATGGAGGACTTAGCCAGCCGAGGAATCGACGGAACGCCTGGGTGGGACCCAAACGTGATGCCCACTCAACCACCGACCGGTTTTTTTTTTTTAATACGTTTTATATAAACAATAAAACGTATTATTTAAAAAAAATATATTATGAAATATCACAGATTAGGATATTATACTTAATAATTTTTTCAGTCGTTTGAAGATTTTAAGAAATCGTCCATTAGAATTTTTCAATCGTAGATAGTGGAATAGAGAGCGCGAAAAATAGGAGAATCTGACATTATTGGACTAGAATTAATTAGAATATATATTGGGCGAATTTCATTTTAATATCCTCCAAATTGAACTCTTATAAAAACGGTTTTTGCAATAGATAGTCCGATGACGTTCTTTCCGTAAACTGCACAAATAGTTCTACCGGATTTCAATTAAACTAACACAAAAATTATAACAATTATTATAAGCAATAATCATTAGCCTGAAACACTCATCAATATTGAAACCTCTCCCGAGAAAAGATATATGTCGCCGACGGGACTCGAACCCGCACCCCTCTGTTTGCCGGACAGGAGCTCTACCATTAAGCTACGGCGGGATACCTCCTACCCGCCAAATACCTCCTAGCCTTTGTGCTATGCATAAAAATCTTGTCTTAAACATTAGTTTATCAATTAAAAAAAAAAAATAAACAAAAATTATAATTGAAATGAGATTTTTTTACATTATGTTATTTCTTCATTTATTATCTCAAAGCTTGTATATAAATATAAAAAAATAATCAGTCTAACTTTCAACAACGCAATAAAACACAATATTAAAAACTTGTAATGCCGAGTGTCTCAGAACGCGACGAATTTATTCCGATTCATTTCATTTAATAGATAATGGGCGTCTTTTAAAATTTTCAAAACTAATAAAGAACCGTTTCATGTACAAAAATCGTTGTTTATCAGTTGCGTAATATTTAAAACACGTTTATCACTAAGGGAAATGGGTGAATAATATAAAACATATTATTATAGTTATTATATTTTGCTGTGAACAACGTACAAGAGTCTTGTACGGAGGCCCTGAAGAAAATAAATTCCCTCAGATCCTATGTTGGCTTTGGGAATGCTGCATGGAAGGTATTTTTAGGGAAAAGAAGGAGAGGAAGTTTACGGAAGGAAAAAAGAATGAGGTGTTGTTAGGAATCTGGGGTTAAGTGTTAAATGTTAAGTGTCCAGATGATGAGTTGAGAGACTCTGGTTGGAGAGGTAAAACGTCTCCATAAAATGCATCTGCCGCCAAGACCTACACAAACACTCATCTCATGTAGCAAGTTTCAGTTCAGAATGGATGGTATTTCACTAGGCCAATACTTAGAGTAGGTATATATCGTTATGGATGACAATTTCTTACTAAAACTAACGTCTTGAAGGAAGTTATTCAAGTCTCAAGAGCGCTTTCAGCTCTTTCAACAACTAGAGTTATTTTTAATCAATTGTTTTAATGTCAAGTGAAATGCTATCCAGATTTGCAAAAATACAATATTCTACGTCATCTTTTAATTGCATTGTAATCTGCAACCTCTCACTTGTCTGTAATATTGCATATTTATTGGTGGATTTATTTATTGGATCGTAGAGGAACAGGTAGAGAACAACACAGTGTCGGGGGAGTGGAGGTATTCCGATTCCGAGCGAATGCTATAAATTTCTCACACTACCTATCGCCATGGGATACATACAAACTTAAACTTGGAATGTCAAACTAACGCAACTTGCAGTTTTAGATGTAAGTAGTGTTTTTAAAGTTTTCTAAAATCCCCTGGGTGAATTTTATGTATTTATAAAACATTTTAGCTAAAGGTACTCCAAAAGATGTATAATAATATAGTAAAATCGATATTTTCAAAATGACGATATTTTGGAATACAGTATTTTGCGGGGGGGGGGGGGGTTCAAAAACCATTAACTGGATTTCCAACACCTTTGCAATTTGTAGGTCACCCCAAGCGGTACGCTACGTTTTGTGACTTGGCAGGTGTATAAATTTAAGCGAAGTTTCTTCGTCTGTCTGAAACTTATTATGAATGCTTAATAACAGCTAAGCGATTAAATTTATAGATGGCGTTGGTGTTAGCTATGTACTATATTATAGATATTATTATGTTTGTACCCCTACAACAGACAGAGTGTTTTTGAGAGTATAACAACTCTGTTTGGGTTCAAACCCTTCTCCTTCCTCGATCATTTCTTGAATAACAAACAAGTGCCTTTATACGTTTTCTGTTGGGTGGGTGATTATCACCATAAAAATAACGTCATCATGTAAAACTTAGAACATTGCAATAAATCGATGGATCAACTGTTCGGAAAAGTGCTTCATTTATAAAAAACATAATCCTCTTATTTTTACCAAATCCAAATATTTTACAGTAGAGGTGCCCAGATTAATGGGTGTGGTTTATCTAGCTCTTGGCGGCGTTTGCGTCTGCCCACCTACTGCGTGGCAGACCGGATTGGAAGTGACCAGTTGAGGAAGACCCTTTCACCTCTCCAGCCGGATTTTCACGAACCATCGCCTTGCACCAAAGTGGGAGGGAAGTCTGTCACTCGTGGACACCTTACATTCCTTTTACCTTCCCAGAACATCCTCTCTTTCATTTCCTTAAAATAGCATCCCTATAGTATCTTTAAACATAAATATTATCCATATTATTAAACTTATATGGATAATAAGTTATAGGAGCATATGCAAAAAATTTTGATTGGAAAGAGAGAGTTATATACTTAATGAAAAGGAAAAATTGTCGAATCAAACTCTTTCCTCAATGAATGGAAACCTAGCAACCTATCCACCAGGTTTCCGTACTGAGCTAACAGCTAGTTTAATACATTTTTTAAAATTTTTATTTAATGAGGAGAGGGACAACTCAGGGCACCGCATTTCCAATATTCGTTTTAATCAAGAAAAAAAATGTTTCCGTTAAAAATAAAACATTACAGCAAAAACATATGTGATAGGATTTTTTTTATCCGTATCTAATAATATATAGTTAACACTTACGGCAATGTATTATGTAATTTTGACATAACCTTGATATATCAGTGGAAGTAATTAAAAAATCCAACTCCGATTTATAACATTTATGTTTTACTTTATAATGTTTTACTTTATAATTCACATTTATATCAGTTTACACAATGTTTTACTTTATAAACGACACACACTTGATCAATCACTCGTAGCTCCACATAAGCAAGAGCGCCGTTTTTTAAAAGCTTGCGCAATACAAACCGAGCTCATTGCATCAATTATCTAACTCTCAACTTAAATATTTATTTATTGGATATTAAAGGTGAGTTTTTTTTATTTTTTATTTATCGGTGTACATATACAAAACCGCATTAGGAATCGGATGAGAAATTAAACTATTGTTTTGTATACGCAACAGAGATATTTAATAAAAAATCAAACCAACAACGTAGCCTCGCGTATTATTTAAAAATGTGCCCAAAGTTTGTTAGGCATCGTCTTGAATATAAATAAAAAGCTTAGATTTAAAAGTATACACAATTATCGTCACAAATTGTTAATTGATAATTACAAATGCCAAAGAAAGCAATGAGTCTGTGAACATCTCGTCATTTAGAGGCGCTTTAGACAGCTTAAGGCACCTGAAGCCCGTGAAGTGACGAGATAATTTAATAAGTTAGTCAGAAACACGTGGCAGAACAAAGAAAACGAAATGAATAGAGGTGGATTGGTGAGGTCTTCATTGATGGTGGGAAAATTGTTAGTGCTGATTATTATTCAAAAGATTGGAATCAATAATTTTGGTATTGTCCCACTGTCCAGAGCCAGTGGGATATTACGTCCACAATAATTTAGGGAATTTTGTGAGATTATGTATTATTTTAAGTATTTATTTGGAAGAGAGGAACATTATTATTATAATTTATTGAGGGAGTACCTCCCGGTGTTTTTTTTTTAAATGTTAGATGGCGGGTTCAAATCCCGGAGTGGGTGAGTAATTTTTTTCTAATGAATTAATGTTGTTGCATAATCATTTCTGAAAGTTTATCTTTTTTCATTTAAACATTGTATTATATAACATTGTATCATGTATTCATGTTTCATGTAAAAGCCCTTCAGAGCGTTGAAAAATCGGAGTATTTTAATACGGTAATGCCCGTACGGTTCAAATTTAAGAACCCGACTCCGAGTAAATCTCTGACGCCACCCTGTATGAAAACCGTTCTGAGCCGTCCGCGTACGTGCAATTTTCGAAGTGGCGCCATCTATAATACTGTATTTAAGTAAAAAAAGTATGAAGGGTCTATAGTGATCTGAGGGTTAATATGTTCAGGAGTGACGGACATATGAATCCATCCCTCCCATTGCGCTACAGGGCGATGTATCGAGAGAGTCCGGTTGGAGAGATAAAATGTCTACCATAAACCAGTCCATATTATGGCTCACCACGCAATAGGTGGCAAACTCATGTGCTGCCAAGACCTAGACAAACCTCACCTAATGAACCTGGTCACCCCTGCTAAGTCACCAAACGTAGCGACCACTTGGGGTTATCTATGGCAGGGGCGTTGGTCATCCAATAAATGGTATGGGAGAAGAAACATTTTTCGCTTTTATTCAATAATAAGAAGATTTATGTTGGGGTGAAGAGTGTTCCTCTCATTATTCACGGTCTTAATATAAGAATGTCTACTATTATATATCTACCTATTAAATATAAGTATTCTGTAGTTTAATGTTAATGGTAATTAATTTTGCAAAAGGGTGAAGCCTTATAAATAGTCATCAACACTTAAAGTGGCCGAAGCAAAACGAAAAGCCGCCCGCAGGGCCTAGCAGCAAAAACCCGCGGAACGGGATTTTTACTGCTAGTAAAAAATATTCTCTAATTGACAATTATTTTTTAACAGACCGATCGCCATAATATGTAATGCACAAACGCATTGTAGGCTTGCTGCGTCTGTTCTACAAATATTTTAATGAAGCCTGCTCTAATGAGCCCCGGTGTATTATTTTCATAGTTAATATTTGCGTAATGAGAACAGGTCATCTTTTCAACTAGTTTTGTGTAAGTTGACTAGTATGCGGATTGAGCTACTGACATCTCGCATTAATAAATCCCTTCCCATAGCCCCTATCTTGACCCTCTTCACAACGCTGCCCAACCGGGTGGCGAAATGGTTTGGTCTTTAGATCTGTACAGACAAGAGCTTTCTTGTAAAGTGTAGCATTAAAAAATATATTTTTAAAATATAATTTCTCTCTACTGACTTTTTGTCGGTTATCGAACCTGACACCATCATCCCAGACAAAGGTTCAAAGTACTATGCATAATGTACCAGGGTTGTCACATTACTTAATGTTTCGGTACATTTATACTTCTGGCTTTATCCTTTTAGCCCGGGAAAATCCTTTGCGAAAGCCCCTTATCCTCGCTGCAAAACTTTCAGGACTTTTAACGTAATGCTTTAGATGGGACGTCGTTCAGGATATTATAAAGTCATGAACATAACACAACTACTCCTAGTTATAATATTTAAGTACATAATATATTAGACAGTGACCAATATTTCGTAATTTTCTTCAAATGATGAACGAAATACGTATGAAGAATGAATTAATAATGGATGTGAGAAAGTCTGAATTTGACGAATTTTTAATTTATATGTTTAATTCGTAGATCTCCATTGAAATTAAAATATAAAAAAATTAATTCAATGTGTTTGAAATAAATTTAGAGTTTTATTAGTGGCTTATACAAATAAAGATATACTAGAAGTCAATTAACTATCTAACAACTAAGATTTATGATTAGGTATTACAAGTAACTTAATTGTTAAACTTATAACTATTGACTTATAACTAAGACTAATAACTGCTTACTTAAAATTAGTGAGTTAATGATTTACATATTTACAACTGTAACTTAATGTTAGAATTTACAACTAACTTAGGTACACATGTTTAAAAACACTTGATTGGGGTTTGGCCAGGGTTTTCAGTGATAACAAATTAAAAAAAACAAACAAACGAAGTCTGTTGATGTATGTAAAAACATCTAACATAGATAACTTATTTCTGATTTTATACATGATGATATGATTAAATTGTACACATTTTGTAGATATCAAATAATGATATTGATAAAAGAGGTTGAAATTACTTACAAAAAATAGAGATATAAAAAAAAATAAAGAAAGTTAAGAAAGTTTTAACTTATTTAGTAAAATAAGTTTTTTAGTTAAATTTTATTAACCAATTTGAATCGTGTATGCAATATCCAGACATATTATTGCTGTGTATTATCCACATCGTTTCAGCCTTTTGCAATAGATGTCGATAGTTTAATTTCTGCTATATTCCAAAAGATGGCAGCTGAGTTCGATATCGGATATCTATCGCCGTTCCGATGAGGTATGAGCGGTTACGATGATGGCCGAAAGCTTTGCTAAGATTGGGCGGGCTTCCTCAGTCCACCTGCCGGAGCAACAGACTGGTTTGGACGTCTGTCGAGTTTAATATTCATTTTAAATAATCACGAAAAAAAGTAATCATTCTAACTTTCAGAGTATTTGGATGATACCCAACGCATCTCAAGTTATCCTACTATCTGAAGTTAAGAGACACAACATTTATATATTAATACTCTAGCTTGAAGATTGTTGAACAAAAAATCCTTAATGTTAATATTTGAGCTTTTTTGTGATTTCATCCTTTGGTAGAATAATTCTTGTAGGTTATATTTTTCCCTATTTTCTTTCTTATAATGCATTTTTCTTGTCAGAGGCCGGCTATAATAAAAACAATCTTTACGCTGTAGACTGGCACTCAGAACAACTTAGAGGAAATACACTCGCACAAGTCACGTAAGTTTCTTCGTCTATCTTCATCTTTTGCATATTACATTCATTTTTCGCTGAATATCAGTTAAAAAATCTGGTATTTTTCGCCCATCGTGATTGTACTGTTTCTCTAAGAGTGACGTGGGCGAAAATTTATCGCTAAATGTTTATCCTAATTAATTTATTTTCCAAATGGTACGCAGATACTTAGTTTACATACTTTATTAACCAATTGGCTGTAAAAACGAATAAAGTCAATTATTTTCGTTGTTTGTTTTTGGGGTGTTATGCCGTGTTGTGCTACCTCCTTCTTTAGCCGACGTTTCGGACATGTGACGGATCTGCCGGATCTGCCCTGATGATGGACACTGCAACGCTGTCCGAAACGTCGGCTAAAGAAGGAGGTAACACAACACGGCATAACACCCCAAAAAAAAACAACGAAAATGCTTTTGGCCGTGAAAATCTAAAAACGTAACCAAAGTCAATTATTAATTAAATTAAAACAAATAACTTTGTTTAAACCACTAATATAATCACAATTACCTAAAAGTCAATTATGTTCATCCAATTAAAACATTAAACCAATTTTTAAATAATTGGAGCATTTTGTAAGGTTAAAAGTAGTGGAAAATGGAGAGAAATTGGGTAGAAGAGGGTGAATACCTGGCTATTAAGATTGTAGTGGTCTCGACACCCTACCCGCCGCGGATACTAATTTGTGACGATCCACCCTCCTGGGCTACCCGGCACCAGTTGTAGTGAACCTACCCCTAGCCTTACTAACTTCTATGGGTCTCGGGACCTCCTGTAATGTACCTGTGGGGCTACCCGGCACCCGTTGTACTGATCCGTAGTCGTCTATCCTTGGTTTTTCTATTCTTTCCCTTTAACATTAGCTGTCGGGATCTACTGGCTACGCTACCCTTATCGTTTGGCCTTCGATCAATATACCCTTATATCTAGCTACACCTAACTTTTCCTTAAACCCCTGCGATTTTCTCACAGTAAATAAGATTTAAGATTTTATTGCACATTATTCCTATTCACCACGTTGTGTGATTTTTTGATTCGGTAATTACATTTGAATGTGTAAATTAATACACATACACATGTAGAGGAAATAATGTAGTGTGTGTGGTAACCTCAGATTCTTTAGAGGAAAGTGTGAAAGACTCCCGTTTGATAAACTGACCCCGTTTTTTAGATTGTTTTATTTTATTTTCAAACCTATACTCGTATTACCCGCCTTTTCTCAACTTGAACGGAGTGTCATTGACGCTAATCCTACAGTGAATTGTCAGCCGGTTTATAAAATTCAAAGTCGTAGTTTTCTTACCCGATTTTTTTCTGTCTATAGGTTTACATTGGGTTATATTTACATTACGTGAACAGTGTGTATTATGAAATACATGTCGGGATCCTTGCGGAGCTCTCAATGTCGTCGTACTGCACCTAGATGGTCAAGTTATTATTGTTATTAGTATACACTACATGTACTGGGGAAGAGGAAGGGGAAGGATGGATGATAGGAGGATCTGGGGAATGTTGTTTCCTGAATAAGTCGGCTCCTCCTCTAACCAAATAGATACTGGTGACCAACATTCCGGACAAAGACTCAATCATTACGTTTGCTAGGATGGTCCTTAAGTCCTGATTTTGTTCTCTTGCATGAACTTCATTGCTACGAAAGGGTCCCTTCACGCCAGATGAAAGCGCGCAGAGTCCTCATGTCACTTCCAGTATTATCCCGACTTCCTATCCTCCAGATTTGATTTTAACTCGACTGATTCTAGAAGGGGTATGTCCATTTCTTCCCTTATCATGACTCTACTCGCGTTGAGTGCGTACGGAGCCGTTTGAGATGATCCTTTCGTCTCCTACGAGGATAATCATTGGCTTGCGTTCCTCGCCTCCAAGAGCTGACATAACTTCTACCTTGTAAAAACTATGTTTGCTTTCAGGTCGACACTACTGGTAGTATGCAATAGTGCTACAGACTTATTCTCACGGAATACCACGCCGACGTCCCCTCCACATAACTTCGCAAAACTTGGGATACCTTCGGTCGAAACGCCTCCGTCAGCGAATCATACCCTACCATTCCAAGTGGCATTTTCTTTTTATTCTGTCTTTCATGCCTTTTCACTCTGCATGACCCCGCGAAAGGGATTAACTTCCAGTACCCCGCGTGAATGCCAAGTTTACGTTGACATCCCCTATCGCATGATAGCGTAAGAAAAAAAGCCCTCTTTGTCTCATATCTTGTGGGGATATAATTTCAGTGAACGCTATTGCATTCCCCAATCGTGAAGTCTATATTTCGCAGGTCAAGCGGGATTTTGGAAGGGTCTGATTGAGAAAACATTACCGAAATAATGTTGATTTCATATTTTGTAAGGAAGCCTGAAAGAAATTTGACATGATAATATTGTTGTTAGTAAACAATTATAATGTTTAAATTCAATTCTCCAAATTTCATTTTTGGACCAACATCCAGTATGGTATGGATGCTTCCGTCACTCCACTTTGGCTCGGCATACCTCAGAAAAAAACCTTCTAATTTGGATGACTGTACGGCTACGATTTATGGCCGGGATCCTTTTTTATACGCAATCGTCTCGTCCTTTCTAGCACGCAAAAAATATAAGTTCGTTGAACCCACATTGATAATAGATTTAATTTGGGACAAATCTCGTAATTACACATTGAGAATAATATTTAAAACACAATTAAATCCTGGAACATAACTTCTTTTGTTATTAGTTTTGTAGGTTGGCAGATCCTCTCAGGTATCGGGACCATGTACGACCTGTAATTTAATTAAAATGTTTCTTTCACTCACCTGAACGAAGCCTGATTAAGTGCACTAAATACCTGTAGAGGAAAAATAATAAAGAAAGAACCTTCCTATATTTATGATTCGGTAATTTAGTCCCCAGAAGTAGTAACACCCATGACTCTATGTCACACTTTTATTTGAGTTTAAGAAAATACGTAGGTTATTAATTATTATTTGTTAACAATATTTTCGAAGATGACATTTATACGTAGGTATTTGCTGATATTATTTTGAATATTTGTATTATCTTGATTATATGATATATTGAAGAAACTACAAGCGCGTAGGTATTGTTTATTATCGTTGAACAATTTCAAATTGGGGGATTCAAAACAAGCAATAGTTTATTTTATATTATTATTATGCTCGCGGAAGATCGAAGGTGACATTTGTATGTAGGTTATTTATTTTGATGTTGTTTTGATATTATTATTTTGTGTGTACAAGTTTGAAAATGATATTTGTACGTTATTATTGACTAGACTAATTTTATATTTCAAATCAAAATTCACGCGATGCACTCCCTTCTATTTTTAAAACACAAAGTTAGGTTATTATTAACTCACAGAAGCTAAGTATTTCATTCACTTTGGTTATTATTTTGGTTTTGATAATTCAAATTAATTTTATTATTTAATTAATTCACCCGCGGCGCACTGTCATTCACTGCAGCTAATTTTCAATAGAGTATTTTAACAAGCCGAATAATTAATTTATGTACACGAACTATTGCTTCTCACGAAGTCACTACCTTAAAAATTCTTTAATATTACGATGGATATTTTCTCCCAACATTAACAAACACTTGTCACTGTTTATCACGACTTTTTTAATTCTTCGGTGGATTATGTCTTATCACTCGTTTTTATAATATTTGATCAATTGTTTTGTTAAGTACGAACGATCTTATCACTGCTAGCACTCCCTAGACCCCTTACGACTCGACTGCCTACCGCCACATGGTATTCAGCCCTTCGAATATCTTCTTAAAAAAACGCCAGGTGTGGATTCAGGACGTACATCTCGTCTTTCGTTAGGGCGTTTTATAATTGAGAGTTCAGACTATTTCAACTTTCATTGATATGTTATTTTTCATGACTCTCTCTCTCCAAAATTAAATATGTCCGTTTTAATTATTTCATTATCTGGCCGCCGATAAGTGTAACTCACCCTTTTGATGCAATTTTGCTTTAAACTTTTTCTAGAATTCTGCAATCGGTCTTTCCTTAATAATCGGTAAATTTCCTCGGCTAATTGTGACTTTACATCTGAAATAATTATCACTCTCGCACTCTCCCATTTATTTTTGTTTAAAATTTGCGGCAGGTAAAATTGAATTCAGTAGTATTCCGGCTTAATTCTCATGGTAGCATGAAATTGCTTCTGTCATTTACTTGATTCACCACATTCCTTGCAGATGTTTACAACTATTTTTTATCCTTCGTCCCTTTTCATGATCAGATATAATATTCGTAAAACTTTGTCTGGTAATAACTAATATCACCTTATTAATTCAGAATTCATTTTCTTAATGCGTTCCAAATAGCTCTATGGTCTAGTACGTACCTGTTTGGCTTCATTTTTTTGTGTATCCAAAAGTAAAAATCTTATTTACTTTTAATCTGAGTGTTTTGTTTACCTTTCGAAAAATCTCGATCTATAGCACTAATTCATAGATTGTATACGTCGTTAATTTTAATTGGTTTTATCAATACTCCGTCTGTATTCTGTAGTGGTAATTTGGGCTTAATTACCCCATTTATTCCTCAAAACCATGTAAGTTTTTTTTGTTACTAAACAAACTCTCTTCGACACGCTCTAGGATTTTAAATTTATGGACGGTCTGAAGTGTCGGCTTACATTCAATATTGATAAATTTTAAACGTGGTATCGATTTGAAAACTTCGAGCCCTTCATTATGTCATCACCTTTATTTACCTCAGCCCTTCTCAGATTGTGATTTTTCTGTCCTTTTCAATAGCGGTCGCTAGTGTAGTCGATTTGAAATTTCGTTTAGGTGGGAAAAATTTGTATGAGCTCTTCCGATAAAGAAGATGCTTTTTTTTTTCTTTCGATCGTAGTGTTGAAGCCATCACAGCCCCCCTAGAGTTTTAAATCCAGCGGTAAACACGCCTCCTAGTGTTAGTCGATGGGATTAGAACTCACCATAGGTCTTTTAATTCCTTCTATTTTCTATTGATGTTCTGTACCCCTGATCCTTTCTATTAAATCTTGCAGGGTTCCGTCCCATTTACTTCATGTGTTATTTGTTGAAACTAGTTCCATTTTCCGTCGGCGAACTATTCGTACGTTCCTACTTGTACAAATCTTTCTCTCTCCCTTGCTGTCCTACTCCCCCCCCCCTAAGATTGTATTCCCCCCCCCCTAAGATTGTATTCCCCCCCCCCTAAGATTATACTCCCTCTTCTCTTGTATGTCGGTTTTTTTTATTTATTCACTTTTTTGTTTTTATTTTTTATTTTTATTTTTATCCAATTCGGACCTGTCCCTCCTATGTTTTTTTGTTGGGTTCATTTATCTACTTGACTAGGTACCTGTTTCTAAACAAGACTGAACGTCAATGATGGATGGTTACCCCGGATGCTCTATTTTTTTATTTGTAGGTGTACTTGAGAACGCAATACATTTTACGCGTAATTACTTCATGTATGATTTTAGATTTAATTGTCTTTAATTACTAATTTATTTTTTCCTAGTTTTATATTTTTATTATTTACGTTTTTTAACATTTAGCAATGTTTAAATGTATAAGATTTATCGCGTACAATGATCTCTAAAAAGTTCTTCTTAATTTTTATTTTTATTCTTCAATCTTATCGGAAGTTGGATAGCACAATGTCTCTACTCATTTATTTTTATTTGACTAACTCGTTTATAATGTTGTGTCTAGACTGTAGTTAAAAGTCAGATTTCAGATATGTTTTTTTTTAATTCGTACCGTATTGATTTTTTTGCAAAACCCGACGCTATACAAATCGCCCAAATCAGTTTAGCTTATTTATTATTATGGTTTTGATTGATTTTTTTTTGTTTATCTATTTTTATTTTGCCGGAATAATATGTGTGTATTAGAAGATGTATGAATGTGAATGAGGCAAAGAGTGTGTGCCAAGATCTGTCGTCTCTGCCCACCCCTGCGAGGAAACGGCGCGATGGTTAATTAGTTATGTTTTTATTTTATTTTTATTTTTTTATGTATTAATTTTATCATTATTATTATTCTGAGTGACTATTTGATAATTTATTTTCTTTCGTCTAGTCATCTGTTCAAGTAATTTTAACGGCAAGGACCCATATTTTTTTCTTCCGAGCTACCCTAAACGCAAGAGCCATAAATCTTATCGTTAGCTCATTTTTTGTGCATTGAGTCGACCCGTATTCGATGTTTATTTAATAACACGACCGAGATACGATATTTTATTATTTCAAAGTCAAGTTATTTGTTTGTTGAGCTACACTTATTGTTTATGTTTAAATTACGCTCGGAACACGCGAGATAAATTCTTCTATTTTAGGTTCAGTTTTTCAATTTTAGTTTAGATTATTTATTTTTTTCAATTTATTAAGCAATTAATTTTATTCATTTAAGGTTCGGTTATTCAATTTTAGTTTAAAGTATTATTTGTTTTTTCAATTTATTTTTTAATTTCGAAAAGCTTATTTTTTCCAATTTATTATTAATTTCGAAAATCTTCCACTTGTAAAACTTTCTCCTTTGGTCACGGCATCAGTTGTAGTGGAAAATTCTCCAATCGTGAAGTCTATATTTCGCAGGTCAAGCGGGATTTTGGAAGGGTCTGATTGAGAAAACATTACCGAAATAATGTTGATTTCATATTTTGTAAGGAAGCCTGAAAGAAATTTGACATGATAATATTGTTGTTAGTAAACAATTATAATGTTTAAATTCAATTCTCCAAATTTCATTTTTGGACCAACATCCAGTATGGTATGGATGCTTCCGTCACTCCACTTTGGCTCGGCATACCTCAGAAAAAAACCTTCTAATTTGGATGACTGTACGGCTACGATTTATGGCCGGGATCCTTTTTTATACGCAATCGTCTCGTCCTTTCTAGCACGCAAAAAATATAAGTTCGTTGAACCCACATTGATAATAGATTTAATTTGGGACAAATCTCGTAATTACACATTGAGAATAATATTTAAAACACAATTAAATCCTGGAACATAACTTCTTTTGTTATTAGTTTTGTAGGTTGGCAGATCCTCTCAGGTATCGGGACCATGTACGACCTGTAATTTAATTAAAATGTTTCTTTCACTCACCTGAACGAAGCCTGATTAAGTGCACTAAATACCTGTAGAGGAAAAATAATAAAGAAAGAACCTTCCTATATTTATGATTCGGTAATTTAGTCCCCAGAAGTAGTAACACCCATGACTCTATGTCACACTTTTATTTGAGTTTAAGAAAATACGTAGGTTATTAATTATTATTTGTTAACAATATTTTCGAAGATGACATTTATACGTAGGTATTTGCTGATATTATTTTGAATATTTGTATTATCTTGATTATATGATATATTGAAGAAACTACAAGCGCGTAGGTATTGTTTATTATCGTTGAACAATTTCAAATTGGGGGATTCAAAACAAGCAATAGTTTATTTTATATTATTATTATGCTCGCGGAAGATCGAAGGTGACATTTGTATGTAGGTTATTTATTTTGATGTTGTTTTGATATTATTATTTTGTGTGTACAAGTTTGAAAATGATATTTGTACGTTATTATTGACTAGACTAATTTTATATTTCAAATCAAAATTCACGCGATGCACTCCCTTCTATTTTTAAAACACAAAGTTAGGTTATTATTAACTCACAGAAGCTAAGTATTTCATTCACTTTGGTTATTATTTTGGTTTTGATAATTCAAATTAATTTTATTATTTAATTAATTCACCCGCGGCGCACTGTCATTCACTGCAGCTAATTTTCAATAGAGTATTTTAACAAGCCGAATAATTAATTTATGTACACGAACTATTGCTTCTCACGAAGTCACTACCTTAAAAATTCTTTAATATTACGATGGATATTTTCTCCCAACATTAACAAACACTTGTCACTGTTTATCACGACTTTTTTAATTCTTCGGTGGATTATGTCTTATCACTCGTTTTTATAATATTTGATCAATTGTTTTGTTAAGTACGAACGATCTTATCACTGCTAGCACTCCCTAGACCCCTTACGACTCGACTGCCTACCGCCACATGGTATTCAGCCCTTCGAATATCTTCTTAAAAAAACGCCAGGTGTGGATTCAGGACGTACATCTCGTCTTTCGTTAGGGCGTTTTATAATTGAGAGTTCAGACTATTTCAACTTTCATTGATATGTTATTTTTCATGACTCTCTCTCTCCAAAATTAAATATGTCCGTTTTAATTATTTCATTATCTGGCCGCCGATAAGTGTAACTCACCCTTTTGATGCAATTTTGCTTTAAACTTTTTCTAGAATTCTGCAATCGGTCTTTCCTTAATAATCGGTAAATTTCCTCGGCTAATTGTGACTTTACATCTGAAATAATTATCACTCTCGCACTCTCCCATTTATTTTTGTTTAAAATTTGCGGCAGGTAAAATTGAATTCAGTAGTATTCCGGCTTAATTCTCATGGTAGCATGAAATTGCTTCTGTCATTTACTTGATTCACCACATTCCTTGCAGATGTTTACAACTATTTTTTATCCTTCGTCCCTTTTCATGATCAGATATAATATTCGTAAAACTTTGTCTGGTAATAACTAATATCACCTTATTAATTCAGAATTCATTTTCTTAATGCGTTCCAAATAGCTCTATGGTCTAGTACGTACCTGTTTGGCTTCATTTTTTTGTGTATCCAAAAGTAAAAATCTTATTTACTTTTAATCTGAGTGTTTTGTTTACCTTTCGAAAAATCTCGATCTATAGCACTAATTCATAGATTGTATACGTCGTTAATTTTAATTGGTTTTATCAATACTCCGTCTGTATTCTGTAGTGGTAATTTGGGCTTAATTACCCCATTTATTCCTCAAAACCATGTAAGTTTTTTTTGTTACTAAACAAACTCTCTTCGACACGCTCTAGGATTTTAAATTTATGGACGGTCTGAAGTGTCGGCTTACATTCAATATTGATAAATTTTAAACGTGGTATCGATTTGAAAACTTCGAGCCCTTCATTATGTCATCACCTTTATTTACCTCAGCCCTTCTCAGATTGTGATTTTTCTGTCCTTTTCAATAGCGGTCGCTAGTGTAGTCGATTTGAAATTTCGTTTAGGTGGGAAAAATTTGTATGAGCTCTTCCGATAAAGAAGATGCTTTTTTTTTTCTTTCGATCGTAGTGTTGAAGCCATCACAAGATCTGACCACAAAACATGGCCAAATACATTTCAAACGAAGTTTCTCTTCTGTCTGGTGGTCCTAAACCAGGACATTGCTGAGAAAATCTTCCACTCTGGAACGTGCAACAAATATACTTTTATATTTATTTTATATGGTTTAATTGTGAAACAAGGCAATTAACATAAATAAAATTTATTTCGCGCGCTGGGATTTGAACTTGCGACCTCCGGATTACTGGTATATTACAAAATAATGAAACAAGGGAAATAGGCAACGAACGATTTTACGTATGTGCACAAAACGCATGTCACCAATATCGTTCTGAGGCAGTCGCAAACACTAATCCGAGGTAGTCAATCCTTAGATCAGTAACATCATCAGCTATAGGTAGACTAACAGAACCTAAGCGCAAGCCAAGTACTAAGTTTGGAGATCGCGTTTTCGGAGTATCTGGGCCTAATGCTTGGAATACACTCCCTCCGGAACTAAAAGGCGTCACAAGCCCAAAAGAATTATTAAACCCACCTTTTTAGTCTCTCAGACCCTTAAACAAAATTATTCTATAATATGTTTCGTAATCACATTTATCGTATTTCTAATAACATGTGTTCCTATAATATCTACTGAGTACAAACTGTATCTAAATTTCTGAAAACAAACAATAAACATTGTTAATCTGAACTGACCTCCCTGGTAATTATGGTCATGTATATTTTCTGCCCGTACAGAGTATCAATAACAAAATATATATGCGTTAATTGGAAAAGAATTTTTCATATAGTTTTGCATTGGTGATCCGGTGGATGCTATATTTTAGCCATAAAATGTTAAACTGCTTTGCCTAATCTGTAGTTAGGAGAAAAAATGTAGAAATTACAAATTTGAAGAGCGCCTTTCAGGTGATTTTTCTCTAAAATGGTGCTTTAAAATCATCAAAATACTATTATTATTAAAATAATACTACTGCCTACCGTATCTTGGTTTTTGCTCATACACGAAACGCATTACTTTCATTGGCTCTAACACTTTTCGTAGTTCGTGCACTTTAGTCGTAATCAGCTCGCTTCTATGCCATACTGCCATACCTCCATTTGTTACTATTACAACGCTTTCCAACAATCTTTCCCTTGAATTGAACATAACTTTGACATCCACGTTTCCAAAGAATTACCTATAGGTAGCCAGTTGAGATTAAGACAATTTAAAAATTGTTCCAAATTCCCAAGAAATTGCAATCTCGATCTAATTGCACCCATTTAACTACATTAAATCCTGAAAACATCGAAAGTAACTGAATAAATCAAACTGAAAATATAAAACGTCGAAATAAAATTAATGCTCCTCCATTTATCTGGTTTTATTTCCGTTTCCAGTTAGACATATTACTTCAATGTGTATTTTAAGAATTGGCTGCTTAACAATGAGTTCGATTTAAGAAATTGTTGGAACGGAAATAAAGTTTTTACAGCCGGGCTAAATGACCTGAAAAGTTTAAATTAAAGGTTAAAACATTTGAAATACCTGTTTTTCGCAGGAAGGTATTTGAAATACTTTCCAATTCAACGGTAATGCAGCAGTCAATTGAATTTTATTCGGACGATTGAGTTTAATTACTGTGAAAGTGAAACTCCGATATGCTGTATATTTTTGATTTTCTTGGAAGTAAAGTGTGCCTTTGCTAATCACATTGAGCGCATGAAATACGAAGTCAGAATGATCTAAATAAGTTTAATCACTTAAGGTGATTTGCAAGTAATGCAAAATCATGTGATTTTGCTTTGAAAATTAGATCTCTTAGAATTTTAGATCCCTAAATTAAATTTTGTTTTGAAGAGTTTCAATTTTCAATGTACTATCGTTACTTAAATTTTAATTTTTTGCTACCGGTTTCGACACAGCCTTAATTAAACACTGCAAAAAAAACATATATTTGCTTTTAAAATAATCGAATATTTTTAAGATTGGTATTTTTATAAGCCCAAAAAAATTAAATCGTCAGGCCTATAAAAACTGCTTAAAAGTTCAAAAGCACCTAATTACGGGCTTTTTTCTGTTTCGGTTTTATTGTATAATTTGGTAAATAAAATTCTATAGAAAATGATTGTCAAACGTTTATAAACTTGTGCCTGAGTGATTCCAAAAACAAAAGAAAATACGCTTTTTTTCTTTGAAAATTTGAAAGCAGGTAGCTAGTATCTAAACTTAAACTAAAACCGGAATGTATTTATCGCCATTAACATTTTTTGAAATCTAATATTATTTTTACAATAAACACACAATTTTTACATTTTATACAATGTTACATATAAAGGAACATACAAATAGCCATTTCTCACCATAAAGATACAAGGCTGTTGTGTATATGTTTACATAAATAAGGAGTGTTATTGTTAGCTGCCTGATCCCGAATTTTCCACGAGGTGATGCATCGTCGTAACGGCTTCACGATTCGATTATTTTCCAAATTTTTGCAGATGAGGAAGGCAGAACCATGAAATTGTAGCGATTATAGATATTATATAAGTTATATTGGATTTTCTAGAGGAAAGACATCCAGATGGCCATTCTGGATAAAAGTAGGGAAATGTAATGCAGAGGCTCTGTTAGGAGAGTGAGTGCAATGAACCGAGACTACGGAAGTGGCGCAAAATAGGGGGGGCGGAAAGCCTCTTGTTCGAGCAAAGGGGAGATTGCATTTAATGCAGTTCCAGATTTAACCTTCTGAAGCTTGAGCGTGCGGTGTCGAATAAGAAAAACCTTTCAAAAATGTATCAGCAATATATGAAGTGATCTTTAACAATTTATCAAATGTAATCCCATTGCTTTTCGTTAGTTGCACATTGATTTGCTAAATGGCGAAGCATCATAATACTTCATGTTCATACGAATTCAGACGCAAAGTGGCAGTCCACGAGGTTTTTTTTTAACATTTTTGTGCTCTTGTTTTGTTTGTTATCTGTAAAAGTTGAAATAAAGTGTATCACCAAATTAAAGTAGACGTAACTATAGTTCTTATAATTCAAAATTAAGTGTTTCACCTTCACCGATTTTAGTGTTTTAGTTTCTATTGTAAGTTCACTAAATTAAAGACTTTCTTAATATCTCTAGTTTATTATTTTTTTTTTTCAAAAGCTCCACAAAGAAGGCTCTGAGTAAAAACATCCCTTAGGGCCTACATCATTTTTGGAGATGATGTGTGAAGGTTTTTTTAGGGAAGGAAAGGAGAGGAAGTTCTGGGAAGGATAAGTACATAAGGAGTGAGTAGGAATCTGGGCGTCAATATGTCCAGAATAACGAACATATGAAACCATCCCTCCCACTGCGGTGCAAGGCGATGGGTAGAGAGGGTCCTGCTGGAGAAGTCTAGGATTGGTCTCCCTCAACCGTTCTCTCTCTATTCAACCCGCCACATAGTAGGTGGGCAAACGCATTCGCCACCAAAACCTGTACAAACCTCATCCTCAGAAACCGGGCACCTCCACTAAATGTATCGAACCACTTGGGGTGATCTCTGGCAGGTTGACGATTATCCAAATAGTGGTTCCCCGAAAATTGAAATTTGTCGATAGAATGTTTATGTTATTTTACGGATTTATTAATAAATTATTGAAAAAAATGGAAAGAAAATGTACGAAGTTGTCTGAGTGGTTTTCTTGTTAACATTTTTATCTGCAATTTTCGATGAGCCAGTGGTTTTATCCAAGCCAGAGACAGGTCGATGAGGATGTCGCGACGTCGAATTGCCTAGTAGTTCTTGTTCGCGGTATAAATACTTATCGCATTGGATGCGCTAAGGTTAATGAAATCAAAGAAGACCGTTTGAATTTCCTCAATTTCTGTAATTTCTTGAATTTCTGGAGACGTCATAAAGTGGACCCATCTTGTCGACCAGATACTACACACTATTTTTTGTTCGATTATAATTATTAATGGATTAATTTTCACAAATTAGGAATAACAGGGTATCTTTTCATGTGGTTTAACAGTTGTTTAAGTAACAGACAGTTGGCCGTTAAAATTTATGGATTTAATTCATATAAATGCATCGCTACCAGGGGTGTTCCCCAAGGGTCACATTTGGGACCAGTTTTATTTTTGATAATTGTGAATGAAGTCCTTACTATTTTCAACGATGTCCATGTTTTAATGTTTGCGGATGATATGAAAATATGCAAAGCTACAGAAAACAATAATGACTGCGAGACATTGTCAAATAGCTTAATTATTTTTTTTTTTGTGCCAAGAGAACTGTCTACAACTAAATTTAAGCAAATGTCTAATTATGAGATTCCATAGAATAAAAAATTCGTTTATTTATGAATACTCCATAAATGATGTAGTGCTAACAACTTTAACAGAGGTGAGTGATTTATGTGTAAACTTTGATCAAAACTTGAATTTTATAAACCATATTGAAATTACATCGAATAAAGCTGTAAAAAATATGGGTTTTGTAATAAGAATATGCAGCCAATTTAAAAATATTCAAACCTATAAAAAAATGTATATGTCATTAGTTCGGAGTCAAACCGAGTACAACTCGACAGTGTGGTCACCGAGTTACGCTAGTAATTAAGTCACGTTAGAAAGAATCCAAAATAAATTCTTAAGATTTATTAACTTAATAATGGACATAACAAGATAATGTGTCAACTATGATTATCTACTATATCAACTTAATTCATTAAAATTGTCCGAACGTAGAATAGTTAATGACTTGACATGTTTACATAAAATTGTAAATTCAATAATTGACAGCCCTGAACTATTATACTTGATTTCTTTCCATATACCTCGCAAACCAACATCGATGCAATATCTTCTGTTTTATTGTGAAAACTCCAACACGGAATCACAATTGTGTACTCCAATTCGCCGAATTCAGAATTTGGAAAACGAATATATGGACGTTGCGGATATGTTTGACACATCATAAGTATAAACACCTCATAGTAAGATTTATACCGGAAAAAAGATCAATAATATTTAATTGAATATACCACATAGTTTTCCTTGGCTCAATCTACGAATTATACTTATCCCACTATGTGGTTTCTCTATCTCGCATGGTAGGGTATTCTGCTTTTATCTAACTCGTATTTGATTTTGTTTTAAATTATGTTGTTGATTTTGTTTTTGATTTTGACTTTGATTTTGTTTACGATTTTGTTTTAGATTCTGTTTTATAATGTTATTTTTTGCTTTTGTTTGAATTGTTTGTAAAGCTTATTTAGATATACTTTGCTTTTAAATTGTATTTTTTGCTTTTGTTTGAATTGTTGGTAATGCTGATTTAGATACAGTTTGTTAATACAAAAAAATATCATGTAAAAGCCCAGCAGGGCGTGAAATACAAAATAAATAAATAAATTATACGTTAGCATTTCAGACCTTTGACTATATCCAGTACCAAAAAAAATCGGTTTGTCAAAAATACATTGGTCGCGCGGATTACACGTATAGGCCACGGATTTTGCGAAGCTCCTGTGACACAATTACAAGCGCCCGATACCTGTAAAAGTATCAACACATACGTGAGTTACCCAACATAAAGTACACGGAACATTAAATGCTTTGCGCCATTCGTTTTTAAGAAATCTTTAATTTTTCTCGACCACTGCAGGGTTATATCTTATATCATACGAATACTGAACGGAAGCACTATAAGTAAGTGTCATCAACACCTGTTTAAAGAAAACGTAGGTCACCTATAGGTATATAAAAAAGGTTTTACTCCTAGGAATGAGATGAGTACAATTAAATAGATATTTCACTATTAGAAAGTTTTTTTTCTGTTTTGACGGCCTCCATGGTCGAGGGGCAAGGCCCTTCACCAGTGATCCGGGGGTAGCGGATCAATTTTTTTTTATTTGAATTATTGGTGTTTTCACAATTTATTCATTTAAAATAATAAAATATTCCAAAGTGTAACTATACCTTTGGACAAAGAAGTTTTGAATTTTTAGCAGTAAAAGTATTTAAAAAATTCTTACTTTTTATCAAACAAATTAAAACCAAAAATAACTACACAAAGGACATTAAATCTTGGCATGAAGAACTACCGGAAAAATAACTTACTAGTTATATTTAAAATATTGTCGTAGAAGTTTCTGGAAAACCTTACCCAAAACAAGAAGTCGAACCATAGAAGTCGCTGAAAACTTATCCAAAACCTAGTTCCCCTCAGCACATGATCTCCTAGTGAGGAGGACTACAAATATAATCAACATCTATTATACATAAAAATATATATATTATTTTAAAAAGGTAAAAAAATTAAATATACCTAGTTGCTAAATAAAAAAATGTATATATATATTTATATATACCTATATATATATATTATGATTAAGGTTTTCACGGGTGTAAGATGTAGAATAATTTTCTCGGTTTACCCGCGTAACGTGGTCCTTAGAAGGACTTTTTAACTCCTGACGTTTCGGACAGATCTCACTGTCCATCTTCAGAGGCCTTATGTCTTGAGTTTTGTATTAAACTGACAGCTTGCGCATGTCTGTTCAGTCCAGAAGTCAAGACTTAAGTGATATATACAATTTTTTTTATTTTATTGAAATAATAGTTAAAATAATACAAATCAACAAACAAGTAAAAGATCAAACTATTCTTAAAAAACTGTTTGCAATAAAACCATGTAACCTTAATCCTGTAAATCAAACCATCAAATATTGTATAATGTCTTCCTTAATCTAGTCCTTAAGATATTATATTAATTATGGACTAAAAATTGTATATTCTTACATAACACCTACACCAAGCTCAAGAGCCAGTTCTCTTAATTGGTGTAGAAACCAAAAAAATGATGTTTTCACCTTTTTGTTATACCTTTTTATTATATTTTTGTTTTTATTTAGTTATTCTATTGTTAAACAATGATTAAAATGTAAAATTGTTGTGTGTAAGAGGTGAAATAAATTGAAATAAATAAATAAGTAATGCTAAGCCAATTGAATTGGCTTGTCAACAGGTGCTTATAGTTTAGATACATAATACATTTTAAAAGTTATAATTTACATCTTATATCTACAGATTCCAATAACCGATTTTTTCCGATAGCCAATTTCTACCATATATTTAACCTTATTCATAGAATTACATTGCTTTATAGTGTCAGTTAATACATTAAATATCTTCGGTATGTTGTATTGAAAATTCTCTCTCCGTACTTATTATTAAATTTCGGAAATATTAACCCGTCGTTGCGCGTGAATGTAGTGCCGTATTTATGTTCTAATTTCTCTTTATATAAAAGTAGTATATTTGCTGCACTTTCCGGAGTGGAAGTTACTCTCAGCATCGCCCTGGTAAAATAGCACCATTCAGATCGGAAACGCTTCTTGAAATGGCTTTAGCCGTGTTTGGTGACTAGATTGTAAATTGTGACTAGATCTGAATGGCCAGGTACTTTCTTACCTTCTTATTTCCCATCTTTTTCCCCTCTTCTTATTAACTATAAGCCTCAAAACATAACTAATGATAATAATAATAATTGGATAGTTTGTAGAGCGCCGTTTTTGTGAGAAATCACCTCAATCAATCAACTAAATTGGGTATGCCACAGTCTCACTGGCTCCAGGCGGCTGGGAGCAGTTGGGACTCTTGTGCGGTATTCATATAAAAAATAATTTTAAAAAAATCCAAATTTCGTAATGTTTTCACAATTCACCAGAAGCAAGTAAAACAAATGTTTTCTTCGTGTTCACTGATACGCCCATAT
The DNA here is from genome assembly GCA_951813805.1 of Limnephilus auricula. Taxonomy (NCBI): domain Eukaryota; kingdom Metazoa; phylum Arthropoda; class Insecta; order Trichoptera; family Limnephilidae; genus Limnephilus; species Limnephilus auricula. The sequence goes on along the minus strand of OX638406.1, from coordinate 27,304,657 downwards.
CTTTCTTTTTTATCTTCCCATTGCATACAAATTACCTACTCGAAATAAATGTATGATTTTTTTACTGACAGATTCCTGTGTAATTTTTGGTCAGATGAAAACCTGATATAAATCTGTTAAAGCTTATTCAAAGATGGCTGCCGTCTTAAATGCTTTAAATTCCTTCAGATATATTTCAAGAACTTGGCAATCCTTATATATTTTAATGCCTAATTAACAAAAAGTTCGAATACGAATTTATTTACATAATTCTCGCTAATTCCTCTCAAAGGTACATTATTTTTAAATGTTTTCTTTTGGACCATTTAAATATTCGCGAAGGCTGTACCTAAACACTCGCCGTACAAAACAGAATAATTTATGAGCCGGATTTAAAAATATCTTATATTTTTCCTGGCCCAAGGATTCGGCTAGTAACTACTGGACAAGAACCTTTACGATTAAAGGATACGAATAAACAGATGAATAAAACCTTAGCTTCATGCACAGCCAGATCAGAAAGAGTTAAAAATACACCATATAATTAAAACATATTTGAGGTGTGTAAAAGCAAAGGCAACAATCTCCATTTCAACCAGATTGCTATGTTTGCTTTTGAAATGATATGGCTGTCTTTGTTTTTACTTACAATACTTATTACTTACAAATATTGCATGTTACATACGTGTATACAATATTTGTATGTAATATTATACGTAAAAGCAAAGATAGCAATCTTCAGTCATTTCAACAGCAAACATAGCAATCTGGTCGAAATGGAGATTGCTGCCTTTGCTTTTACACACCTCATTTGTACATCCCACAAATAAAAGGAAAATGAGAGATGTTATAAACCATTGTAACTATAAAACCGCATAGACTAAAGTATCGTTTGTAACCATGATAATTTTTTTTTTTGATACCAGGTATTAAATTATATTTATAATGTTATTTAAATAACATGTACTAAATAATTAAATAAATAAATCGTGCAAAAAATGTATTGTTTTATTTCAATTAATATGTTAAACCACAAAGTGACATCTTTCTACAAAAAAAAGTATCGCTAATATCGTTCACCCAAACTTTTTGAAATCGAATTGTCGCCTCGCCTTTATTTATATATTATATTTATATATATATTTATATGTTTATATTTACTTTACGCAATAAATGCAATTTGTGCAGCGGGTATTTGTAATGTCGCCCCGGGGACTATTTACTGGATCATCAACACCTCGCCATAAGTCACCCTGAGTAGTTCGTTAATTTTGCTGACTTAGCAGGGGTGAGGTTTTTCCCGGTCTTGGCGGTGGATGCATCTGCCCACCAGCCATGCGGCAAACCGTATCGGGAGAAACTGGTTGAGGGAGACATTTTGACCTGTCCACCACTCCTGGACACATTGAGCCCCCAGATTCCTACCCACCCATCATGCCTTTTTCCTAGCCAGAAATTCCTCTCCTTCCTTCCTTAAAAAGACTTTCCATACAGCATCATTAAAGATGACATAGGCCCCGAGGGAAATTATCTTTCTCGCGGCCTCCTGTGTAGGTTAATGTGAAAAATGTTTTTATTTAATAAGTTTAATCTACCTTATTCAGCGTAACCTAACCTAACCCGGGGATTTATTTTAGTATCTCTCTAAATATGAGTAGATAATTCATGAGGAACGTCTTCAAATTATTAATGATTAATAATAAAAAATAAAAAAACACGTAAATTAAATTACTGATCTCATTAAACATTTAACAAAATCTAGTTTATATTTGCTTCAGCGTTGCACAGATTTACAACATTTTCAGAATTCTAGAAAAATCTCGCAGGTTCCATCATATTAAAAATGTATTTTTAATACAGAAATAGACTTTTTTAAAAGCCTTCTCTTGCGTGGGCTCTTTAAAGCAACGATGTAGTTAAAATAAATGTTGCCCAGAAACGTGAAGCGTGAGATATCCGGGAGGAGATAACCATAATAATATTACTTTACTTCTAATGGACGCTTTATATCGGGAACCATATGAAAAATCTTTTCTTTGCTATCATTATTTTCATCCTAACGATCTCGTACCGATAGTTGACATACGAGAAGAATTAATATTTTCGGACGACACTAAATAGTAAAAAATGACTACATTTTGTTGAACGTAACCATAATCATAAACCATTGGAAATACTTTAAACACAACCATTAGAAAAACTTTATACCTAACCATAAACTATTGTTCACACTTTAAACATAACCATAAACCATTCTAAATACTTTAAACATAATCATAAACCATTGCGGCCCATCAGCGATCAGCGCCTTTGGTGTGATTTTTCACAAAAACGGCGCTTTATAATCAGCCAAATGTGATTTATTATTGAAATTACTTTAAACATATCTATTAGGAATACTTTAAACAAAACCATAAACCATTGATCACATAAAAGCATAATCTACCTTAGAGATAATGTATTATTTACTAATTCCTCTGATTAAGGTTGCTTGAATTGTTTTCGAAAACTTCCAAAATAAATGACGTCGAAATTATGAGGGAGAAGTCGATTTAGACGGTTTCTGTCGGTTTCACCTATTCGATAAATGTTGGCGACCCACAAGGATCGGTTCTGTCCCCGATTTTATTTTTGCTGCACATCAATGACCTTTTGACACGTGCACCATTATATTGTTACGCGGATGATAGAACTAAGGTTTGCTAAGATTACAAGTTACTTTTTTAACGTTTATCGTATTGTTCACAATGCATATTTAACTAAACCAGACGTCCTTCCCATAGGACATAGACATATGAATATATCCTATGGGAGGTATTAAGTTATAAGAATGCGACACTGGTGTAGTCTAGACGTCTACCATATGCCTTTGGCTATTGTTGTAACCATTCGTACATTAGAAACGAACTATAATAGATGATACTCTACTAAACTACTACTTAACTGCCATCTGTTGAACTTCCACAAAACCATGTATAACTAACTATACTAGCATCTGTTGAAGTACGTATAAACTAAATGATTAACCTAGACATCACAGATAATGTATTATCACGATATTATGCAGTATGGTTACGATTCTATAACCGATGGACCCGATACCAAGAAACTCTCCGATCGTCCGCGAATAATGATTCAGATAGTTTATCCGTGAATCAAAATTTTTATTTATTTATTTATTTATTAAACGCCCTTATGAGCTTTTACATTTTAGTCAAATAGATGAGTATAACAGTTATTTCAAAAAAATCTAAATTAAAACAATAAAGAAAGCATAATACAGTGAAAATAAAAGTAAAACAAAAGCATATATCTACAACAAAATATAACAATAAATGCATATAATGAAATTAGATACATAGGTAAAAAATATAAGAAGTTTCACAAAAAAAAAAGATATTCAATATAGACAAAAATTGTAGAGATTATAGACGTCCTAATTTAAATCGAAAAGGATATCTAAAAAAATTAGAAGCACTAACTAACTAATCATTACGCCGTTTCTCCGCAGAGGTGGGCAGAGAGGACGGACCTTCAAATGACTCGGTCTTAGCACACACTCTTTGCCTCATTCACATTAATACATCTTCCCATACATGCTGTTCTATTATTCCGACTCCTGAAATGGCCCGAGTCAAGTATCTGGTTCAAATGATCGTGCCATGCTGCCATGTCTTCCTCGGGCATCCACAACTTCTTCTTCCATTCACTTTTGCATCATATATTCTCAAATCACCTGTATGCGAATCACCCTGTTGTAGCTTTTAGGTACATTTTGGTCCTAATAATTGATTATTTATGTTAGAACCCTTGCCTAAATAAATCAGTTCACAGGATGTCTTGCTTATTGCCGGGCGAGGTGCTGCTACCCTTTTTTTCATTTCAGGCACTGGCATTAATTCAGAAGGCTTTAGGGGAGGTAATCTATCGCCTGCTAAATGAACACTTACATTAGTTGTTCGATTAAGTAAGTAGCGTTTGAATTATTCTGTTTTAAGGGTTGTTGTATATTCACGGAAGGGATTTGGGTTTGTTATTTTTTTTGGGATTTATATTGGCGTTACCCAAATATTTTAGAAAGTAACAGGGTTTCTTGAGTGGCTGAGTGGGCATCGCGTTTGGGTCCCAACCGGGCGTCGCGTGTTCGATTCTCCGGCTGGCTTAGTCCTCCATCACAACAAAGCAACATCTTCCGCTTACTGTGGTGGAAGTAGGAGTTTTTCAAATATTTTCAGGTTATTCGTAACCTGGGAATATTTATCTCTCCATCTAAGAAACAAAATTACCTATCTTCAAACTATGTTTTTGAAAAACTGCCATTGTTCTACTGCCTACAGCTACCTAAAAAGCATCGCCCCGCGTTCTGAAGGAGTAGGCAGAAATATAGCCTACCACATAATTTTTTCTTCGAATGCACTTTTTGCTTCATTCACATTTACTTATATAATAGACTCTCGACATGACCCGATTAAATCAATTAATTCACTTGATCGTGGTGTGTTCTCCCTACTTCTTTTATTATTGACATTTGCGTCACATGGAACGATTTATTGGAAAACACATCTGCCATTGGTTCGCTACATTTGGTGACTTAGCAGGGCTGCCCTGGTTCAACGGGTGAGGTGTTTTCAGGCCTTGGTTGCAGGTGCGCCTAACGACCAGCTGTATGGCAGGCTCTATCGAAAGAGGAAGGTTAAGGGAGACCCTTTGACCTCTCCAGCTGGTTTCTCTCGACTCTTTGATACATTGAGCCCTAAATTACTACTCACCCTTCATACCTTTATCTTCCCAGAACATCCTCTCTTTTCTTTCATTAAAAAAGACCCTCCACATAGCATCGCCAAAGATGACATAGGTCCTGAAGGAAATTATTTTCCTCAGACCCCCTTTGTGGGATTGATTATAAAAACTAACCTTGGACCCTTTCTCCGTTCAATGTCCCTTTACGAGTCTTATTCTTTACGCTTTCTTCAGCCTTGCATTTTTTCTGAATTTCTACTTTTTACCATACACGTGCCTTAGAAATCTCATTTCGACTACATTCAGTCCACTTTCATTCTTCCTTTGCCATTCCTGTTCCATTCTTCACTGCATACATCCGGCTAGGTTTCAAAACTCAGTTTACGTTCAATTTAAACTTTGTTAATTTAATGCCAATTTAAATGTTTTATGTTTTCATTGAACGGCGTCTGTTTATTTCAAGTTTAAGTTTGTATAAGTGAAAGTTTAATTAAAATATTTTTTAAATAATAAGTTTTAAATTTTATTTTTAAAGTTAAAATATTATAAGACACGTATTTGATGAAATGACATTATGTCATATCTTATTTCCGTTCTTTTCACAAAACAAATACGAGTGTGCTTTAGACCACAGGACTGAAGTAAATACTTCTGTTGCTCCATTTATATGTATGTATAAAATTTATAGATAGATAAAATTTATAAATAGTTATACGTATAAAATATATATATATTAATTTTCTACAAATATGTATTATCATTTGCCTCGTCCGATCAAGCCGTGCGCATCGACGTCCGCTCCCCACCGCGTTTGGCGCGTCACTGGTATTTCAAAATACTGACTGAAATATTTCATGCACTGGCTATGAGAGGAAGAGAGAAAGAAAATGTGCGCGTGCACTGCTCTCTCTTGCTTTTACAGTGAGCCCGTTTGCCTCGCAAAGCATTTCACTTTTCGTTACACATTCGCCAGTTTACCCCTCAAGTCAAGCGTGCGTAAGTATTTACTTAAAAAACTAAATATTTTTAGAAAGTAAAAAGCAATACATTGTCCTCGCCAAACAGTACAAAATGTGTTCACTACGAAAGAAATAATACTAAATAATTCAAACATTTTGTACTATCGGGCGAGGTCAATTTCAAATCAAACACACTGTTAAAGAAAATGTACAAATAAAATAGGACATAGGTATTGCTAGATCACAATCGACAATTTGTTTATTTACATATACTTACAATATTTACAATATATATATATATATATATATGTAAAAATATGTTGATGTTTTGTATATATAATGTAATAATGTGTATATTTTACGCACCTGTTTAAATTTTCTGTTAAAAGAACCCGTTGACAAACTGATATAAATTAAGTGAAACAAATAACTTAGTTTTAAACCACATTATATTTATTTTTATATTTGTCGACCGGTTTCGATTCTACTCAATCTTCATCAGGACAATAAAATATCGAAACCGGTCGACAAATATAAAAATAAATATAAAGTGGTTTAAAACTAAGTTATTTGTTTCATTTGGTATAATGTCAAGCCACAAAGTGTTTGCTTTCTTCGATAATGATATAAATCAGTTTAACGGGACTTACGGGAAAGAATGTTAAATAAAAAAATTAAAAAAATACCTGCTAAACTAATGAATTTCCAGAAAACTGAATATATGGCATTAAAATTCTAGTAATATTGGATTATAAACTGTTTACAATTCATGACAAAATAATTTACATTATTAACAAATTCAATATTATCAGATTCAACTATCAGAGTGATTTGCAGGCTTTGAAGCGTTGAATAAAATGATTTTTGGTTATTCGAATAAATTTTCAATAATAACATCAAACACCCATTTGATAGAGCTTATTTAAAATTATTCCAAAAGCTGCTTACGTTATTTTTTAAATTCTTTTTTTTGAGCACCCTTTTTACCCAAATTTCAAAAGCATTCATTTCAAAAATTTACTTTGTACCCAAATGTTTTATAGAATAATATTTCTTACTCAAAATATCACGAAATGTTCAAAATTTACCCGGTTCCTTTCTATACAAATCTACAACACCGAAGTGAAAGAAAAAATGTGTGTTTTGGGCGTTTCTTTGTTAATGAAATAAACTCCTCGCTTATGATGAAATTGAAAAAAATGTTTTCAAATATCGAAATTATTTCTGATCAATGTAAATGATGATGAAATTTTGACTTATGAGAAGACGATTTAGACGGTTGCTGATGGTTTCACCTATTCCTCACATTCGATAAATGCTGGCATCCCACAGGTGTCGGATTCTGTATCCAATTTAGTTTTTGTTGCACATCAATGACCTTTTGACACTTGTATCAATTCATTGTTACGCGAATGACAGTACAGTCCATGATGGTTTTTTTTTTGACAAGCCCCCAAAGGGGCACACAAACTGCAGCAGCTCAGAGGTCTTTTAGCAGAGAATGGTCAGGAAACCGTCCATTCTTTTCGAGAGCGTTTTTTTCTTTGGGTAAGAATAATCTCGTCAATTTTAATGTTTAAAAGACCTAATCATGTGTGATTACGTCTAAAGGGGGATTGAAATGAAAATCTTGTCTCAATCAATGGAAACAATCTCCTGCACGTCTTTTGATTTGCTCGGTGTAACTCTATGTGACCAGTTCAGATACGGCTCCATCGAAGACAGTGTTAAGTAAGCTAGCTCAAGACTCTAGAAGAAGGACATACTATATAGGGCCCGAAAATGCTACGAAGTACACGACTGCTAACTCTTTACAAATCTTAAGTGCGTTTAATGGTTGAAATTAGCAGCCAACTCTGGTCTGGACCCCAAAATTCCTAAAACAAAAACCCTCTATTCTGTGCAGAAACGGTCCGTTATCGGTCCGTTTGATAGATTTTCCTAGCGTAGCAAAAGGATTGTAATCTTTAGAGCACAGGGGTAGGATAATAATGGTATCCTTGTCCTACCGGTATTTTAGTGAAAGATGCTCCGAGGAAGTAGCGTCATCGAATTGATACCGGTGCTCAGTCTGAAAACACGCCAACCGCATAACTAACACTTGTTTACAGTATAAATCCAGCAGAAGCTTTGGGATATGATTCTCCTAACTTCTATCTTTTTTTTATTTATTGCGGCTTTATTTATCTTACAATATTGAGAGTTATTGATGCTTTCTTCGTCGATAATTAAATATTACAATGCCTTTTACTTGTGTAAAGTTATTCAGTTACCTACATTCAAAATACATGACAAATCAAATACAAGGTAAACTTTAGAATGATAATTGATGCAAATTCAATCTGGGATTTGAATTATGTATGAATTTAGGCCCCAGAATTATTGAAATCGAACATAAATATTTCTGTTTGTAGGCCACAAAATTCGATTTTAATACGGTAACGAATTTCGCGATGGAATTTTCTTAGCAAATTTGAATAAAATTATTACATGTTCCAATTATGTAAACATAAGAAAAGAAAAAAAAAATTAAGTATTATCTTACTTATGAAATTTTTACTTTTCTCTCTCGTATAATATATTTTATAAATGATAACTTTTAAAATTGTGTTTAAGTATGAAACCATATATGAGGACTTTAGGGAGATTGTTACATCATATTTGGGGATGTTGCATAGAGGTATTTTACTTTCCACATGTTCGAAATATTGCAACTGTTAAAATATGTGAACTATCACACGAACCACCTTTCGATCGTTTTTGTGCTCCAGATTGACCAGACCCGAGATTACTATTTTGTTTTAAAAAGTTTTATTTTTCTATGTACATTTGTGTAATATCCTTTTTATATAGTCAATTATTATTACTTTTCGTTTATTAAATTTCGAATCCAAAGTATACAAATACGTCTTTTCAGCTCTTTACACTCGTTGACAAACAAAAGAGAAAAAAAACAACACAACACAAACAACTGCTTTCAAGTCAGACGTTCTAATTTTAAAAACTATTTAATTAAGATTTAGAATTAGCACCTACCCCGACGACCTTTCGGCGGGTGGGTACTCTTTTTCCCGATATTACATTTGTTACTTAAATTTTATATAACTGCTACACTAGTGTTTTAAGTTTGCTAGTAAATGGCACGGATGTGTCGAAATCGGTAGCAGATAAAATTTAAGTAACAAATGTACAAAAAAACAAATCTATCAAAACAAAATCTCTAGAAATTGTTAAATACATAGTTAATGCCGAAGAAATACAAAAAACAGAGATTACTACACTATTCAACTGGACTTCACCAGTAGTTCTCTAAATAGTAGACCTCGTGTCTATAATTTGAATTTTTGCTTTCTCAATTAATTGATTAAAACCAAAATTTTCCCTAAATCAAGGGATTTTTCACTAGACACATATACGAGTGTACCTTCCTGCTTAATTATAAATTATTTATTATTTTGTTTTCAAAAAGGATTTACACAATTTTACAAAAAAGCGTCACTATCTCAATGGCAATTCTTTTTCGATAACATTATTATTATTATTCCATAACCTAATTTTTTAAATTTAAGAAAGTCCAAATAAACACGACGATTTCACATTTGAAATTAATAAACTTTACTTAACTACAACGTACATTTCCCTTCCTTCTCCCAACATTTAACAATGTACCTAACCTTTGACAAGGTGTGTGGCCAATATTACGTACATGTGACATTTCGAACAATAACTCAAGAATCTCTCAGTCTATTGAAGTAACCATTCATTAACGTAAGTATTGATTAACTCCTATATTGATCTTTCATTATTTCTTTAATATCGACTAAGTTAAAGAAGCCCCCGTACAATGACCCATAGTGATCTCTCAGTGTGTTTAATTGAAGTCTATTGAAGTAACCCGTGCAAGCGTCAACTCCTTTTGTGATGATGACTTTCATATCGATTCTTACGGATACTTGTGCAGTGATCAATCCCGTGATCCCTCAGTACATCTGTTATTCGATGACTTCAATATAATTTTTACGAAAACTTGTGCAGTGATCACTCCGGTGAACCTCAGTGCCATAACATCGATTTTTACAAAAAATTGTGCAGAGATCTAATCAGTGATCCTTCGGTGCCGAATATGGTATAGAAATTAGGGAAGTGATCAACACAATGATCAGCCCAGTGATACCTCGGGGCCGTAATATCGAATCTCACGAAAACGTGCTTTGTTAAAATTAAGATAAATCGGATTCTTTCATAATGACCACTGTTTACCAAGCTTTACCCATAGTTGTATCACTTTGTAGAACCATGTTTATTGATTACAGTCCATTGATTCACACTACTTACAGTCAATACATCGATCTACTTGTACTAGTTGATTAGTCAGACATCGCCGAAAAAATCGAAAGTTGACTTGAGAATGAAATTATATGTAAAAGTCTCTATCGTTACTCGTAAACACCACCAAATCAAGAAGCTAATCAAACAAAATGTTGATGTATTCGGGGTCACTGGTAATATACCGGACTGTAGAGGTGATGCATGGTGAGATGACGAGATCAAAATCTCAGAGAAGAAGAAAACATGGTTGTGTTTGATAGAGTCTGGGAGTGCTTCTAGTGAAGAGAGAAACCGAACGAAAGAAGTATAAAAGAAATGCAAGAAAAGTGTTAGAGTGAAAGAATGAAACAAACGCTAGGAAGAGGAAGAGGGTATAGAGGGTATGATCAACCACTTCCAAGAAAACATTAAACTGTTTTGGAAGCAGGTCAAAAGATCCCGGAGTGGTAGAGAGAACGGAAGCATGAAAGTGATAAAATCAAAAGATTGAAAAATTTTGACAAATGAGGAAGAAATAAAATAGAGATTGATGAAATATTTTGAGGAAGTCTTCGAAAGCGTCATGGATGACAGTTATTCCAATAGCGAATCAGAGGCCCTAGCACGCTCGCTCTATAACGATCGATAGTATAACTATCGGTAACTTTTCATCGTTCCCTAGGACAACTGTACATCGCTAACGTACAAACAACATTTGATGTCGAATGTGTTAAGGACACTTAGTCATTGTGAACTGTCACGTATTCATTGGCGATCTGTAGTCATGCTAGGGAACGATGAGAATTTACCGATAGTTATCGTATTGATCGTATAGAGCGAGCGTGCTAGGGCCTCAGGTATGAACGATGACGGAGTGAATGTTACCAGAATCAGCATGGATGAAATAAAAAGATCGATTAAATGTATGAAGAATTATAAGACTGTTGGTTTCGACAATATCGCTGAAGAATACTTTAAAGAAGATAGCCGTATAATTCTCACATGGTTGTGCAAACTTTTTAACCAGTGTTTAGAGGAGGGTTACACACCATTAGATTGGAGAAAGGCTGCTATCATGCCATTATACATAGGTAAAGGGTCAAGGATAGAAAATTGTTTGAAAGGGTAAGAATGGAAACCAAAGGTAAAATGTGGAATGTGCAAGATGCTTTTATGAGTGGAAGGGGGTGCATGGACCAGAAGTATCTCATTGCGGATGCTCACTGAGAAGTTTCTGGTATAAAACCAGAAACTCTTCTGTGCTTTTGTAGATCTACAAAAAGCATACGACCGCGTTAACAGAAAAAGCTATGGAAAGTGTTGTCCATGTATAGACTGAATACAAATCTTATACAGGCAATCGCGTCTCTGTACGAGGAAAGCGTTGCATGCATTATTATTATATTAGAGTAAACGGTGGTTTTACGGGGTGGTTCGACATCATAAAAGGTGTTAAACAAGGCTGCGTAATGTCATCGTGGTTATTCAATCCATACACGGACGACTGTATGCAAGAATTGAAAAAGACAGGATTGGCCGGAAATTGAATAATCTGAAAGTATGTTGTCTGTTGTACGCTGATGATGCGGTGCTGATTTCTAACAGCATAAAAGATCTGCAGTCACTCGTATCTAGGATGAACGAAGTATGTATGAAGTTAATGATGAATGTAAGTAAGTCTAAAGTAATGGTGTTTGAAAGAGAGATTACGAAAACAGTGTGCAATATAGTTGTTAATGGTGAATACTTGGAGCAAGTTGATGGGTTTGTTTATTTGGGAAGTATGTTTACAACTGATGGGAAGACTGATAGGGATATTGAAAGAAGGGTAAATGCAGGTAACTCCATTAATGGTGGACTGGATGCCATTGGCGCCAACAAAAAGCTCTCCAAAGAAGCCAAGCTAGCCGTCCGCAATAACAGTTCTGGTACCTACCCTGATGTATGGCAGTGGATGGACATGTAGAGCGAATGAATGAAAAAAAGAGTGTCAAGAGAATAAATGACGCAAATGTGAATGGTAGATGAAGTCGAGGACGCCCGAGGAAGACATGGACGATCAAGTGAATCAGATACTTGAGTCGGGCCATGTCAAGAGTCAGAATAATAGAAGAGCATGTATGAGAAGATGTATAAGGGCGTTTTCCAAAAAAGATGTCGGTGACGTAATAGGAATTCCACTTAAGTGAGATGCTGCATTTCGATAAAAAATATACGTAAATTTATTAAAGAAAGTATGAACTTCATGACAAAAAGTATTTAAATAGAAAATGTCAATAAACTTCGAAAATAATTGCAATTTAAGTTTAATACTATTGGTAAGAAATTCTTTTACGTCACTTTTATCATAAAGTTTATAAAGAAAATTAAAAGAAATTCATTATTTCAGATTTTTATTTACGAATTGAAAACACAATCAGTCTCCTAAAAAATATGAATAATCAAGCTTATTGAATTAAATATTAAGTTTTTCAATAAAAATATTCTTTTACGCTACTTTTGGACACTTTGTACTGTATATTTTGCGTTCTAGAAAGACGAATATAAGTTTTTGTTTTACGAATGTTTAATTATAACAAATTTAAAATTAATCATGAACTATATCAATAAACAAAAGAACAAATTTCTTTGAGATATAATAATTGATCTTAGAAAATAAATCACAGCAATAACAGGACAGTGGCGTAAGGGGAAAAATTTGGTAACGTTTAGGAATTCTTAGGCCTCGGCCAGACTGAGAGGCTTGCCCGGTAGCGACAGCGGGCGCGAAATATCAGTCGCATGTGTACGTACGTTGTGGCTACACTGCTGAAGGCGCGACAAGCGACTGGTATGGGAAGAGTGGAAGATACTCTCAGTATCACCCTGGTGTTAGACCACCATTCAGAATTGAAACGTTGCTTAATAATGACTTTAACCGTGTTTAGTGACTAGATCTGAATAGCCAGGTACTTCCCCACCTTCCTCTTCCCCACCTTCCTCTTCCCCATCTCCTTCCTGTCCCCACTTACCTTCAGCCTCAAACGTACCCCAATTGGGGATGCCATAGTCTCACTGGCTCCAGACGGGAGCAGTTAAGACTCATGTAAGGTATTCTCTATAAAAAAGGGCGATTTTACGTACTACCGCCACCGTGGAAGGCCCCCCGCGCAAGTACTTTTTCTTCCACTTGTTCTTTTTTCTTTTCTTTTTATTTTCGTTTCTGTTCTCTCCAACGTCTTCTTTTTTCTATTCTTCTTTGGTTAGCTCTCTGATTATATTTTGATGTTATTTTTGTCTTTGTAACTCTTTTTTCATAAAGGCTTCATATTTTTCAGGGTCGTTTTTAATTTTGTCTCTGTACCTTTTTGATTTTTCTGCAGCTTTCAACGGCATATTTGAACATAAAATTAAAATAAATTATTTATAAAAATGCACAAATAATTAGATAGGTAATAATGGGCTACACGTGCATACCGTGTATAGCCTGAAATAGGTAACTAAGCTGAAAGGGTATTAAGGTACTTGTTAATGTACACAACTTTAATTAGGTACAGGATTAACTAAAACACACAGGAACATAAATCATGCTACATTTTATACTTACTTAATCAAAATTGTATGAACCAGCTGATTTTATACTGAATTTCAGAGTTGCCTCTACAGTAATAGTTGCTCATATTGCTGTCTATATTAGTACTTCGACACCATTTCGACTCTTTCAGAATTAATCTTTAATAATCTTAATTAATAAAAAAAAGAAAAAAAATTATACACATAAAAATCAAATAATTTTTTCTTTTTAGCTATGCTGTTTTTTTTTTCAATGCTACATATATCACTCAACCCACATATCTACATGTAATAGTTACATTTTGAAGATACACGCAAAATATAAATTTATTTAGAAAATTGTAACACACCCAAATACACTAAAAGACGGACAGAGTGAACCGACCTTTAGAATTCCATTACGTCACTTTTAAGTTCCATTCACGAGACCGTTGCGTAAGAGAAGTGGCGTAATCGCGTCAATATTTTTTCGAAATGTATTTATCAATAAATTATGAAACTTCTGTTTGTTCTAACTAAACATTTCATAAAACAATAAATGAATCAATTTAATACAAAGTAGAGTCTAATACATTCTGGTAAATTACCTGGAGAAATACGGAAGCGTTGGTGGAACACTTTTTTAGTACAGCCGAGAACGACCACTTTTGTTACGATTTCTTGGCAAACTGGCTGTAAAAAACAAAGCATGGCCGCCCTTCATAGACTAAATAGGGTTGCTATTTTCGAAAATATTCATCAATTTGGTAATATTTTTATTGGAAGACGTCAATAATGTGGTGGCGTAGGCGGAAATTCCACCATACGCTATTTCGTAGGACAACTCAATATCTGGTATTTAAATTATTTTGCACGATAATTAATCTATATTTAGGTTGCAAATCGAAAATATTATCATATACTATTAGTAGAATTAGAAATAAATACTGGGATAACATTAAATAACATTAATTTTTGAACTCTTACTGGTAGTGGTAGGTGTAGGACATACCAGAAACAGTGACCTGTAGTCTTACTTATTTAAAAATAATATCGAAATTTAATAGATTTATTCATTATTTTTAGTCCATAAAGGTATTTATTTGTTATTATATTGGTAAAATATATGGTTGGTCATTAAAACCTACACAACAAAAGTTACTGATCCTGAAAGTGATGGGACACTGACTTTTATCTATGTACACTTTTTTTGAAAAACGCCCATGAATGTGATTGAGTGTATCCCAAGACCGAGTTGTTTGGAGGTCCGTCCTCTCTGCTAACCCCTGCGTGGAATCGGCGTGATGGTTAGTTAGTTAGTTATATACCGGGCTGTAATAAATCCCGGTGTTATTTTAAAGCATATTTAATACTTCGGTATCTGCGACTACATAAATTTTAAACAAATTTACAGATAGACGAAATAGAAAACGGTCGAGTCTAAATCGTTAAAACAACTCGTCAGTCTGTCAACTAACCATTGAACTTTACTCCAAAGTAGGTTACAATACAATAAATAACTATATTACACAATTGCATTATGTTTTTTGTAAGTTGAAGGTTATTCGTATTAATTCCGCGAAATATTAAATATGTTTTCCTTTATCAAAACTTTTTCAATTTCAGGGCCAGTTACAGTTAGTTTGTAAGAGGTATATTATAGTATATAGGTAACCTTCTACAAGAACCCTTTTCGACATCATATATATGGAAGGGTGTTGAGAAAACCTGGAGATTTTCAATGTCATTTCTTAGAAAAAGGTTTTCGTGTTACCTGTCCTAAAATTCGTCAGTTCGAAAAAACATGAAATACTATTATAGCGATATTTTTGTAGTTACCTTCAATGGGAAATCTTATAAGGAAATGTCGATGAAAATGGTGAAGGGTTGATAACATTCATTTTTAAATACATCTATTTGAATTTCACTTTCGTTTTCTTGATTGAATGAAGTGAAATCTTGGAAGTGGAAATTAACTCATTTCCCAATAAACTCGTTGTCGATGACAATGTATCCTATTTTGGTGGTAATTACCCATACACACCCAGACGTATAGGCATTTCTCTGAAATTCGATGGCATTACGATGGCAATTTACGACCGGTAACTGCTTGAGTTGGCCCAGGCGATCTGTGTTCAATTCCGCAGCTGGCTAAGTACTCCATCACGACACAAGCAACATTTTCTGTTTACTGTGGTAGTAGTACGAGATATGTTCAGGTTATTCGAAACTCGGGGCTGTTAGGAGCAGTTGTCTCAGAAAATTTCACGTTTGAATTTCCTTCAAATCGTCATTCACCGAAAAATTGGGTTGTTTCAACATCCGTCAGAAGATTTCATAGGACCTGCTGATTCGGAAAATTTCATTGGACCAGTTGATTCGGAAAATTTCAAGTCTGAATTTCCTTCTGAAGCAACTCCATATAGCAACCCCAAAGATGACATAGGCCCTTATAGATTTTTTTCCTATTACGATGTAATTTCAGTGCTAATGTTAAAAATAGGATTGATCCAAAAAATCTGGTGATTACATTTATTACAAATATTTTTAAAAATTTTAGTTTTGACTTCGGAGTACTTCACATATTTTGGTTTTTGTGCATTATCAAATTATGATCAGTTGATTTGTTTAAAACAAAATTCATTTCATTATTTTTTTATAGAGAATATCCACCTACACTGAATTACTGTATTCATGGTAAATATATGGAGCCTTTTGAAATGGTTAACAAACCAACATAAAATATTGCATAACATTAGTTTAATGTAAACTTAAAAATTATATAAATCCTTTATTACATATAAATATAGCATTACCTCCGAAGCTTCGTTCGTAAAAGCAAAAAAAAAACATAATATTAGCTCTCTTAACGACACGTTACGAAATGAAACCATCAATTTAAAGGGGGTAATCCGACAGCTCAGTGTGAAATTTTATTATTCAATTAGTCATGCCTCGTGTATACAAATGATCACGCAGAATTTGATTACTGCCGTATTTTTCGTAACGGCTCATAAATCCGATACAGAATTTTACACCAATTTCGTCACGCGTCATTAAGGATTCCATTATTGGGAACCTCGAAGTAAACAAGTGTTGGGTTTGAAGTACGACATTGACTGACTTCGATTACAGTGTTTGTCGATAAAACATGTTCTAACTAGATACAGGGTGTTTTAAGTATTCATGCGAAGTTTTGAAGAACATCTGGGTAATCTTAATATAAAAAAATGAACGTTTCTTTGTTTGTCCTATTTGTGGTGTCTAAAGCATTCATCCGAGTGCGATGAAACTTTGGTGATTTGGCAAGTACATGCTCGTAAAGGTTTCTATATATAGTGCAAGTGAGCTCTAGCGTTATGAAATTATTTTCTATACCATTCATCTGATTGTGATGAAACTTTGGTGAGTTGTTAAGATGAAACCCGGTGGTGGAGAAATTTGAAAAATAGATTTTAATAAATTGTTGCTATCACTGTTGCTCTTACTCCACCGGATATTGAGCGAAAGGGACAATGCACCTCGGGCTTCTAATACCTAACTAAACTCGAGGTTTTGTATTTCCCTCTTTTCTCCTCCAAAAGTGGACTGATTTTCATTTTTTTTTTTACCTACATAACTACATAAGAAAAAAACTATTTTTTGTCTGTATGTTTTGAGTTTTTTAAAAAAAATTGTCTAGTTTGTATACCAAACATATTCTGACGGCGTTTGAACCAGTCAATTTTATTGATTTTTGGAAGGTCATAACTTCTATAAAAAGTAACTTACCAAAAAAAAAAAAAGTACCGACACTCTAGTAGTTGTTGATCTAATTTATGTAAAAACGATATTTTCTCTAGGGTTAAATTCCAGAGAGATAAATAGGGAATACGTTTGTATGGAAAAATCACCGCCGGGTATCCCCTTAAGTGCATACCCGCGAATCTTTGTAAATATATACAATAGTGATTTCTGGCATTATGAAATATATCAATTTCACAATTAATTTTTGAAAAATGTAATGTATTTCATTTATTTTGAGGGTACGCGGGAGGGCGAAGGGAAAACGCGAGTGGGAAGGAGGGGAAGTTTGAAAAATAACGAGATAGGGGAAGGGGACGTGGAAGGGGAATCCAGATGGGGTGAAGGGGACGAAGGAGGGGGACGTTGTAATATAATATTACGGAAAAATCGTGTGTGTATTTTCATAATGGGCAATTATTTATTCGTGAGTAATTTTCTCCTCTTGTAATTTCCGCCTGCATAATTTCATCGTGACCAAGCAAACTGTACATAAATGTTTACTGACAAGTATCAACTATTAGGAAAGAAAAAATTCTCAAACTTTTATGCATTCATTAATATTAGTTTATTCAATAATTTATTTAAAAAAATCACCTATAAACAAGTTCTGCTGGAAATGTTTTTTGAATGTCAACTACTCCCAACCATGTGGAGCCAGTAAGACTATTGCATCCCCGATTGGGGAATGTTGTGAGGCTAAAAGTAGGGAGGAGGGAACGGATATGGGGAATATGAAGGTGGGGAAGTACCCGAGTAGTCAGATCTGGTCACCAAACACGGCTAAAGCCAATTTAAGCAACGCTTCAATTTTGAATGGTGTTTTTACTCCAGGGCGATACTAAGAGTATCTCTTCCACTCTGGAACTTATTTTTAATGAATATTTTTGTGAAATAACACAAATTATCTCTCCTTGCTATTTTTTTTTCAATGCCGTCTTTATTATTATAATTTATGTTTTTTAATTTTATTTTTGTAGAATTTTATGTAATTGTGGAAAGGGGACCTCACACGGTGGCACATAATCACATAATGATCGACAATACGTAATGTCCTTGCATCAAGTATATGTAATAATAAATACAAGAATATGTCATTATTTAAATTTTTTATGGAAAAATCACCTTCTAACTACAAAACGTCCAATTCACATTTTTTGTTTTTTACATAATATAATTGCTTAAATTGTTAACAAAATATCCTAAAACCCTAATAATTTGCATCAAATGTAAAGTACCGGTACGCTCTGTCTCTAAAAGGGTATTTGTTATTATAAAAAACAGTGCCTCAGATTACTCTTGATTATACCGGGCACTAAAATCAGCATCACTCCTTTGTAGTTGGGGGTAGGTAGGCACCGTTACTCGCCACGTGTTGTGTTCACGTGCGGATTTCCATTTTATCCCCAAAACATAACGTGACACAGACATTAAACCAAACAGAACCTTTTTCCCAGTCGTAAAACCCCGGCCGCAGAGAGTAGGGGAAGGACTTTATCGCTATCGGGGTGTGACCAGGAAGAAATACTGTATTGAATTTGTTTGGAAAGGTGTATTATTTTTAACTGTTCAGCCTAAAAACATAAGATTTTATAAGCTTTTTCAAGTTGGATGGGAAAAGATTTTAATAAATTGGATACGGTAGGGTTCAAAGGAACAAATCAAGCAGTCCACAACGGAGTGCTGGTACGTACCCTGATGTACACAGAGAGATATGGACAAATATGAGAAAGGATGATAGTAGACTGAATGTTGTAGTAATGAGATTCCTAAAAAACCTTAAATTATAACCTTGTCACAATTGTGGAGTTTTGCAAAAAATGCATGCCTGATATAACCGTAATGGTAAGATTAAGAATTGGACCATTAGCTGGATTGAGAATACAGAGTAGAAAGTAGTGTATGGAAAATATAGTACGTGAATGATGGGTAGACGAAGTCGGGATGCCTATTGCTTCGGATACTAGAGTGGGGCCATTTCAAGAGTCTGAATAACCGAAGGGTATGTTTGAGACGATGTTTGAATGTGAATGAAGCAAGGAGTGACTTAATCTAATAAGTTGGATTTCAATTTAAACTGAGCGATTAAAATTTTAGTAGTAGGTACTACTACTACAATTTTGTTGCAGCTTAGGTATTGTAAAAGCCATAGGTGTCAACTTACTTATTTTTTTTAATGTGTTAGGTCAATTATTGATTTATGATCAATATCTTGCACAAATTTAGTGTATATTATTTATTAATGTTATTTTATGCGAAATCATACAAGTTAATCAAATAAAATTTATTTATTTATTTACGAACTCGCGACCTTCGGATTGGGAGTCAAGAGCCTTCCCCTTGACCACGCTGGCCATCTAATGCAGTTTTTTTGATGATTTCCAAATAGTTTTCTAGGGCTAACTGAACTACTACCATTGGGGAAAGTGTGTCACCCCATCCGGAGCGGGAAGGTTAAAAAAACTGTTGGTACCTATAGTATAAAAAATCACAAAATATTTTATTTGCTGAAATTACCAAAAGGAAAGATCTATAAAAGCTTCAAAAATAAATAAAAAAACAACAAATAAAAACATCATAGGAGGTAAATAGGAACATCATAAAAGTGCCAAGAAATCAAATCACTATTATGTACGAGCTTTATTCATTGAGCTACTTCGATCTCATAAATTTATGTTGTAAAATTTGCTTGCTTTTTGTGTTACACTACCAACAATCTCTACTTCAATCGTACCTTCTAATAAAGTAGGTAATTGTCTCCCTTAAATAAAT
Organism: Limnephilus auricula; assembly: GCA_951813805.1. Classification (NCBI taxonomy): domain Eukaryota; kingdom Metazoa; phylum Arthropoda; class Insecta; order Trichoptera; family Limnephilidae; genus Limnephilus; species Limnephilus auricula. The sequence continues at coordinate 27,284,585 of OX638406.1, read as the reverse complement.
TGAACCTTTTTATTCCTTTCCCACGATAAACAATGTGCGACATCTGCAGTTGCCGTAAATAAATAATAATACCGAATAAACATCGATACAAAATCATCTAGCACCACGGTTCTCATATAAAATTTTTATAGCCTGAACCAATTTATGGTCACCTTACAACAAAGCGAGTGGTTTCGCTTCAAAAATGTCGTTGTTTGAAATGAGCTACTTACATATATATTTTCAAATTTTTATTCGGTTTTGAAGATATTTCCAATTTAATTTTTTTTTTTTATTGTTAACTTTTTAACTTAAAGAGTTAAACCTCAAATTACAATATTTTAATTAATGAGGATAATATAAGCGAAAGTCAATCGAAAATCCGAAACAGTATCCGTATCTTTTTCTGATTTTCGATTGACTTTCGCTAATATTATCTTCAATAGTATAATTTTTTTAATCAACTTTTCAATTTGGAAGGCAGGTATAGGTGTCGCGTCCCAGAAACCATTTATTGGTTCACCAACGCATCTGCCATAGGTCACCCTAAGTGGTTCGCTACGTTTGGTGACTTTGGGTGCCCGGGTTCATGGGGTGAATGAATCTGCCCACCAGTTACGTGGTAGGCCGGAATGGAAAGGGCTGGTTGAGGGAGACTTTTTGACCTCTTCAACAGGACCCCTTCGTCTTGCTCCGAAATATAAGGGATGGATTCATACGTCCGTCACTCCTGGATATACTGACCCCCAGATTCCTACCTGCTCCTTATACGTATATCCTTCCCAGGACTTCTACTCCTTCATTTCTTTAAAATACCTTCCACACAGCATATCCTAAGATGACGTACGCCATGATGGGAATTATATTTTTGTGTATGTTAAGACAAAAAATCTCCTTCTCAAAACAGCAGTACTCTTTTGAAAACATTATGCTGTTTATGTTAGCATACAAGGAAGGTGATTATGTATGACCAATGACCATTGAATAAATATTATATTTTTGAAATTAGCTTATAATATTTTTTTATATGTTTGCCCTGAAGAAGGAACGGTTGTTCCGAAACCGGTCGGCGTGTAACTAAATAAATAAGTGGTTGTAACTAAGATATATTGTTTCATTTAATTATGAATAAATATTAACTTCTTATTTAGAGTTGAACCAGTAGCCTCGATCTTTCTAACCCAAGAACGAATTAAACATTTACTGGGACACAGCGTAGATCATGTAATCCATATTCAAAGTGAAATAAACGCCGAATAATAATGCAAGAATCACTGTTTTGTAAAAATGTTTTACACAAAATGCAGGATGTCCTCCCGTGAAATGATCTATTGCGACTAAATTTGATCCGAGCTACTTATTCCCACCACCCGCGCCCCTGTCTAGGGCGGTGCATGACCACAATATATATTTTTTTAAATTCGTACATCTTTATGGCCCACCCTGTGTTTTACTATATTTGTTATCAATATTGATCAAAATACAAATTAGAATGCGCGAAACACCGCTACTAAGTACCATAAAATAAATTATTTTCTGCCATTGTCCGGCAGTAATGTCAACATACTACACTAGCACCTCTAGCAGCCGGCGCTGGTAAAATGCCATTATTTTCTGGATTTGGGCATATCATTACTATTCTAGAGTTTGTTTTTAAGTAAATAGATCTAATTACATCTTTCCCACTTCCTTTCATTCCCGACCACCTTCAGCTTCACCAAGTAATCTAACATACCTATCTTAATTGAGGATACAAGAGATTTACTGCGTCAGGCCAGTTAGAACTCTTGTGCAGAATTCAAATTCAAGAAATAATAAGAAATTGAACTTTCCATATTCTCAGATGAACGTATTTTTTTAACTTAAATTTTTTTCTCAGCCTTTAAAAAAGCATGCATGAGGCCTACGTGTTTTGTCCTATTTTTTTCATTTCGGGAAAAAGAGCAAAGCAGTTGAGTGAGAATTAGACTTATTCCCTTTATTTACACAATCATTGCGATAACTTAGAGCAGCAAAGGGTTTGAACACAAGAAGCTGTAACTTGGAAAAAAAGTAGGTACAAACACAGATAAATATGTAAGGTAACCGAATGGAACAATTCTTTCTAGCATTGGTGAGGATTGAATTAGGTGATTCATTTTTATTAAAATATAATTTTTTTACCTTTATATGGCCTATGTTATCTTAGGGGATGCTGTGTGGGGGGTCTTTTTACAGAAATGAAGGACAGCAAGTTTTGAGATGGAAAAATTAATGAGGGGTGGGTAGAAATTGGGGGTCAGTGTTTCCAGCAGTGACGGACGTATAAATCAAACCCTCTGATAGTGCAATGCCATATGTCTAGATATTCCGTTTGGAGATGTCAAAAAACCTCTCTCGACGAGTTCTTTTGATGATCCACCCCGACACACAGTCGGTGGGTAGACTTATCCTTCGCCAAGAGCTAGACTAAACTCACCCTACAAACCTTAAGTAGTACATTTTAATAATCGAAAAGTGCATATTAATCATTATAATTATTCGTTTTATTGTATTTTAAGGTTATTTAAGGAGAAATTAAATACATCTATTGTTCAGTCAATGGCACCGTTCCTCTTCACATCCAATGCTATGCTGTACCGTGTGGTGTTTTGAATAAATCGTACTTTATTATAAGTTCAAAGAGGAATGGGCTATCAACAGAATTATGCATTACCTATATTAAAACTACAAAAGCAAGATCTGCTAAACGTCTGGTTTCATGTAACTCCATAAAATGGTGCGGAGTCTACACACTAGCATACTCCTGCTTGTTTCTTTTAGTGCCATCAATCATGGTTATCTTTGGAAGATCCATGAAAAATGCAGCTACGATTATTTCCATGGTAAATCAGTTAGATCCTCCGCTCTGAACTCAAAATTTTGGACTTATATCCCGACAAATGAATAAAATCATTGAAGAAGAAGATAACAATAATAATCTAAATTAAAACATGAAAATGAACAAGGAACAGAAAAGAAGATAATGGTCGCAACTGGGACTAGAACCTAGATCTCTCGTCTTACCGGGACGTGCACTCTGCCAATTCAGCCATTGCCACCTATTATAAAACCACCGTGTTTGTCAAAGTCATATTTCAAATTTCAGAATTAACAATATTTTTAATGTTATGTTTTTTTTCCATATTATCGGCAGCTTCCTTTTTCATTGGAAACAAGTGTTAAAAGAACACATTTGTTATCTAGAAAATGTCTTGGATAAATATATCCGATTATATTTATATGGAACACCTATTAACTTTTTATTAATGTCTAAATGAATAATATTTTGTTTATAAAAAAAACTCTATTTTGAATTAAATCATTCAAAGATTAAAAATGTCTACAACTTGTTATAAATGATAATGATAGATTTTATCAGTATTTAATTGTCATTTAGAGAGACTACCGTTCAGAATAGAAACGTTTATATTTATTATATAAAGTGAACAGATCTGAAAAGTCACAAACATTCCAATTTTTCCCTTCCTCATCTTCTCTTGACCAACTATCATCATGCTTTCTAAATCCAACTTACTAACAATCGCGTCATCTTCCCGCAGAGATAGGTAGAGATGCTAGACGGTCATACAATTTTGTATTGGCACACACTCCTTGCTTCAGTCATATGCACCGTATTATAACTCGTATATTCTGACCAAACCAGTTGTGATTTTGTATCAATTTTTTTATATCGAGTCATTTTTGGACAAGATAAAGTCAGCCTCGGGATATTAATGTCAATGTTTTGTATAATTTAATTAAACGTAACTATTGTCAGTGTAAAAAAAATATACATAAAATTTTCGCAAAAGCTCCCAAGAAATATTACACTTTATAGTATTTTTTTCACTATTTAATTTATCGTATAAATTATCAAGGGTGGTTCCATTGAAACACTTGCTTGCGAAAGAAAATATGTTTCTCAAAATGGCGTTGGGCTTTCTGTTTAGTGTGATTTGTCTGGAGCTAGTGGGACCATTATATCTATGATTCGAAAAATAAAGTGAGACTGAAATAAATAAAAAATCAGAAGTGCCTAACTCTTCAAAACAGGTAACAAAATATTAAAAAAATATATGTTATAGGGTGTTCGGGGGTAAAGTGCACTAACTTCGCTTCTACATGATAGCAGGAGTAAAAATTTTAACAACTTTTTTCTAAATTCCGTACCTTAGTGTAAGGTATAAACTTACCCGATAAATTTACTTTGTGGCCGCCGGGCGCTATTGTGGCGACGTTCGATAGTTGTGATTGTTACGTATCGTAACAGCGGAAAATAAAAGTGTTGGCCGCACACGCCGGACTAATTTAATAGTAAATAATTGGGATTTCGAAAAAAAAAAAAAATTTTTTTATACTTATGCTGTCATGTAGAATCACTTCCCGAAGTTAATGCACTTTACCCCTAGCACCCTGTATAAAACCATTTTATTGGCAGCTATCTGCATTTTACGCAACAAGTAGACAAGATACGATTAGCAAACAAGTAGTGGAAGATACTCTCAGTATCGACCTGGTGTAAGACCACTATTCAGAATTGAAACGTTACTTTAAATGGCTTTAGCCGTGTTTGGTGACCAGATCTTAATTGCCAGGTACTTTCCCACCTTCTTGTACCCCATGTCCTTCCCTCCCCATTACCTTCAGCCTCACAACATACCCCAATTGGGGATGCAATCATCTCACTGGCTCCCGGCGGGAGCAGTTGAGACTCTTGTGCGGTATTCATATTTAAAAAAAAATTACTGCGAGATAATCTTGCAATCTTAATGTAGGTATGTACTTCTAATTTCAACTTTTAAAGTATCAGAAAAAAATCTATGTTGGTATTTTCTTTGGTATTTATATACTTGTCTCTAGATCAAAATTAATTTAAAGATCGACCTAGAAACAAAATACAATTCGGCCATTCATTAAAATATTTGTGGCTAAATAATATAACGTATAATAATATAATTATGTAGGTATATTAGGGATCCGTTTTTTAAATTAACATGACCGTCGCGGTCCGGAAGGGAAAAGCCTAACCCCCTCCCCCCCCCCCCCCCCCCCCCCCCCCCCCCCCTCCAGTTCAACAATGGAAATAATAAACTGTATTATTTAAATATGTGTACAAACAAAACGATTGGGTTCCAGAATATTATTTTATTAAATAATAGACAAACAAACAAATGTCATGAATAACAAGAATTACCAAGGGTTTTTTACAATATTAATGAGAAAAATGACATTTTTTGCCTGGACTATCCGTCCGATGTTTGGACTAATGTTTGTACAAGCTTGTTTGTACAAGCATTAAATCTTGGAGATGTTTATTGGTAAGTCTACCCCGGATTTTTTTTTAACGAAGTTCATCTTGGAAAATTCTGCTCCACAAACATAATATGTTGATCCAAACAAAGTGAGAAGTTTCGTGGCAATTTTTTATTAATTCTGGGTGTTTATCAGAACACACAAATTTTATCCAAAACTCTTGACAAGTAACTTCCTGTTTTTGGTGTTTTAAAACTGTATTTTCAGGGAAATCGCTAATTTACATCTGGATAGCAGCTTGATTACTCCCGAAAATATATGCAGCTTCATTCCTCCATTCATCAACAGGATGCAGAGAGTAAATGTTACTGAGGATGTTGACGACATTCTCAATTTTCTTGAAATATGTGAATCTGTTTTCAAATTTCAATACTTAATTAACAGAAGGTCCGCACAAAACAAGTAGGCGGTCCGGATCCGGACCGCGGTCCGCCATTTAGTGACCCCTGCTATATTGTTACCTATTCAAAAAATAGTTTTACATAATACGTGGCCAGCTTCAACGATCTCATTGGTAGTGCAAGCCTCAGGGTTGCTACCAAAACTGCAATCTTTTGGGCGTGCTGTCTCTACATGGCACGCGTCTCTCGACGTTGTCATCAATTGACAGGTGGAGCGTCAATCATCAGAGCATAGAGATGCAAGGTTTCGGGCAAAGGTGGCTCCGGACTAGCAATCCCGGAGCAAGATGGCCAGGGATTGTGGGCACAGCGGCTCCAAAGGCTCGGTAGGCGTCAGCAAGTTCAGAGAAGCCCGAGCCAAGGGGGCTCAGGCCAGAGGGCTCCGGGCTGTATCAGCATTATATTTTGTTACGACTTATACTACGTAAAAGCCGAAAGGTGTTAGACACAAATAAATAAATAAATTAAACCCTGGCTACGATGGTCAGTTGCGACTCATACGAGGTCAATTAATAGTTTAAAGAAATTGATGTGGCGTTACAAAATTGTATTATTTTTTTTGCGTGACGTCTTTTACAACTCTCATTCAATTATCGCTTATTAGTTTTGCATTTAAATTATTAAAAGCTTTTCACTTTGCCTTTATCAAAGATCAAAACATGCCACGGTATAGAAGTGGATTATTCATAAGTTGTGTTGGGTATAATGTTCATAAAATTAATACGGTTTAAGATCATTAAATTTTTATTGCAGCTGGGGTCGCATGCTTGTTATGCGGAATTTTCACAATTTAATCCGACCTCTGTTCTTATTAAAGTATTTTTTAATCAGATTGCTGTACAATAGTCACGACTGCCTGGAGCCTGTGGTAGCTACTTTGATATCCTCGTTTTATGTATGTAGTAGCAGGTGCGATACAAACATAGTTATTATGGAAACTACGTTTTAACTATTGCAATCAAAACCAAGCTGAAATGTGTAACGCACTTAAATATTTTTTAAACTAATAATTTTATAACATCTAGTTTAAATTCAAAGCCTACAAGTAATCAACTACTAATTTTAAAAAAATTAAATAGGTTTTGAAAGATGGCCGGACAACTCAGAATGGAATCAACTCAACACCTCATTTGAAAAGTCAATAAAAGTGAAAAAAAAATATATAAAAAAGGTTAGATTAGATTTAGTAATAGGCGATAATTTTTTAATGACTTTTCAATGGGGTGTTTAGTTGAGTTGATTTTGCGTTATCAAAGAACAATAAAAACATCATTTTACATTAGCTCCACACAGGAGGCCTCGAGGAAAAATGGGCCTCCTACCTCTTCCGTCAGGGCCTATGTCATCTTTAAGGATGCGGTGCCAAGGGGTGTTTGAGGAAAGGAAGGAGATGAAGTTCTGTGTAGGAATCTGAGGGTCAATGTATCCAGGAGTGACTAATTTACGAATCCAACCTTTCGAAGGCGAAATTCAATGGCCGGCTTTGACTCCCTTTCCGAAGGTCGCGGGTGCAAATAAATTTTGTTTCATCTCTGGCTGATGCCATTGAAGTAATAATCATGTTTTGTTTCACAGTGCTTTCACACAAACGAAGTATTGAATTTCGCAAGTCTAAATTTAAACTACCTAAAACTTTATTAGATAATTTTATTTTATTCATTTGTGTTATTTCACAATTAATTAATCAAAAATAATATATGCTATATTTGTGGCACGTTCCAGAGTGGAAGATACTCTCAGTATCGCCCTGGTGTAAAATCACCATTCAGAATTGAGACGTTGCTTGAAATGGCTTTAGCCGTGTTTAGTGACTAGATCTGAATAGCCATGTACTTCCCTACCTTCCTCTTCCCCATCTCCTTCTCTTCCCCACTTACCTTCAGCTTCACAACATTCCCCATTGGAGATGCCATTGTCTCACTGGCTCCAGACGCAGTTGGGACTCATAAGAGGTATTCGCTATAAATTTTTTTTTTTAAAGGTGATGGGTCGAGGGTGTTCAGATGGAAAAATCTTAGTTATGTTTCCCTCAAGCAATCTCTCCTGATCCAGCCTGCCACGCAGTAGGTATGCAAACGCATTTGCCTCCAAGACTTAGACCAACCTCGCCCCCTTGAAGCCGGGCACCTTTGCTTAGTCACCAAACGTGATGACTCACTTGGAATGACCTATGGAAGGTTATCCAATAATTGGTTTCCGTGGTGGCGGTACCCATACCAGCCTCCCAAATTGATTAAAAAATAGAGTTATGAGTTAGGAAATGCAGTAAGTAAGTAAGTAGGTACCTTTACAAAAACTGGAATTTATTATGAAAGGATTATGAAATGTAAAAATATTAAACGTTTATGGTGTTTCGTGAAGCTGAAAAAAGTATGGGACGGAAAGGAAAAGAAAGTTAGAGTGTATTTCGCTATTTATCTTAGTTATAATAATGACAATTTTATCTAAATTACACGTTATTATCGAACCGGTTTATGATATTACAACCTGAACTCTAATAGGATCAATGTCTATGTACATAAAAAAAATGTGCTAAAGGCTATAAATGTACGTTAACCCGACTCCAATACCAAGAAACTAAATACAACTCAATATTAAAGCGATTATTATTCAGGCCCATCACTGAAAATGGTTTTAATTAGTTGACAATGCAAATAATTTTAAACGTATTCCGTCGCGTTTAGAGTCCGTGCGGCCTATTTAAAATTCAAAATTTCTCGAAGTGGCACTAAAAAATAATTGAAGCATTTACAACACAAACGACAGTCGACAAAAGTTCAATTATTGCCAGTACGTCGGGAGAAACAATAAAATACGGAAGGCAGGAGAACAAGCCGTAACGCGGGGTAACTTTATTGGCAATTGCGAAACTTTCTTCGTCGGCAGTGTGCGAAATTCAATTTAAAATTTCCCTTCATTACGTTGCAAAGTTACCCCCGGCGTGCGAATCCAGCCCATTCTGCCACTGTAGTAGAGTTTTTAACAAGGATAGTTGCTATAGTGCTAGGCAGGGCTTTTATTGTGGAAAAATCGGTTGCGCATTTGACAACGCGTAATTGGTTATAGGATGTAAGAATTTTTTTATATTAGGAAGAAGAACAATGTCTTCAAAAAATTTCATTTGCAAAAAGTAAGTCTATTTTCGATGATTTCAATGTAAAAATATTTTTATAATGGTGATTTTCAAATAACAACATATCGACCCTTTGCAATAACAATGTTCCATCTGTTGCTTCAACGTCATGCGATAATGAACTCTAAGGTAGCTTACCATAGATCCCATAATCGCGTGATGTTTCCGCAACCTTGTTATAGATGTGGGAATGTGGTGCGGTGCAGACCACCAAACATGTGGTCAATTAATGCCCGCTCCATTCATTCCGCGGCGGGATTGATGATGTCCACAGAGCGACCCCTGAGGCCCTAGACTGGATCTCAAACCTAGATCTTACAACCCTAGACTTACAATCAAACTGATTGATCAGTTTAGTAAGATGTATGATAAAATATTGTACAATTAAAAACTGAATAAACACATAAAAAAAAGATGTCCTCCTGTGACCCTTACTATACGAAAGAAGAAGAATACCAAACACTTTTATTCTGTGTAAAATCGGTACCGTTTACGTTTGTCTTAATTGTGTAGCCAACAGTTATGATATTTCTGCCCTTCTCAGAACAGATCGTCCAATAAACGCTCGGATTGCCGGCGCTGAAATTAGTTTTATTTTTGTAGTAAATAACAAAGTTGTATCATTATTGACAAGTTGACATGCCACATGATGCCACAAGGATCTATGCTACTACCAACGTTGTTTTTGTTGCACGTCAACGATCTAGTTGAATGTGCTGTGCACCAATTCATTGCTACGCTGACGATGGCAGTGTTCACGAGTAATATATTTTTGATGAGATCCCTTCCACTTATGATGTCTGAAGAGCTCGGGAAGTTTTGAGATAAATAGTTGACCACCACCTCAAGAAAGTTCGTGCCTGGGGTAAGGTCGACCTGGTCAGTCTCAAAAACCCAAGCGTGTCGGATTTCGGCAAATAATAACATAATGATAACATAATGATAATAATAATAGCATAATGATAATAATAATAGCATATTAATAAGACGACGAGAATGACGAGAATGCCAACATTTTTATAAATACCAACCAGGAATTATTAGATTCCTGGTCACGCAAAACACTTCAATTATCTCAACCAAACGTATGTTGACAAACTTTCGTCAAACAAATGGTTGAGTATTGGAGAGTTGAGCGCAGAAATAGAAGGTTTTATGCTTGCTATTCAAGATAGAGTAATTAATACCAAAAATTATAGGAAGCATATAATCAAAGATCCAAATCAAATTGATGATTTATGTAGAAAATGTATGACTTTTCCGGAAACTATAGAACACATTATATCAGGATGTTCTATATTAGCGCCGTCTGAGTATACATTTAGGCACAATCAGGTTTTTAAAATAATTCACCAAAGTTTGGTAATTAAACATAACTTGATTGACTGTCATAATATAGTACCATATTATGAATACGAACCAAATTCATTTTTAGAAAATAATTTCTTTAAAATTTACTATGATAAAACTATACTAACAGACAGACCAATTGGTCATAATAGACCTGATATAGTTTTACATGACAAAATTAAAAAAATAACTTATATTATTGATGTAGCTATTCCAAATTCCTGTAATATTCAAAAATCTGTTTCTGAAAAAATAAGAAAGTATACAGATTTAGGAAATGAAATTAAAAGAATTTGGCATTCTCAGACTATAAAAATATTACCTTTTGTTATTTCGGCTACTGGCATTATACCTAGCTCTCTTATTAAAAATTTAGGCATATTAGTATATAAAAATGCAAAAATCTGTCATTTTAAATACATGTAGAATTACGAAAGATTTTTTTAAATATTTATATTGAGGGATCAGTAGGATTTATCGGTTAAATTAGGAATTCCACAGAGCCGAACCCTCTGATATGAAAATATCTGGAGACGGTGAATTATATTCCCATTTAATAGTTTGGTAGATTAACGTGTTGTTCTTGTATTGTTTTGTATTAATTATACTTATATAATACACTTGCATGACGTGGATTTACTAGATGATCATTTATATGGAAAAGTGTATGAAAGGGTTTAGTTTTTCCTGTGGGAAAAACTAAACCCGTTCCTGTAAATCTGGTGAATAAAAAAAATGGTTTATTTATTGTTATTAAGTTTATTTTGTAGAACTCCATTTTAATAATAAAGGGCGTAAACTTAATCTTTTAGAGCAGTTGGAAATTAATAAACATAATAATAATCCTAGAGCCATTTTAATAAATGAACAAAAAAATATAATATACTCACCGCTTTTAGATATGTTCAAACCAATTTTAAATACTTAATTATGCAGGATAATATATAAAAAAAAAAAAAAAAACCATGAGTCATCTTTTACAAATGACTAACAACATAATTAGAGTGCATAGCGACCTTCAGTTGAATTTTAACAATGCAATTTGGGAATTTACAATTAGGGAAATAACAACCATTAATATCTTCAGCAATTTTATTAAGAAATTAGAAATGAGTCATCGTAAATATCGATTTAGATTTAGTATAAATTCATCGTCTGTAAGTGGTTTGAACACCAGTTTGACAATGCCTTCAGAGGGCGAAACAGCTGTAACACATAATAATAATTACGAAGCAGAACTTGTTTATAATAAACTGTTTTTTATACATTGAATAATAATATTATTGATAATAATATTATATACAGATTTAGGAAATGAAATTAAAAGAATTTGGCATTCTCAGACTATAAAAATATTACCTTTTGTTATTTCGGCTACTGGCATTATACCTAGCTCTCTTATTAAAAATTTAGGCATATTAGATTTGTCAAAGAATTTGTATATAAAAATGCAAAAATCAGTCATTTTAAATACATGTAGAATTACGAAAGATTTTTTAAATATTTATATTGAGGGATCAGTAGGATTTATCGGTCAAATTAGGAATTCCACAGAGCCGAACCCTCTGATATGAAAATATCTGGAGACGGTGAATTATATTCCCATTTAATAGTTTGGTAGATTTACGTGTTGTTCTTGTATTGTTTTGTATTAATTATACTTATATAATGCACTTGCATAACGTGGATTTACTAGATGATCATTTATATGGAAAAGTGTATGAAAGGGTTTAGTTTTTCCTAAAAAAAACTAAAGGGAAAAACTAAACCCGTTCCTGTAAATCTGGTGAAAAAAAAAAAAAAAAAAAAAAAAAAAAAAAAAAAAAAAAAAAATGGTCATGTAAACATAATATGCTTACCAGTACTTGCAAAACATTAATTCATTAGAAATCATAGGTACTTGTAAAATTCATCATATCGGTTAATATTTATAATCCATAATATCTACCTATTAACTATTTTATTTTATTTTTATTTTTCTTTGCTCCTATGAGGACTTCTTACTTTTTATATTTAAATGTTTGTTCCTTTTAAAAATATCTTATATTTCTACATTTAACTCTTTTTTTAATTATTATTATTTTATTCCCACTTTTAACTTTTTTATCTTTGCTTAATAATTTAAAGCTTGTACTTTATACTTTATACTTATACTTTGTACCATATTTTTCACTTTACATTTATATTTTACCCTTTACCTACTACTTATAACCTTACTACTTACTTTTTACATTTTTTTCCTCATATTTAACTTACATTTATACTGTTAGTTATTCTTCGTGTTGTTGTACTATTTATATGTTATCTCAATTATGATAATGGCACATGTTGTGCCGTATATGTGGAAATAAATAAATAAATTAGGAGATCAATGACTGTCTGTTACAATTATAATGAAGCTCACACCCAATAAAAACTACATTGAAATGCTTGGAGTAAGTATATATATTAAGCCGGCTAATGTATCAGGGCTCCATCGAAGCCAGAGTAAATCTGGCTTCCAAGAAACTGGGCTTCTTGTATAGGGCTATCAGATTCTTCAATATCGACCAGCTGCTAACGCCCAAATATTGAATTTGGGAGCCACCATTTTGCTGGAATTAGTACCTTCCTAGAGCACATCCCTTAATCCGCCTAACAACGCTGCTCAACCTGGGGAGCATCATAGTTTCCTTGCCTTTACACCATACAGGCGGGTCACTCTTGTGAGGTGTCACATAAAAAATGTTATCCAATAATTTTGAATCATTGTCTAGCGCACAATATACAGGTTTTAGGCCATTTACCTACAACAGTTTTTTAGTAAAGAATTTTTCGCTCTTTTCATAATAATGGTTCTACAAAATTAAACATGACTATTTTTCTTTGCACTATTATCAATCTATGACCTCTGGGTCCAGATACAAGTATTCAACTGTTCTTCAAGAAGGTCATTGAGGAATACTTGGGCTTACTTTTCTAAATTCTCTCTGTATACCTTCACATTATAAAATAAAATAAAAATTTCAGAAAAAAGCATAATGGAACTTCACACAAAGAACTTAATAAATTGTTATTTCTTACGTTTGTCAATCCCACCACTTCGGTAAATATACCAAAGGAAGTTTGAGGCAATAAATCACCGCCAGTTCTTACGCCCCATGTTGCACTCAAATACTTTGGCTTTGTAAGCGACAGCGTCTTGACATGCCTTCTACAACTTTAACTGGAATGCAAAGTGTGTACACTTCAACAAAAAGTGCTTTCTCTTTGTGCTGTTAGATTTATTGATAACTGCTTTAGAATGATTGTTTTATAAATCTTGCGTTTTTTCTTGTTACCGCTGTTGACCAGTTTTTTATAACTATTATTTATAATGGGCGGTAAATAAATTTCTTACGTAAATGTAAAAGGATTTTTTATCGGGTTTTCAGAAATATTTTCTTGTGGAAATGAATGTCTTTTAAAATTCAGGTCAATTGATTGATGTCAGTAGAATGAGAACGAGTCGTTTTTCCAACGGTTTCTTGCTTAAAATGGTACAGTGTTGAACGGATTATTATCATCCACCTTTCCTCCTTCAATTAGTCTAGTCTTTTCATGACATCACTAAATAATTATCAAAAGTTTCACACACACATTCACACATAATAACACAAATTATTCCCATTTTGCGAGGAACGAGGAGAAATTTTGAATTTGGGGCCAAAATACCTAACCAAACATTGATCTAATGTGTCAAGATTTATTTGTGCCTAAGCTATGATTTTTTTTCCAGAATTTTTTTTTAATTCTATATTAGAAATGCATACCTACAAAAAAAAATTTATTAGAGTTAACCTTGACAAAAAAGTCAGATTTCGTGATTTTTCAAGGGTCTGCGCTTTTTAGCTAAGCCGCATTTAATTATCAATCATACAATTATAATATCCAGTTATTTTGTACGGGACTGCAAGTGTTTTTATTTAACTTCATTATGAAAAATATAACAGTGTTAATTTAAATACTTTTTGTAACCAATGTTTCATTAAAAACATTTACCATTTCCAGTTTTTTAAATTTCATACAAGTTTTAATTATTTACACGTTACGTCGTAATTATTTCGCAAATAATAAACCCATTACGAACACTTTTACGCGTAAAAATGCAGTTTGTATGTGCTTTTATGGGCTCGTTGCTAATTGCAGTTGGCGAAGCGCAGACTGCAGTAGTAATAAAATTAATCATTTGCAATCATTATCATTGTCACCGTTGAAAAGCTCATGACGGAAAAAGGTCGAAAATTTGGAAATTTTCTGCTTATTTTATGATAATTTTAAACGCCACTGATATTAATGACGGTTATCGGTTTATAAGTAATGCAGTCATGTATGTAAAATATAATCTCACTCAATTAATAGACAATTAAACAATTAACGTATACAAATTTCTGTTGTTAGTGCATGGGGAAGTACGTAATGTGAAATATTCCTGCATACTTTTTTTTATTTATTTATTTAACATTCTTTTTTTACATATTTCAACATTAAGTCCCGTTAAACTGATTTATATCAGTTTGTCAACGGGTTCTTTTACAAATAATTTTTAGAGAATTTATAAAATATACATTATATATACATACATTCACATATTTTTACATATTTATATAATTTTCTATTCACGCGTTCGAATCCGTTTCTTTGTGCAACAAAGAGGGTGTGTGGATGTGTTTGTAGGTATGATATGTGTTGGAAGTTAATACAAAGAAAAAATGTCAGAGTATTACGTCTTAATAGTAAGTCAAAACTAATTGTGGTCAGGTACAGTCGACGTTATTGTATAAAATTCTAGAAACTTCAAATATTTTTTTTGTGCTCACTGCTCCCGACTGTCCAAAACCAGTGGTACTTTACCGGTATGCCCAATTGGGGTAAGTTCTGAAGCTGAACCAATGGAAAATGGAAAGAGATAGGGAAGAATAGAGTTGAAAGGTACCTAGCTATTCAAATCTGAACAACAAAAACGGCTAAAACCATTTCAATTATTTTGACAATAGAATTCTAAGCAACGCGCAATGTTTCGATACGGTCGTTTTTACTAATGCGATACCGAGCGAGTCTACCCATCTAAAACGGATTATTCATTTACTTCAAATAAAATCGTTTTTTTTCAGCAATGTTTCATCAATACCGCAATTTTGCTTTGAGTTTGTTTTTCTTTCGCCGTATTTTCTGAGAGGAAATCCTCGTGATAAACATACCAAAAAATGTCACAGCAAATTCGGAAGTTTGCGAGCGCAACATTTCAAACCAAGTAAACCAGCGAATCTGTTCCGACAGGGCGCACACTGCAAGCAAATGTACTGTATATACACAGAGGCGAGATTCCGGACGTGGCTGTGAAACTGAGGGAAAAATATACTAAATAATCTTATATTTCGGTATAACACTGTTTGGTGTTTGATATGAAATTTTGAGGGATGAAATAGTCTAAGGACGAATGAACATGTTGACGTTTATGAATACATCTCTTAACATCAACCCTCACCAAAAGTGTATTAAGAATCAAGTTACGTAAAAAAAAAAAAACATAAAAACTCTGACGGTAAACACAAAAACCATACAATAAAAGCATTCATCAATATTATTTCACTCGTTACAAAAAATAAGGGAAACAAAAACACATTACAATTCACAATTCATTATAATAATGCCCAAAAATACGTCGTTATGTTCTCTGATTTCCTTAACATTTACTGTTTTATTTAATTTTTTAACTTGCAAAATGAATTTCAGATTATTACATTTTAATTGAAAATTATAATTTTATTGAGTCGATAAAATTAAAAATTTAAAAAGAAACTTTTCCTTTTTATCTACAATATACTACTACTTAAATATTACGAACTTTACACAAGACCACGTAATAAATTATTAACGGTAAATGATTAAAATAAATTAATAGTAAAGACTTAAAGTAGTAAACATAAACCTTACAATCTCCTTCTTGATAGCTTCTAAACGGAAAATAGCGTAAACATATAAGTGTGCAAAATAATGATACACTGTACTTAAAATAATTTTTAAGATAAGTTATTACGTATTATTGTTATACTGTGACATCTTTTGTTACGTTAGATAAAATTATTATTTTGTGGGTGTGAATTATTTTGTTAGTTAGAAAGCAAAATAATATTTATATTTCTCTCAGTATAAAAAAATAATTTAAAAACTTAATTAGTTGTGGGCTGTCTGTGAGTTATTATAACTAAATTTGAACAGATTGTGTGAAGCATTCAGAGTCACAATAAAGACATTTCTTTTGTTTACATTTTTTAAGGTTAATCTTGATAGGTAGAGTCAGATTTTATGATTTTTCAATGGCATACACTTTTTCGATTTTCAAGAAAGCATTGTTTATTTAGTTCTTTTGATGATTCTAGATTGTAGTTAATATAAATCACTTTTTATCCACCACTTTATAATCAAAATAATCGACATGTTTAAAACAAATGGTTTCTTCGTCAGGTTAAACATATAATCTAGAATGTTTTGTAGTAGTATTGTATAGTAAAGTAGTTTACGAATGCAATACTTTAAAACTGTATTTTTTAAAGGCTTGCAAAAGCATGTTGTTTCCAACGAATATCTATGAAAATCCCGAACTTAATATTCACATATTTAAAAATACTGATTTTCAACTCTCTTTAAAAATTTGCAAACTTTAGTTGCCTTCCTATCCCCTTTTCCCCTACACAGTCAACATTAGTTTAATAAATGATAACAGAAGGTTAAACATGAAAGCTTTTAGGCCAGAGCATTTGATACAATTACAGCATAATATACATTATGGAAAGAGGTTAACTAATTTACATTCAATTAATGTGAATTTTAAATTAACTTGAAATAACAAATCCTGAATAATTTACGATTCCTTTTGTAATAACACAATTAATATATTTGATAAATTTTGCAAACATAAATGATCATTCAGTGAAAGCTTTAATTTTGAAAATCAAATATTTGTTTTTTTATTAATATTAAGATATTTCATTCATGAAATAATATAGTTACATGAAGGTATAAATCCCGATTGGCAGGTGATAATTTATTTTTATTTTTTTAATTAAATACATCCTCAATAGTAGCACGTTGAGCAGAAGATAGTACAAATGGTAAGAAGGGGTTAAGAAGTGTTTGGCTAATCAGATTCTGTTATCAAACACTGCAAAAGCTACTTCGAGCAAAGTTTAGATACCGAATGATGGTCTTTTAAGAAGTATCATTAAAGGTCACCTTCCTTGAGCACTAGAACAGTGCATTTGATAACTTTACGATATATAAAACCATTTTATATCGATATACCGAGTATGGTTTCACTGTTGACAGCCGCAATGATATTGACAGGAACATAAATAATAAATTGGTATACGCTGGCAATACTGGCGCCTGTGTTTACGAATTCACACTCCGAAACGTCAAACGCCAAGCAATTACGTAATATTTTATTTATTTATTTATCAAATGAATTTTGTACATAGTATAGATAGTTTGTTATTTCATCCGCCATGCTAGGGATGTCCCTGTGTTATGGCGGGTGATGTTTACAGATAATATAACTATGAATTTATGACAATGAAGTTAACAGATAAAATAATATCACCTTCCTTGAGCACTAGAACAGTGCATTTGATAACTTTACGATATATAAAACCATTTTATATCGATATACCGAGTATGGTTTCACTGTTGACAGCCGCAATGATATTGACAGGAACATAAATAATAAATTGGTATACGCTGGCAATACTGGCGCCTGTGTTTACGAATTCACACTCCGAAACGTCAAACGCCAAGCAATTACGTAATATTTTATTTATTTATTTATTTATTTATTTATTTATTTATTTATCAAATGAATTTTGTACATAGTATAGATAGTTTGTTATTTCATCCGCCATGCTAGGGATGTCCCTGTGTTATGGCGGGTTATGTTTACAGATAATATAACTATGAATTTATGACAATGAAGTTTACAGATAAAATAATATTTGATAGTAATGAAGTATACAGATAATGAAACATTGAATTTATGTTAACGAAATTTACAGATAATATAATAATTGATGATAGTGAAGTTTACGGATAATATAACAATTATATTATTATTCGCTATATATATATAAAATTTGCGATGTTGAATTGAAATACTAACATAAATATGCATTGACGAGGTCTTTAGTAATATATCAACTATTTTTATTTCTCAAAAATCGAACGGAATAAATTTATTAAGTCTTAGATGAATTATTTAAGTCAATAATTTAAATCAATCATTTAAGACAATTTGGGATTGTACGACTTCCTTCAATTCGTTGGTTCAATCTGTTTATTGCGTTTGATACTGAAAGTATCTACTACTCTGGAGTGATAGCTGGTTTGTCGGTTGAAGCACATATTAAATGTTCACAAAATTTTTTATAAATTAAATGTTATTCTTATTACGACACTAGTGTTACACTTTTCTTGCTCACCCGTTAGTACCTATTTTCTACGTATCTAATTTTCCATTTGATTGATGAAAACATGTAAATAGTTTGAAATTCTTTTCCCATATTTACATTGCTACTCTATATTTTACAAGGACAACTGGCTACGAAAATCGTACGTCATTCTAACAGGGTCAAACGATAAATCTCATACAAAACACACATCATTAAAAACTAATCTACAATGTAAAAAGGTAAGTAAGTTTTACATACCCCGTCGGAGGTAAATGAATACTATCAATAAACATGTCGTTGATTCGAAATTCCGACAGTTTTCCAAATGTGGCATTGCAAAGCTTATCACCTAATAAAATTCCTTGTTATTTTACGATTTTGTTGAATATCATAATAAATTAACAACGCAAATAATTTTCATGGATCTAATTTCACAGCCACAAGATGGTTGACAGTTTCGCAAAATAATACGAACATTTATGTAAATTTAATTACCACGCCCAATTACATATTATATCAAAATGGTGGTTTCGTGATTTGAAGCCATTGACACAAGTGGATGGAAAACGGTATTGTATCACTGAAATTCCAAATATTATGATCTTACTGAAAATTTATTTATGGTAATAAGTCGATCTATGTTAATGTTAATAGTTGCCTCCAGACAACAACTAGTAAGTAAATTAATAAAACTTAAACATTGATGGAATGACCCTAATGCACTACCTTAGTCAGAATTAATTTAATTATGTTATGTTTTTTAAGAGGCTCACGTGCGTCTGGGGCAGCTAATAATGACCCTCGAATATTTAAAATAAACGATCGAAATGATTTTTTATTAAAGTTTTTCGAAATTAATTGTTGTTTTAAATATTTAAATGTATAATTTAGACCATTTTTAACGATCGTAAACGATCTTTATATGAATGTAATGTTCATAAAAATATGACAAAAAGCGGACCATATATTTATTTTGCTTGAAAGTCTTTTCTTTTAAATATTCAATACTCTCTGTATTCCCAGAGTGGCGGTACCCAAACCAGCCTCCCAAATTGGAGGCATTATCAAACTTTATTTAAATGGGAACGTTACCGCGCAATTAAAATGAAAATAATAAATATTAGAAAATTAAATTATCATCACGAAATTGAGTTATATTTTAATGTAATGAACTTCTGTAACGACAGATAGTAACTAGCAGTGAATTTGTCAACAATGCTGTTGAAGAGAATCAAGTCGGATATCGACATATTAAGCATCAGTGAAGCGGCCGTTGATATATTACTGCTTATGTTTTTTATGTACTACTCTATTTAAATATGTATTTAAAAAACGCACTTAAAAATATATTTATGTTATATTTTCAAAACAATAAATAAATTGATTTTAATTGAATTAAACATGTACCTACTTCTACATTTGTATGTTTATTGTTGTAGCAGTTACAGGTTCATTTCATAAAATCATTTTTATTAGATTTCATGTTGCATGAAAATAGTGAGCAAACAATATGAATACTAAAATAGATAAATTAAAATTATTCTATTAAAGATTTTATAGAAATAAAATGCAATTTGGACCAAGTTTTATTGCAATTTTTATTAGGATTACTCTGGCTCTTCTAACTTTTGAATGTTCTACCCATCAAAGTAACATATCATTGAAGAAGAGTATATTACCATTTAATCTTAACTAAAATATAAAAAAAACAAGACTCAGATAAATAAAAAGGCAACGGTAGCAACCTAAGAGTATGGATATTAGAGAGACGGCATGTGAAGTGTGCCCGCGCGCCCCAAGTGTGCCTTTTTGAGAATTCTACCCACATGGCTGACATTGGCTGTCACCATGTAAAATGGCTGCTGTCGGAACGTATTAAACGGCCAAAAACCAGCAGCCAATGTAAGCCGTTTGGGTAAAATTCTCGAAAAGGCACACTTGGAGCGCGCGGGCACACTTCACATGCCGTCTCTCTAATATCCATACTCTTAGGTAGCAACTGAGATACGAACCCAAGATTTCTCATGAGGTTCTAAGGTCGATATAGCAGCAAAAAAACCGGGGGAAAAAAGTAAGTCGAAGATAATATTATTAATTCTGAATGTGAAATGTGACAAAAGTGACTTAAAAATAAGAAGTCTCGATGGCCGAGTTGGTATAGGCCAGTGGTCGGCTAAGTGCGGCTCCGGAGCCGCATGCGGCTTTTTGGTCTTTTAAGAGGATTCCCGGCGGTGATTTTTCCATACAAACGTATTACCTATTTATCTCTCTGGATTTTAACCCTAGAGAAAATATTGTTTTTGAATAAAATATATATCAACCACTAGCGTGTCGGTACTTTTGTTTTTTTTTGATAAGTTACTTTTTATAGAAGTTATGACCTTCCAAAAATCAATAAAATTGACTGGTTTAAACGCCGTCAAAAGATGTTCAGTATACAAACCAGACAATGTTTTTTTTAAAAAAGCAAAACGTACAGACATAGAATAGTTTTTTCTTATGTAGTTGGTAAAAAAAAATTTGAAAATCAGACCACTTTTGGAGAAGAAAAGTGGGGAATACAAAACCTCCATTTTAGTTAGGTGTCAGTGCATTGTCCCTTTCGCTCAATATCCGGTGGAGTAAGAGCAACAGTGACAGCAATATTTTAGTAAAATCTATTTCTGCACCACCGGGTATCATCTTAAGTGCGGCTCTGCCACAAATGTTCACGGACATTGGTAACTTTACTACATTTACATTTGCTGGATTTAAAAAACAAGGAACTATGGAGCTCTAAATTTAAACGTCTTTGTGTTGATTTGGGAATATTGGAGAATAACAAATGTGAGCTTAGTTAACAACACAATAGGGAAGTTGAGTGAAAAATATTTTAACTTATAAAAAATATGTTCATGTAGATGACATAAAAACTTTAGTTATTTTTTAAATTTAAAGACTCGAAATGTCATTTTTCATTTCATGTTTTTAAATTTTAAAAAACACCATTAAAATGCACTTTTTTCGAAATGTTGGTAACTGAATTGATTACTACTAGTTAATATCTAAATACAACAACTTTTTTAATTTATTTTTTTCGTCCATATTAAGCGTGTCCCGGTTTTGTAAATATTTTCCCTTATATTTCACACAAGCAAGGACCGGGTTACATCACGAACTCTGCCGCACGGTATTATGCTCTTGCCGCCGTTTTCGCGGGCTTAATAAAATTCAAACTTGTAGAATTAATTTAATTATGAAAACGAACTTAAAAAAAAAAATATTGGTATTTAAGTTTGCTTGTGAACATTGATAAAAAAAAATAAAAAAGGACTCAACTTCCTTATTGGTCTACTTTCAAATACCTAGAGAAAGAAGACATGATCATATTCAACGCCTGGAATAGTATTCCTAACTCTTATGACCAGCTGGAAAAAAAACCGTCTTTACTGTTCTTTCCCTTTTCGGTTCTACATATTCACGCGAACCGTATTTTTGATAGATGACTTTATCAAGAGTAAACTGAGAAGTCGCCTTATTGATGAAAACCTGGAATCGTGCCTAAAATTAAGAATAACAACATACAAACCTGACGTACTTAAACTTTCCAAGGAGATGCAAGGATATTGTTGGCATGAAGTATTTGTTAGTCATTTTCATGATTTATATTTATGGATTCCTTTACATATTATTTTTATCAATGAACAAAATGTATATTACGTATGGAATCAAGTTTTATTCAGCGTACCCGTAATTTAATAAAGTGTTAAAATTATAATAAATGTTTGCTAAATCAATAAACAAATTTAGCTGTTAATTTTTTTATTGTACATATTTGGCTCTTTGGCTAATAAGTTTGGCGACCACTGGTTTAGGCGATTGTCCTGGTAAGACGAGAGATCTGGGTACGTGACCGAGTTACGAAAGTTACCTTTTTTATTTTTCTGTGGCGTGTTTTTTTTCATATTTTCGTTCGAATTATTAGAATAATCCTTTCCTTCGAAATTAGCTACAATTTTTTGCCATAGGATAGTAACCTTTGTGCTTTAAAACCTGTGTAGAGGACGAAACCCGAGTCGCTTGCGAAAAAAAACTTTTTTATTTCGTGAAAGAAACCTCTCTGAGGGGAGTCTGAAAAACGTTTTAAAAATGCACTCAAACATTATCTAGGGAAAACCTGAAAAATGTTTGTCTATCCTAAAAAACTGCCCAAATAATAATAAAAAAATATTGGTTTCAAACCCACTACCTCCAAAACACTTCTCATTGTATCTACCATTAAACCCGATTGAATGAAAATGGATGAAAAATAATAAAAAAAGGCTTCAAAAAACGTAAATCACTGTTAACCATTTTAACCAGGCGAACGCATCAGGCCATTACTTGTGTGTTTGTGTATTCCCACACATTGTTTTGTCTGACCCAATTTGAGGGCGAACACAGCTATGCAATTTTGTGTAAATTTCCATTACTTTGTATTAACAAGATCATGGCTAATGTGTTTTTACGGTTCGTTGTGCGCACTGCATTAAATAATGTAATAGGGAAAATGTCATGCATTGGACCGTAAAATTTTTAAAAGGCAGATGTGTCAATAAACAAGAACAAATTGCATTATGCGAAATTAGTTTTTTGGTTAAAAAAAAAAACAGAGTGACCCGATGTAGGTTTGTGGCTTTGTTTTATAATTTGAGAGGCCGGTAAAGGTACCGCCTCCTCGGATTTTTTTTGGATAACTTGGTTTGGTAATTTTGCAGAGGTGCCCGGGTTTGTGGGCTGAGGTTTGTTTAGATATTGGCGGTGAATGCGTTGAATAACCACCCATTGTGTGGCGAGCCGGTTCGGGAGAGATTCATTGAGGGAGACCATGTTGAAAAAATTTGTGTGTTAAGCGATGCACGATGGTGAATTAAACAGTGTAATGAAGTCGTTTCAATATGCATCCTATAGTACTGGAAAATGCAGGTCCCAGTATTTAATAACTTACGAATGTCTCTGGAGAAATAATAAGAGATATTATAAACGGAGAATATTTGTAGAAGAAAAGAGTTGTTCGATATTCTATCCTCTCTACCTACAAATTTAAATCAAATGTGCAGACGTGCTACGGAGTCATCTTTATGATTCAAATGCAGTAACTATGAATAGTTTAACTTATTTCTGAACTTTCTTCTGGTTGAACTCCTCGTTATGCGACGCATACTTTCCGAGGAGTTCAAGGTGACAACTGAATTTTAAAGAATTCGATAGATGCATTCAGGAATAAGACCTGCTACATTAAAACAGAACATGTAGATATAATCAATGACTGCTAAAAATCAACGCATTATGGAAAATAACACCATATCCTATAAAAACGATCTATTATTTTGCAATAAGTTTACCCTGCACAGTATTTATGTTATTGTATTGCTAACAATGTACTGTTTTTAACGAACCATTGCAAAACTGATAAATAAAATCAATGATTTCGAAACCGTTTTATAAGAAGGTACGAAGCCAATTGAGAAATATTTTATAATTATGCGTTCACGTACTATGAATATTTTACACTGTCAATATATTAAGTTATAAGTTATAAGCCACAAGGCTTATTAAGAAGTACCGCTTATTGAAAATGTACTCAACATCTTTGCTCTTTGATTTGTGAATGCCGTTGTTATTTGTTATTGTAATTGGAATCAATTGTTTTGTATTTTGGTTGGTATTGGTTACCAGAAAATTGAGTTGAAGATGAGGCGGTTTGGACATTGTTCCTACTTAGAAAGCCAGAAGGCCGATTTCCGCATAAAACAATGGCAGTAATTCAAGAGGCACGTGTACAATTGAACAGGTTTCTGATATATTACTAATGGTAGGTTCAGACTGGACGACGTACGTACGCATCGCTACTCAAACAATGCTTAGCAACCCATACATTTTCTATGAAAATGGCCACAGACATCGCACGTCGCGATGCGTGTGGCCAATGTGATTCTAAAACATAAATTTTCATTGAAAATCTATGGTTGCTAAGCAGTCCAGATATTGTTAGGCGTAGCGATGGGCACGTACGTCGACCCAGTCTGAATCTACCATTATACTACGGGATATGGATGCCTGAAAGCACCTTGTCAGACTAATATGTCCCTGGCCCCTAGCACAGTCAATCAACAAAGATTGATAGGATATTTTTCGGTAACTTCTCATCGTTCCCTGCAACTGCTGACAACCAGGTTGTGTAGTAAGTGTCCTTAATGTATTTGACACAGTAACTATGTGTTAACATTTTGACATTGTGAACTGTTACTCATTCGTTGGTTTCGTCTGCAGTTATGCTAGGGAACGTTGAGAAGTTACCGAAAGATATCCCATCAATCCTTATCGATCGACTGTTCTAGGGGGCTAGACCTAAAAAGGACAAAGGAAAGTAGTTGATGATGGTGATTTTTTTTTAAAGATAAACATTCCTGGCTTACAAATAACCTGACAATATTTTAAAATATCTTACTACCACTACAGTAAGCGAAAAACGTTGCTTGTGTCGTGAGGGAGGGCTTAGCTAGCAGAGAAAGGATGCCAACTCAATCATTGACCGTTCAAGATTCATTATAGCATTTAAATTAAAATTAAAAATATTAATCTGTTTTCTAAAGGTTATATTTAGGTGCTCTTAAAAGATGTTAAGTTTAAAATTTACGAATAATTTTTTTTAATATTGTAAACTATTAAAAATATGTTTATTATGAAATAAAACATACAACGAAGTTGCATTCGAGTTATCAAAACCCATTAAGGGATCGCCAATTGGTACTTTTGAAAAGTTAAACCCTATCTAACCTAATATGCAGACACAATATATAAGAAAAAATTTACAAAACATTTCACAGAAGCAACATACCGATACAACATATGAAGAATCACTTTACAGATATTTCACAGAAACATGTCTTATAAGAATTTATGAATTATAACCAATCATTTGATTATAACCAAAGGATTCAATTTTTTCCTTCTTCTATTTATTTTGCCTTGTAGCCCTTTATTTAGTTCTTTTTTAAATTTATTTTTATCTTCCAGGGAGGTTACATTGAAGATTAATTAACTTTGCTTACATAAATAATAACTTTGCTTACATAATTAACTTTGCTTACATAAATAATACATTTCTAGGCAGTATTCAAAAAGGTATCAGAAGTATCGATGTAAAAACTTCAAATTATCTAGTATGACCTCTAATGATAGATCTGTTATTTTACCAAAAACATGTTTTGGTTTTGTTTGGAAAAACAAGTTATTTTAGGAGGCTTTTAATGATTATACTTTTAAATCAAGGGTACACAACAGCTAAAACCACAACTAATAAAATCCCTTCAAAATACTTGCTACAAAAATAACCAACGAAAAACAACTTATTATGATGAGAAATATTTATGGAATAACACGTTTCCTCAATAATTGATTCACAAAGAGGGATGCTTATAAAAGTTCATCGTTCTATCGCACCTACTCAAATATTATTTTTCCTATTCATTCCATTTTCTACTCCATTAAAGATTTTTCTTGCATAACGGAATGGGGCTGCTACAGATGGAAAACACGAATAATCGAGAGATCTATTTTGAATAATTCGATTATTTCATTAATCGAAAACCGTTGGTGGGTTCACACATTTTTGAATCCAGTAATCCGTACTCACATTTGTAAAAAGCACAAAACAAAATAAGACTTGTAATATAAGGTTAATTCTTTATTTAATATGTGGAATGTGTACGAGTCGCTTGAAAATTGTCACTTTAGTTGGACAAAGTTGTAACTGACATTTTTTTCAAAAATGAACTTTGATCGAAAAACATTTCTTTTGCTAATATCTATAACCGAAATACTTTTCAGAGCCAAACTGTGTTGTATTTCCGTAGATTGACGTAGATATGACGACGTTTTGACATAATTTTTTAAAGCTTCTATTTATTTTATAAGGTTCTTATATCACTTTTAGTATCTGACAGTTGATAGTTTTTAGGAGGCACAGTGTATGTAGTTCATAACTATAGTTGGATAGGGTTCTAACTTTGTCTTACCGTGTTCTCGACGAATTCTCATAATCTATTTTACAATTGCTGAAGTTTTTTTATTTTCCTCTAAGATATGTTTAAATAAGTTTTTTATTTAAACATATCTTAGAGGAAAATATTTTATTAGAACGTGCCCCTATCTTGTAATTGCATCAGGGAAATTTAGTTAGAACCTCTTTCATGAGTTATGATGATCCAGCTAGTTGCATTCTGTTATTTCTATACGTTTAGGTGTGTTCTAAAATGGTACGTATACGTATAATTTAAACATTTCTCTAACTGACAAATATTTGATATATTATAATCAATACCAATGATGAATCGAATTTCCCAATGAAGCTTTCCGAGGCAGATTTAATCCCCAGTAAAGGTATTTTGTTTAAGATTTAAGAAAAATGTAACAGAATATCGACAAATTAATTATGAATAATAAATAAATTACTCGCATAAGGAAAAAAAATAATACTCGTAAATTTTTGGGATGGATAATTTAAAAAAAAAATAGTCTGTAGATAAACTTTTTTCGCGTCAGTTCTTTTTCAAGTGCAATAATTTTATTTCAGTATCACAACGGAAGAATTTAAAAAAAATATATATATTTATTCACACGGACATAACTCTTTTTTCGATTTTCATTGGTTTTAGAAAATAATTTGTTGACCAAACGAATTAAAATTATGTAAAACTAAATCGATTATTTTTAAATATTCGTAATCGAAAGATTTGATTATCATAATATTTCCATTATGTCCATTATGTATTTCCATTATGCCAACATTAACATTTACCATAGATATTTATCTCCGTGAACCGGAAATAGTATCACTTAGAAGGCTGTGCGTGCCACGCTTGCTTCCGTTCCATTCCCCGGAGCCTTAGATAAGGTTTTCTATCGAAGCCATTCTGGAAAACGTTCAATAATAAAATGTTGATAAATCCGGATTGAAAAGAAATCCATCAAACACGTAGTTTTGTTTAAAAAACGTATCTCGGCTGAGGAATGTAAGATTTTATTATGATTGTATTGTAAAAAAGAAGAATAAAGAAGAATGAGTAAATTGAATTTTCTAGAAGTTTGGATTTATTTCAGTGCAGAAATTAAGGAACTAACTACTATACATGTTTTTTAATTATTTTTTTTTGTAGTGAATACCTCACAAGAGCCCCAACTGCTCCCGTCTGGAGCCAGTAAGACTATGGCATCCCCAATTGGGATATGTTGTCAGGCTGAAGGAAAGCGGGGATGGGAAGGAGATGGGGTAGAGGAAGGTTTGGAAGTGCCTGGCTATTCAGATCTAGTAACTAAATAAGGCTAAAGCCATTTCAAGTAACGTTTCAATTCTGAATTGTGGCTACTACTTCTAATACACTAGGGAGATACTGAGAGTATCTTCCACTCTGGAACGTACTGCAAGTATAATATATATTATTTTTAATTAATTAATTTTGAAATAACAAGAATTAATCAAATAAAATATGTTTGCGCACGCGGGTTCTAACCCACGACCTTTGGAATGGTAGTCCAAAGCCTCGCCCCTGGACTACGCCGGCCGTCAGATGAATTCTTTTTTTCCCAGAATACTAATGGAAGGAAATATATAAACCAAGACAATGTACGTCTTCAATTTATAGCAACACAATTCAAAATTTTGTTACTGAGGCAGTTCAGTTATATGCAAAAAATACTTAATTTTATTTAACTTAATTTTTATTGTAAACAAGTGAAAGCTCCTAAAAAGGGCGTTAACAAGCAATAAATTATTAGTTAAAAAATACATATATATATATATATATATATATATATATATATATACATATGAATACCACGCAAGAATCCCAACTCTCCTGGGCCATTGCACTGTGGTATTACCGACTTAATTATGTCGTGGGGCTAAAGGGGGTCGAAGGAGATGGGGCAGAGGAAGGTTGGGAATATTTTGATATTCTAATCAATCAACGCCATAAAGAAATTACGACATTTGAAAGTCAATGATAAACTCCTCCTCTCGGCCCGTTACAGCATTTGATCAAATTGTGATCAGCCATCAAGAATAAAAACACACCCATAATAGTTGACAGCTTATATCAATTTGATAAAACGCTGAAACTGGTTGATAATTGGTGATAAACGGGGACCGGTCAGATGTCAAAACTTAAAATAATGGCGCTCATCGTAATAGTCCATAGTAAATGTTTCTTCTAACCAGAATAACACACAACCCTAATTCTTAAGGCTAGGAATTCCGACTTTCTACCGATTTTTATTATACGTCCCTTGAACACTTTACGTTTCTAAGTACACGGAGAAAAATGTTATTCGAAAAAACGACCATTTTAATACTAAAAACGGTTAAAAACGGGACTGAAGTTCTTACGAACAAATTAACAGTATTTCAATGTTTATTGGCGGGAAAGGGTAAGAATAAACATTAAACCCTGTTAATTTGTTCGTAAGAACTTCAGTCCCGTTTTTAACCGCTTTTACTGTTAAAAATATCGTTTTTTCGAATAACATTTTTCTCCGTGTACTAAAAAAATAAATGTTATCTTTGAAGATATTGTCTAGATAGTGTCCAAAATTCCCTCGATAGAAAAAAATCGCAAAGTATGCTCCAAAAATCAAAAAAAAAACACGTACGGTTCTGTTCTTTAACGCATCATAGGTTTGAAAAAATTTGCAGTGTTTCTTTACATGCTTCTTACGATATTGTCAAGAGATTTTTGCTCTTTTTTTCATGAGTCGTGTTTTATTAAACATTTTCTCAATTTTCGCCTAAAAATTATCGGTTTTAATATTAGCGCGCTCCCTCCAACATTCGTATTGTCGTACCTCTCTTTCTTCTTCTTCTTGGGCTGGTACTACCGGCCCTTAACTGATATATATTTGATCAATAGCTGAAACGGGTCAAGAAGAGCGATAAACGAAGGCCGTTCAAATGACAACATTTAACAAATAGTGACCATTGTCGATTTGATGGTCACCAAATAAAATAATGTTATTGAGTTTGAAATACCCAAACCTTATTTTTCTTGGGACAAACAAAACTAAAAATGTATAATTACCTGGATTTTCCAGCCAGAAAACACTACAACAGGAACACATTACGGCACAATTTCGTTTCTTCTAAACAAATTACCCTCCTTCCCACTCGACTAGTATTTTGCTGTTGCAATTTTTCAAAGAGTATAGCTACCATGGTGATCACCAGTAACAAATTATTATTTTTTTTAAATACTGCAGTAGTCATCGACCAAGTAGAACACAGATAACCTGCGAATGTATTTTCAATTAATTGCGTAAACGAATGGAATAGGCAGTTGAAAAATAAAATTAAAAACACTTTTTTTTTTTTTTTTTAATTTGTATTTTTTGTAAATGAATTCCTACCATGCTCTTTTATGTAATTTTTTTAAACTTGTTTTGTTTATGATTTAATAATTAAAAAAAGATACATAAATTACAAATACATTTTATACACTAATTAATTATATAATATATATGTTTGGTGTGCCCCCATAAAAAAGCAGGGCTTGTGTGTATGGGGGGGAAATGATTTATGATTTTACATGTAGTTTCAACATCCTTCAAGATGTCGTTGGTGTAGATAGTTATATTTAGATGTAGATGTCTCAACATATTTCAGTTAAGTTATGCCTTAGAAGAGTGATGACTATGGTCGTTCGTGTCTAATGCACGAACGGTTACGGAAATAGCCGTTGATACATGATAGACAGCTGAACTCCTACAGTGTTTAATTCCCCTGCCTCAGAATAACTTAGTAAAATTTACGATAACGTAAATACAGCAACTTGTAACCTCGATCTTTATTTGAGTTTCACGAACATATTTCAAGTAATCGCAATCAATGGGATTGAAGTTCACCTCATTTATTGTTTTTTTTTTTCTTTGTGTTTATTTCTAATTAAGTTTGTTTCCTTTCTTTATATTAATCTCTTCCATATATTTGTACTTGTAGTATCCTCGAATGATAAATAGTTTTAATTGCCATTAGGTAGGTATAGTGCTTATGTAAAGATCCAACAGATGTCCAGTAGTAAGAGCAGGTACAAACGAGCGGTTAACAGCCCGGTCGACGATCTTGAACAAGCTCAGATTCAATTCCTAGACAGTAGAGTCGGTCATGTGACCCAGAAGTATAATATATTGTAAACACGTAAAGATAAATAATAAACCAGATTGCATAAGGACCTATTTATTCTTGAAATGTCCCAACACAATTACTAATGTCTGAATATAGATTAGATAAACATAACAATACTGCATTGTGTATGTGAAATTTATAATTTTTATTTCTCTTAAAATATGTTAAATCGTTATAATATCCCAATTATGTTTTATAAATTCCTCTATCCATAAAATTAGTTTAATAACTTATTGGATTGATATGAAACCACATATCATAATGTATATCAATCTTAGTTATAATGTACCATCATAATGTATATCAATCTTAGTAATAATGTACCATCATAATCTATATCAATCTTACTTATAATGTACCATCGTAATGTATATCAATCTTAGTTATAATGTACCATCATAATGTATATCAATTATAGTTATAATTTATATCAATCTTAGTTATAATGTATATCAATCTTAGTAATAATGTACCATCATAATCTATATCAATCTTAATTATAATGTATATCAATCTTAGTAATAATGTACCATCATAATCTATATCAATCTTAGTTATAATGTACCATCGTAATGTATATCAATCTTAGTTATAATGTACCATCATAATGTATATCAATTATAGTTATAATGTATATCAATCTTAGTTATAATGTACCATCATAATGTATATCAATCATAGTTATAATGTATATCAATCTTAGTTATAATGTATATCAATCATAGTTATAATGTATATCAATCTTAGTTATAATGTACACATTCAATGTATAAACAAAGTTGTACAGCGCCCTTGAGGTGAATTTCTCACGATAACGGCTCTATATGAATTATCCGAACATTATTACTATTATAAATAAATAATCCTATGCACGAGTTCACCAGCAAATACTAAGCCACATATAGTGAAATAATATGTGATTAGCATATTTCTTTATAAGCGAAATTACCACTCTTAAACATACTTAACCCCTTGAGCAATCTAGGGAATATTCTTGACAGACAACAAACTACCTTTTTAGCATTTATGAGAATTATGTCTCCCAGCCTGAGATGGTCTAATAAAAATCTCATTTTTATCACGTTGAGAAATATGATTTAACCAGTACCACAAAGGGAGAATACCGCACTTTCAGTTTGAATGAAAAAAAAATACCATAACTCTCGAAAAATTTAAAAAAAATTCTAGTATCTGACATTTTTATAATACATGAAAAATTAATATAACATATAATCTGAGCCTCAAATATTTTTTGACTGCAGTGTCCACTCTCTTCCAAATCCTTGCAATTTCCAGATTTATCGCAGAAGGCTTAATTAATTTTAAAAGAGAAATATTGCACTAAGACCCCGCAGTAGTAGTTTGGAGAGGGGAGTGGGGTGGGGGAGCAGTAGTGCGGAGGAGCATATCGTAAGTTAAGCCAGCCGTTTTAATTGCACTGTAATGTTCCCGCTGACCCCTCGCTGACCAGGAACTTTTAGACTGGCCCTCATAATACATTTATCGTACAGGGATCGTTGAAAGTGATTTTTTTATAAAATGACTATTTAATTCAATCAGCAATTTCAAATTATATTTGTGACGGTTCCTAATCTCAAGTTCATCTCATCTTATCTTATTCTTTTGTTCTTTATGCATTGGGGACCAGTCACTTCGATAAGACGCCTCCAGGGCCCCTAGCACACTCGATCGATAAGGATTGTATCGGTAACTTTCGGTGACTTATCATCGTTCCCTAGCATGACTACAAATCGCCCACTAATAAGTGACTAATCTTTAAAGCATAGGGGTCGGGTGGGAATGCTATCCCTGTTCTACCGGTATGTCAATGGAAGAATCATCAAGGAGCTAGCGTCATTGATTTCTTCGGCACCTGTGCACAGACGGAAAATACGCCAAATACAGTTGACATTTGTCACAAGAGAACGGGTTTCGTCTAGGACTCTTTATTAAGTTTAACGCCTTGGCTGTGGAACGATTTGCCAACCTCTGCATGGTTTCTTCCCTCCTACAACACGGGTCTTTTCGAGACACAGGTTTACTCACTTCCCTTCCTCAAAAAGACTTTATACAAAGCATTCTCAAATATGGCGTAAGCTCAATCCTCGATGATAACATGGCCTTCCGTGTAAAGTTACGCCCATCGTTCACGTAGCTACTTACAAGCGACGCTACCGCTACCTGTCATACTATTTTGGTAGTGCAGCGATTTCTTTCCTTTTTTAGAATATTTTCAGATAACATCGTTTATCTCCAACGTATTTCGTTAATTTTCAATCCATGTATTTAATTAACTTTTTTATTTATTTGGGAGGTGGGTATAAATACAGCCACCTATTAAAACATTTAAAGTATCACCGACACCTCAACCCAAGTGGTTCGCTACGTTTGGTGCTTGGGTTCATGAAGTGAGATTTGTCCGTGCGTAGAGGGTCTCATGAGCAGAGCCGATTTAAAAAAAATCCAGAGAAACCAATTTCTTCAATCTTTATAAAGCTATTTAACATAGTTGAAAAAGCTAAATATAAAACATTGTGGTTATTGTTTAATGCTAACAGACCGTATCTACTCGCACTAATTGGTCACTACCTAAAATGGCTAAGCAACGAAAAAAGTAACAGATAAAACAGTGAAAATCTTGTCTATCGGTTACCCATCGGAAGCAAGCAGCCGACTACAAATCAATGACCCCCTTTAATGCCAACATTCTAGAAAACTCCTCAGTTCTACTAGTTTTTTATATAACTTATGAGTTGGTATCGACGCAGCGTTTTGACATAGTTTTTAAAATTAATTTGTATGAAAATTGATGACGGGTTTTTGCCTACCTTTAGATTATCAATGTAATAGTTAAGTGCTTTTCTTTCTCATTACATACAAATTGTTAACTCTTACATTAACTACGAAGGTAAACGTCATCTTTCGGTATAACTATCTTGAGGTCAATAATGTATCACGTAAAATTGATTTCCTAAATTTACAATAACTCCATCATTAGTCAATAGGGTAGAGAAGGCATTTTGAAAGCAATTTCCATTATTATATACCAACGCAACAGGATGCCACAAAATCTTAAAGCACTCGACCGATGATTGATGAACAAAGCCGTCAAACAATTTGCAAGCCATAGTTGCACGCAATAGTGCCATTCTTGGAAAAATATCAAAGCTTTTATGATCGCTACAATATTGAATTTTAATAAAACTGAACAGGCTTGTTTTTGGCGTGAAGAATTGACTATTGACTGACGTCGAAATGAAGGATTTGTATATTGAAACCTTGTAAAGCTTGTGAGAGTTATTTATGTTCCACATGATTGCTGATTTTGACATGAGACTCATTAGATCTGGGTAGTATTTGATGAATAAAAATATTTTTTTAATATAAGTTTTAAAATTATGCAATGTCGGGTTATATATACTCGGGCATCCACTTGGTTAATGGTTTTACCTTCGATGAGCTGCCGTCTGGCAATCGATTTACATATTATTGTTTTGCTATTTAATTTCTTACTTTTAACTTTTACTCATTTATTTTTACTTCTACTTTACACATTACACTATATATATATTACATTTATATATTTATGTATATGTGCCGTGTACCTGTACGTGGAAATAAAAAAAATAATATCAAGCTTATTTAAGTTTTTGGACTTACACGCTCAAAAAGATTTCGAGATCAAGGTTCATTTTAAATTGGCCCATGATTCATTTTTAGCTTAACTAAAATAGTACACTTTACATTTTACACTTTACACACACTTTTCAACTTACTTTACACTTCAAATTATACACGTTAGACTTTACACTTTATACTTTAAATTTTATATGTATTTCATTTATATAATTTAATTCATATACTTACTTATATATATTTATGTAGGTATATTATGTTAATTTAGTTTTAGTTTATGGCATATGTTGTACGGTGTATGTGGAAATAAATAAATAAATGGGTCCTACACGCGCAATAAGTTTTTTCGAGATCAATGATCATTTTAATTCTGCACATGATTCATTTTATAGCATAACGTAGAAGTAAAGATTATTCGAGTTAATAGTAAAGTGATAAATTTAATTTTATATTGTAGTGCCCTATAATTAATTCTGCACCACCTTGTGCTTTAAGCCATGAGACATAAAATTCATTTGCTATTGCATTTGGCGTCGTATGTTCCTAAATTATTGTCATTTTCAGAGAGATTTTATAGAACATACCAACATTTAAAAAAAAAAGTGGTATACGTGCTGTTGAAAGTTTAGAACGGAAAATTATGAAAGTTTTTCCCAGATTTCTTGTCAAAGTGGATTGCCACAGTTCGTATTTTTTTGTCAATATTTTGACAAGGTAGTTTTTCTATATTTTTCTTCCCTTTTATTGCAATGTTTTCAATTTGTAATGAAGGTATAGGAAAATCATGAATAACCTATTTTTATTTAAGTATGATGGTGTTCTTAGTATTGCGGCTTCAAATAATAATAATAAAAGGAAACCTTTAAAATGCTTTTCAATTTTTAAAAATCAATTACGAAAGAAATAAATGCGTTTGCGGTCTAGACGAGCAATTTTCACATCGAAAATATTCATTAATTTGCATAAAATCTCTGAAAAGGATTGTTTTGGTGCATTCAAGTATTTAAAAAAAACATTTGAATTTTCTTTAATAATAGTGTAATTGAAAGAAAAGTTAACTGATGGAAACAATTTTATTTTCAATTAAAAATTGAAAAAAAATCCTCTAAGGGCCTATGTCATCCCCGAGGATGCTCTGTAGAGGGTTTTTTAGGAAAGGAAGGGGAGGAAGTTCTGGGAAGGAAAAAAGTTTCGTGGGTTGGTAGGAATCTGGGGAACAGTGTGACCAGGAGTGACGGACATATGAATCTATCCCTCCCACTGCGGTGCAAGGCAAAGTTCTGGGAGATTCTTGCTGAGAGGTCAAAAGGTCTCCTTCAACCAGCCTCTCCCGATCCGGCATGCTGCGAAGTCGTTGGGCAAACGCATCCGCCGCCAAGATCCGGACACACCTTACCCAATGAACCTGGACACCCCTGTAAGTCACTAAAAGTAGAGAACCACTTGGGGTGACCTATGACCTGTGCCAATAATCCAATAAATGGTTTTGTGGCGGCGGTACCCATAACGCCTCCCAATTTGGTTACGGATCGCTAAGAAAGAGACAAAAATACGAAAGTGTTGAAAATATTTAAATAATTAAAAATCATAAAATTTTAACTATTTTTGTAAAAATGATTTTTCTTTTTGTGACGTTTTAACTTCATGCTTCTATGTGCAGAAATTTTAAATCTATTTTATTTGTCAAAACAGTGAAAACTTTTACGCATTTCAAAAAGTTGCACCTCATTTTACTGTTTTAAAAATACTATGCAGAATGGACTGAGAAATTATTTTCAGTGAAATGTTACATGGAGATTAATCTGTTTGGACTTATGTTTTAAATGTGCTTCATCCTCAGCACGACTTTACATAAAAATGTCTAATTTTTATTTGCTTTTTGCAATGTTTTTTTAACTTGTCACAAACAGTGTCATACTAGTTCGTGCGCAACACGACGCGTCGTACTTCACAATGATAATGATAATGTCATAAAAATAGAGATTTACTCACTTTTGTAACGTGCGTGTACATTTTTCTTACTTATAATTTATGTTTCTGCGTCTGAAGCAAGTGAGATTAAGGGATCCGCCGATCGGGGTATGTTGTGAAGATGAAGGTAGTGGGGAGGGGAAGGAGATGACAAAGAGGATGGCTTGAAAGTGTTTGACTAACCACTCAATAATGAAAGTCGTCAACAAGCTTCAAAATTTTTGTATGATTAACAAATACAAATTGAAAGCATGAAAATTAATTTTATGATCTAGTGCTTAGAACTCTAAATAACTATGTACGAATATGTACTGCGACATTGCAGATTTCAATTTAAAAATTCCTTATTAATTAAAGGTCCTAATTACTCCCAAATTTTCAGTGGTAGTGCGACTATGTCGTCGCCAAGTGGTGTATTTTTTATCGTGAATACCGCATAAGAGTCCAGATTGCTCCCATCCGACAAGAGCCAGTCAGTCTAAGGCATCTTCAATAGGAGTATTTTTTAAGGATTAAGGTAGTGAAATGGAAAAAACGAAAGAAAAAAAAATAATACATCAAGCAACGTTTCAATTCTGAATCGTGTTTTGTCACCTGAGTGAGAGTTTCTTCCACTCTGAAGCATGCTACAAATAATGTGATGTGTAGAGTTGAACTTGCGATCTAAGGATTCGTAGTTTAGAGCCTTATCATTCGACCAGGCCTCGATATCCATTACGAATATGTTGTGGGGATTACAAGGAGATGGAAATACGAAGGTTGGGAAGTACCTGGATAATCAGCTCTGATCATCAAATCCGGCAAAGCCACTTCAAATAACGCACCGTTTTGGATCTGAATGGTGGAAATTCATCAGGTCAGTAATGAGATTATCTAGTTCTCTGGATTCGGTTTTCACCTGTGCAAGGCTTTAAGGTGGGTACGGACTTGAATTTCTTTAGCCAGTGATTTCTGACATTATTTTCAGTAAAAAATGTAAAAGATGTTTTGGTTGAATATGATTGATGTTTTTTTTTCAATAGTAGTTCGGAATTAAAAGTTGTGCGGTTACTCTTTGGAGTGACTAGTGACGACACGTGGAAGTATTTTTTTTTCGTTTGATTTTGAAGAATAAATTTTAAAAAAGACGCTGAAAAAGTCACTAAAGACCAAAAGTTCGATTACATTTTTTACTCCAAATAATGACAGAAACTATATTCTGGGATTTTGTAGAAGTGTGAACTTTAGATCACATGTTTTTTGGTTTTCCCTCTCTAAACAAATATCTCTTCTATCAAACCATATCTAAGATATAATTACTTCTACAACAATTATCATCATTCGATTCGAATCTTCCGTATAATTTTTGAAATTGGCGCATTTAAATGAAATTCACATTTCCTCCCTTCGTAGTATGAAATGATGGCCTAGATTTATAACATATGTCTCTTGAAAACTTTCAATTTTTAAGTTCCTGTAAAAATGTGTTTTTTAAGATAATATCTGTACACTGTTGAGCCGAAACGGAAAATATATGAAATTCTTTGGATAGAAAAAAAATTACGAATTATGCTCCAAAAATTATTGAAAACACATTTCGTTATTTTATGTAACATGTCATAGCTACGAAAAAAATCAATAACTTTGGAGTTTGTTACTCATTTTTAAGATTAGTCGTGTTTTATTTAACATTATTACAATTTTTGCTTCAATATAATAGTATTAGCGCGCTCCCTCTAACAGTCGTATTTATGTGTCTCCCCTATTTCTTCTTTTTGAAGGCCTACTACCGGGCCTTAAAGGGTAAAAGCAAGAAACATTTGAAAAAAAAATTAGGAATCGCTGGTTAAAGTAAGCCAAGTACGTCACTATTGGGTGCGCGGCCGGTTTCATTCAAAACATAGTTTTGGATTTTAGGCCAAAATACCCAACCAAACTGAAAAATTATTTTTGTAATAAAAAGGTATGTCAAATATCTATCTCGAACAGGAGCCACTTTTTTTGTTTTTATATGATGACGTACGTATAGGTAATTAAAGGATCAGTTTTGGTTATTTTAATAAATAAAATATATATAGTAATAATATAAAATAAAAATAAAATTTTTTAAAAATGTGTTTCTTGGGTAGTAATTTTAATATATAAACTATTAGTTTTTGTTCCGATGTAAACAGGTAAGTTGTAATTTAAAATTATACCCATAAAAAATTGTTTCAAAAAAAATAATATTTTTAATATTATATTTCGTTATTTTTCTACAAAAAAAATAATAAAATAGTTTTTTTGAATGTTTACATTTACTCACAGTTGCCTCTAAAATCATAAAATATAAGTATTAAAATCGGTAACAGCCTATATTTTATAATTTAAAGCAAAAATTAAAAAAAAGTAGCTCCTGTCCGAGATAGATAGTTGACATATCTTTTTATTACTTAAATAAGTTTTTAGTTTGGTTGGGTATTTTAGCCTCAAATCCAAAACTACATTTTGTATGAAACCTGCTGCGCAGCCAATATACCATGTGAGTAGGGACTAATAAATCTTAGTTTAGTTTAGGAATATAAAATAATATTAATAATAACCAAACAAAGAAAGTACCTGAATTGATGTGTACCGGGAGAACGGTACTGTTTAAAATAATGTATTAGATGTATTATAACGTTAACTGAGTATTTAATTTCAAATCATTTCTTTATCCGTTTCCCTTCCGCCTTTATCCAACATCAATAAATATTCTTCAATGGTCTGAATTCTAAAAACCACTTGCTATTGCCAAGCAACACTTGGGCCTCCCATCAAAGCTTAGCTTTAAATTTAATTTAGAATATATAATTCAATTTGTTGAGAAGATATACATTTACATTAATTTGGTTCATCGAGTGGGTACCAATTATCTTGTAATCATATTTCTCTATTCAAAACACCGAACAAGTAAATCAATGGAAATGTGTTTTAATAATATTAATAGTAAAAAAAATTGTGTTTCTTGGGCATTAACTATGTAACAGTTTCTAGACATTTTGTTTTGAAAAGTTTCATTTCAAAGTACATTTGTCATTTAATTTTTTATTTATATGCTACCGTTAAACAAGTTCAGAAATTATTAGATTTTATCAGGTAAGGGTTTTGGGTGGAGTGATTTTGGAGGAAGGGGAGAAGAGTGGGGGGAGTCAACAGTACACGGGAACATCGTTAATAATGGCGGTTTACAGGTTGCTATTATTTTGTTAACTAAATTAATTTTTTATTTAGTGTTTTTTGTGTATTTCTAAAGTTTTTAAAGCGCACAAGTTAAAGAATGAATTTAGTCCTGTTGATTGGCGTTATCAGAATAGTTATTATTACGTAAACAGAGTTCATGTTCCCTGACTCTAGTTCTAAAATGTCTAGTATTCATACCTACGTAACTGTGCGTCGCAATATTGCATTCCAAAGTGTGTACATATTTTTTTACGAATTTATTTGAAACACCTTGTTATTAATTTAATTTTAATTTTGGAATTAGTGTAGAAGGCTGGAGAGATATGCTCTGGTAATCTGCGGGATATTTGAAAAAAAAAAATATTCTCCTTCATAAATAAGTTTATTTTTATATATAGCTATAGGGGTGGTATCCATTTAGTCGCACACATTCTTGCATACTCATTGCAAAGCTGCCCATTAATTGCGCAACATTTCTAGCGGTATTGCGACCACTTTATGTCGAATCCTATCTTTTAATGCGTAGATGGTCCTTTGGGGGTTGCTTTGAAACCCTTGTTGTATTTTACAAACGTTTCATTTCAAGCGCACAGAAACTGTAATTCGTAAAGCAGTTTCGGTTGCAACACCTACCTAATAGGCGCGGTCCTTTCATACATACTGTGGATGCTGCGCTTACCTTTCTTTCAAGGCTTATAATAATTATAACAATAATTATTATTTATTTATTCCGAATAAAAAAGATTTGAGCTTATTTTTTTCTAGCCGTAAATAGCAATAGATACCGCAATTTAACTTCACCGTCCCAATCTCAGAGACTAACTATTATACCAATGACATTCTCCATGCTCGAATGTTACCAAAATACAGCAATGCACACCAATACAAGCAACAGTGGATTCTTCGCTTCGTTGCGTATCCACGAAGCTAGAAGAAGTTTGATATTCACGCATGCGCATTGAATCGTGCGTGCTTAAGCTTGCTTGAAGCCGGATACGTTTTCTATAAGAGCATCCAACGCACAGAAAACGACTGTACAGAATAACATAGCCGAAGCGACAGTTTGGCTCAGTTTGGTTTGAATAACTGAAACCAATTGATGAGTTGAATATCTTTCGAATACTGGTTTAATTAATTTAATTTTAGAACTGTAATAATTGATATAAAGCGTTAAGGATTTATAGAGCTCATCTGATATAAGTACTATTTTTATTAGTAATTGCATATTGTTTGCGGGCTAATAGATTTTTATATTTGGTAGGTATATACTTCAGCATCTTTCAGACAAAAAGTCGCCGACCGCCACTGCTACCTTATACTTATACCTTTTTCTTTACCAGAGTTTCTTAGCCCACCTTTCCTTAAAAATAGCGTCCACACAGTATCCCCTAAGATAACACTGGCTGTGATGGAAATTATTTCCGTCTTGGCCTCCTGCGTGGAATTTATGTAAAAACATTAAAAAAAAAATAAACAGTGCGACTATGGAATCTTTACTAAGGGTAATTTGGGATGCTAAGAAAGTGAGAAAGATGGATAAGAAGAAAATTGGAAAAAAACTTGCTATTCAGATCTGGTCATCAAGGATGGCTTAAGCCAATTAAAACAACGCATATATTGTGAATGATGGTCATTTTCCACGACTTAAAATACCACTCTTCACGAAATAATTACATTTTTTTATTTACATTCATAAGTACACACAAAAACCCCTTATTTCGGGTACACAGACATGCCCACAATCTATTTCTATTATTAATATCTTCAGTGATTTTAAAGCAGCCGCTCCCAAAGCCTTGCTGATTGTTTTTGTTCTTCGAATTAAATAAATTATTCAACATTTCTAAGGCTTCCCTGCGAAGACAAAATATGGTATCACCAAGATATTTTCCAAATATACGGGTTAAGTAATTCTTATATTATTTTTATCGTAAGATGAAAATAAATGATTTATTTCGAAATCCTTTGTCGTTTATTTATAAGAATACTCGGAACTTAATTTAATATCATAGATGAAAAGACACGAGTTAGGTTCCAACGCTTTTCTAATTTGTTGAGATGCCTACTAACTTTGGATGAGTACAAAAACTTCTTTAGAGTAATAAAATTGGTTTAATATTTATATCAATGTTCATAAAAATGCAAATTAAATACAATTACGCCGTAAATAATGGCCTTACTTATAAACGTGTTTTAAAATTAACTTTTCTGATGAACAATCATATACGTGGTTGTGAGTAAGTGGTAGTTTTTCATTTTCGTGAAATTTAAAACTTATTTATTAGTAAGGATGAATTGTGGTTATTTATATTTACGTTGCGCTACCTCCTTCTTTAGCCACATCATTAGGTTCATTACACATCTCACTTGATGATTGAATATAAAGTTGCCCGAAACATTGTTTAAATACGGCGGTAGCGAACATGGCACAATACTTTAAAAAAATACTTCACGAAGCCGTGAATATTTCAAATCATATTATCATTATGAGTTTATATAAAGCCGTTGTATAACAATATAAATTAGTTAATCATTAATGCTGTGGAAATAAATATAAACTTCTCGGTCGAGTGATTAAGTTCCTCGGCTACAAATCCGGGATCGCGGCTTCGAATTCCAGTGTGTGCAAATAAATTTACATTTGTTATT
Organism: Limnephilus auricula; assembly: GCA_951813805.1. Taxonomy (NCBI): domain Eukaryota; kingdom Metazoa; phylum Arthropoda; class Insecta; order Trichoptera; family Limnephilidae; genus Limnephilus; species Limnephilus auricula. The sequence continues at coordinate 27,242,294 of OX638406.1, read as the reverse complement.
TCACGCTTTTAAAAAGGGTGATATAATACGTTTATTTGCGGCACGTTCCAAAGTGGAAAGACCTGGTGAAACTCCACTATTCGGAATCTATGTTTGCAATGGGCGTGTTAATTGATCAAATATTAATATCTAGGTACTTCCCAACCTTCCTCTTACCAATCTCCTTCATCTTCCACTCCATTTGGCCTCACATTGTAACATAATACTCTTATTGAAGATATAAATACTGCTATTGAATTAATAACTATCTGATGAGAAATTTAAACTTAATAAAGCTGTCCGACAGAAGATGGTATTTAATTTTTTTTTTTTTTTTAATGTCATTAATTCCCTTGTTGACAGGCCTGCATTAATGCAATTGATTTTATTTCAAGTTCCTATCAGAGTAAAATGACAAAAAAAATATATATCTTTCACTGCAACAATCTTCTATTCGTAAATGAATTCCCTTATACCACGCATGTACACATTAGATAACCAGTACCCAGAAGTAGCAGATATTTTCAATACCCCCGAAAGAACTCATTAAACAGCATTTCACGTAATATTTTTTATGCTCAGTATATAATATTTATAAGCAGTACACTTTGTTTCAACAAGTATATCGGTCGAGTTTTAACTTGATAGGGTGACGGGAAGTCGGTTAATTTCCAAGATTTGTAGTCATCCGTTCCCGAAAATAAAATCGAAATTCAAATCGATGTAAAACAACATTTAAGCACACTTGATCATCGATCTAACCCATTTAATCACAGCAGACCATATTTGTCCCAGCTCACATAGGTCTCACAGAAATCGTTGTTTCTCCCTTACTATCATAGTCAGAAATGTGATCTAAACGATATTGGAAAGAGAATACAACAAACTACATATTCAAATCTAAAAGAAAACCGCGAAAAAATTAAAATTTACCCCTTTCTGAAACCAAAGTTTCCGATAGCAATTTGAAAAAAAATTATGGAACTTTGTGAATTTTTTAAGAATTTTTTTTACATGAAACGAAAAAAAGTGAGGTGACAGTAAGGTTTATAATTCGTTTATCTAATGAAATAAGTATGTGTTTTATTTTTTTTTCATTATCAGTAATTTTAGTTAGAAAAAAAAGTAAAGTGAGCCATTTTGAACAGTTTTTAAAGTTTTCGCAAAAAAAAATTTTGTTAAAAAAATACATAGTAATTTTTAATACAGAAATTTGAAAGCCTATTTCATCACCCTTCGAAAACAGTTTTTAGTTTTCGAATATGTTAACAAATGTTCCATTATTTGGATTTTATTGCAAAGCGGGAATATTTTTAGCCTCTGACAAAATACGCCAATTTTTTTAAGGGAATAAACACAAGCTTATAAGGAGTTGTGAAAATTGAATTTAAAAGAAAATCTTTAGCACTGACAAGGTTTAAATTTAGTTAAAAGCCAGTGATGAAAAAGTCAATTTTTTTGTATGAACAATAAAACCGCAATAGCCGAATGTATCCCGTAAAGCTTGTTGATTGCGGCAGGGCAGATTCCCAGACTTGTTCGATTGATTCATTTGATAAATTCCTGGCGTAAATCGTCATTGTTCTCCTGTTTAACCCGATTGCATTTAACCGATTGTAACCTGTTTATCCAGCCTGAATGGAAAATTATTTAAGTATAATTATGGTTTATAACAATAACAAGTTTTTTGAAATTTTAATTCTGATTCTAGAACCTCATACCGTGATCTCCGAAGTTAAACGAATCACTGTCCCATGAACTCTTGTAAAATGTATCACGTAACGAAATTCTTTTTTGTTCGGAATTAAAAACAATTGTATATTTTTAATATACATAAACACCATCTTCTCTTACATATCCTTCCATTATTCTGACTCTTGATAAGTTGCGGCTTAATAATTTGGTTCACTTGATCGTGCTATATCTTCCTTTGTCGTCCCCGGCTTTTTTTACCAATCAAATTCATGTCATATTTTGGCCTGGATTCGCCAGAGCTTACCAATTTAGTACAAATTTATATTCCGAGAAGATCAACATGACAATCCTATTTATTTCATTTGCCCACGTTTAAGAACTAACATTAGAAAAAAATCCCCAATTCTCCATATATGTGAGCAATATATTATAAAACAAAATTTCACAATACAGACATTTTTAGCAATACCATTCAGAAATATCGATTAGAAGTAACGGGTACGATCGAAAGTTTATACAAGAGTGTGGAATGTATCGAGAGCATCTCCTATCATTGTCCTATATTCCACTTCCTCTCTTCCTCACCTAAAATTAATTTAAAGATATTATAATAAAACTCCAACCCCAAGTTACTTTAACATAGGAGACTTTTTTGGCTTGACTTCATTTAACAATGTGTATATCGTCACCTTAAAGCAATAGAAATATATCGTCGAAAAAAACACTTTTGGGATAAGTATGCAGTTCGATGTAAAATTATGAGCTCTACATAATACATGATTGGGATATTTTGAAAAAAAAATGCCCGAGTTACATCAAGTAAAATCTCAGTATTGAGATATTTCCAGATTTACGTATACTATGTCAAAATTAGTATGAAAAAATTACTTATTTATCTCTTATTACAATTTTGTGTTGATGTTAAATAATTTACCTCTCCAATACCATATCAGTATTTTGCAACATTGGTTAATTTGATTCTGCTAGAGCTCACACAAACCTAAAAGACTTATTATCTCAGAACAGCATTTTTTAAGATATCTCACTTTCCTCTAAGCTGACGATATTTATATCTATATTTGAAATAAATATGCTATATTTACACTTTTTCTTTATTCATTCGTTCTACATGGCAAAACCATATAAGCTCTCTTTCTGTCCGATGATGTTGTTTTAATTTGAAATAAAAAATATATTTCTATCACACGTCGCCACTGATCACACTGACACGTCGCGATGTCACGTGAAGCGCTAGGTTGTAACTACGTGTGGGATGTATTTTTTTCAATAAAAAAAATCTTCAGGCCACAAAGCGAATACGTTTTATTTTTTACTCAAATTATGCTCAAATTATGGTTAATAACTCAGGTCCGGGGCATACGTCATTCCTATGTCTACCTACGTTAAATTGTCGTGAAAACAAGCTTATGTGCCCAAGCGGACAAGAAAAACTTTCGAGTACGCTCTGGAGTATGAAAGATCGATAAAATACTATATCAACACGATATTGACTAAATCCGTCATATTTGGTCAGTTCTCAATATTTGCAAGTACTATCAACGACTGTTAAGAGATATTCTGACCTACGATTGATAAATTTTAGCGCGGCCTCCATAGTATCAGATAAGGTTCGGTTACCCGTCAATATGCACATGTTTTTTTAATAGGGTCGTTCATTATGCAAAAATTTTCGGTTTATTTAGTGAACATATTGACCTAACGAAGCTTTTTGAATTGAAAGAAGTTATACAAGCGATCCATGGACTTAAATAATGCATCTAAGACACAATTAATTTATTCCATTCGATCAATGACAAACGAAAATGGTAGATACTTGACTAAAGACCTCAATAACTAATTAACTCCAGTTTGAGGTAAAAAGATAAGTGCGGACTGATTCAATTCATTTTTAGGTTAGTAGTTCAATTCAACACTGCCTATTTATTAATAGTTTTACGTAATTGATTGGCGTTTGACGTTGCGTAATGTGACTTCTTAGATAGATCCTCTAGTGTTATATATGGATTTCGTATTTTTATTTCCTGTCAATATCAATTCGGCAGTCAACAGTGAAACTATGCTTACGCCTATCGATCCCATATCGTTAAGTTATCGTTTTCTCTGTACTCTATTCTATTCACATTTAAAAAACTTCAAACTTCCGTCAATAAGCATTGCTAAGTGTCCAAGTTTCCATACCTTACAAAAATAAAGAGAAAATATCCATAACAACGGCCCACTCTGATTCTCAAATTTAAAAGCATTGTAATGGAATAATAAAAGGTATCATTGGAAGATAATTACTTAAAACTCTTCTGAATTAATTACGAAATTTAAATATTATAATAGTATTATGCAAATCAGATATTAGGCGGTTTAATGCATGAAACGTGTTATAAACAAAGCCCCAGTAGCTGTTTTAATTCAGAGCTTTACAAATGACAATAATGGAAACCAAATTTGACGCTGAGACCCAAATCCCACCGAAAAACCCCTCAAAGCTTTGTGTCTGGATTTTAGAAATGTCAACTCTACAGTGTGACGATGAAAATATTGTTGGACTCCTCAGAGCTGATATTTAATACAGCTCCAAGACCAAGCTTTTGATAAACTAAAATATTTATGCTCAAAGAAGAGATATAAAATTATTATAAGAGTCAGTTAATATATACTGTTCGTGGGATGTTATGGTTTAAAATGTGCCAAAACCTTTTGACGGATTCCATACAAGAAGAAAATGTAGATCATACAGACGACACAAGATTTTGCATCGATGTTGTCCATTACACAGACACAAAATAAGGTTAATGGATTTTCACTTATCTAAATAGTACCTACTATATTTAATAAGATGCTAATGTGTACAAAAGCGAAACAAATTGCACCTCCAAACTAAAAAAAGAAAAACAATGGTTAATAGATCAAGATATATACGAGTATGTTGACATGGTTTCTAAGCACCTACACATTGGTAACAATTGATTGTTTGCATGTAATCTTATGTGCACGTGCCTATGAGCATGTTTAAGCATGTTGTGTGGATTTGAGTGTGTGTATGTTGCCTGTATTATAATTAACTGTACATATTTTATGCCTTTGTATTGAAGTTACTTGAAATGTTATTCTTTTATATCTATTTTCTATTTTTTGTTTTCTTGTTATGTTTGTATGCTTTAGTGTTATATTAATATTATTAAAATAGCCTACTGATAAAGTGCTTTGGCAGTTTAGCGGGTGCTTATAATGAAAAATATATTTGTTTTTTACATTAGCTCCATTTAGGAGGCCCAGAGGTAAAAAAATCCCTCAGGGCCTACGTCATCTTTAGGAATGCTGTGTGGGTAAGACCTTAAATAAATAGAAAAACTGAGGTATTTTCGTCACAAAACACGTTTTCATCACAAAACACGTTCGTTTATTTTTTAATGATTTTAATTTAACTAAAATTAAAATTCTGAAAAAAGTGTTTACTAGATTATGTATTGATTTATTTTGTAGAATAATTATATAATTTGAAATTTGTGTTGTATAATACAATAATATGTTTATTTTTTAATGATTTTAATTTAACTAAAATTAAAATTCTGAAAAAAGTGTTTACTAGATTATGTATTGATTTATTTTGTAGAATGATTATATAATTTGAAATTTGTGTTGTATAATACAATATGTCGTTTGAAAATTGAATAAATCTGCGAACGACCAACGGTATAATCTTAGTATATTAAAAATAGACTTAGTTTTTGAAAATTTAAGAAATGCGTTTACCAGATAAAATAACAATCTTTCAAAATCATTTTATGTTTTTTTTGTAAAAAAGAGTCAATACGTCTAGAATTTAATTTAAAATGGACTAATTTCGGGTATTCTCTGGTAATACTCTCTTAAATCTCAGGAATTATAAATTTAGCTTTGGAAAGATTTTATTATTATTATTTTAATTAATTGGTCTAATTGATTGTTAAAAAACAAATATGATTGATCTGCTCGAAGGTAAGATAAAGATGTATTATGAATTAAAAGCTAACTAACTCGGTACTTCTCTTATTTCTTGCTATCGCGTGGCAAGTTTCTTACATTCTGCGGATTTTCTCAGGATTCAGTAAAGTTTTTGAAAGGTGAAAAGGCACACACATAAAGTTTGAGATTTACACTGATAAGCACCGGTTGAAATAAATGCATAGTGCACCATACTGCAAACATATTTTGTTACAACTAGTGGCGGTTGTTGCAAAAACGTAAAGGCTTCTCAGAACAGACATCGTCTAGTGAGGAGGGTAACTTACTTGTTTATAAAATATTATTTTACCTCAATAAACGCCCGGGTTGCCGGCAATGAAATTAATAACTCATAAGAGTACAATTAACATTACAATCGGTATGACACATATTTTGTCGAATACAGACGTATTTTTTATTTGCTATGTAAGATTGTAGATTTTAAAAAAATCGAACATTTTATTTTTATTTATTTTTTTATTAGTTTCATTAGCAAAGTTTGTACATTATGTAGGTTTAAAGTATAATATGAGTATATTTTTTTTGTCTTATTTCACAGTTCTCCTCGCTAGGGTTTCCTGTTCTGAGGCGGCCTGTGGTTTTTTTTAACTTTTGTATTTAGTTTTGAATTGTCTTTACAGCGTCTTCAAAATGTTTGTAAGTTGATTATTACTTTGATCTCTCGGCCATGTTTTGACTTTTGTTTAAATACTAATTTTCTTTATTTTTTGGTTTGATTTAATAGAGCATTGAACAATTCCATAGCATGGAATTTATTATTTCTCTGTCCAAAAGATCTGTTCAAACTGGGAGTAACCAGGATATTTTCGCTTTTTGCCCTGGTTGAGTATTTATGTTGGGCAGTAGAGTATTCAGATATGTTGTTTTTTAAATTTAAATAAAATATATTTTGAATAAAGTTTCTGTTCATAGATATGAAAGTTTTTGAATATTTCTTCTGTCAGAGTTCTAAGCGGAACTTTCAGTATTTACTTGAATTTAGTACTCCTTTTTGGGCTATATTGAGCCGCTCTGTGTGAGGTGTGAGTGCATGTACCACAATGCATATCGATAGCGGAAATTTGCTGCAAAGGACAAGATATCGTAAAATTTATTTTCCCTTCTTATTTTTCTCTCTTTTGATCTGCGTTGTCGAAATATTTCTATGAAAATTATTATGTCCTTATCGAGGTGCATTTTAAGAGGATTTTTTAAATGAAAAATGAAAAATGAATTAATTCTGTTATTAAAGAAAAGTTGTCTAAATGATATTTACAATGTTATTTTATAAAAAAAATCATAATTATGGGTCTAAAAAAATAGGAGGTATGATTCTTTGAAAAAAAACTTTCTTTTCGCTTTCGCTTACTGGGTTTTAAATTTCCGTTAACGATATAATGTTGTAAACATAATTTTTATCCCTGTTGAAACCCTTCAAAACACGTAAAATGTATTTTTAGAAAGACATGCATTTCCAAATTATGAAATAACTACCATCTACTACGACTAAGCCAGAGGAATTGGCAGATGAGACGCCTGGTTGGGAACCATACGCATTAGCAGCTCGGCTCCTAACCAATAACATAGATTGAATATTATGCATAATACGCACACATTTCAGATGCCGACGTCCTTGCGAAACATCACTAAAAAAAGATACGCTTTTAGATTTTCACGGCCAAAAGCATTTTCGTTGTTGGTTTTTTAGGTGTTATGCCGTGTTGCGCTACCTCCTTTTTTAGCCGACGTTTCGGACAGCGTTGCAGTGTCCATCATTAGGGCAGATCCGGCAGATCCGACGATGTGTAGTTGTTTGTGTTAAGTGTGTGCTTATTTACTTGGAAGCGATACCATGTGGCCAGCTTCAATCCACTACGAGCTGCTAGGTATTACAAAATCGCAGTTCCCTTTCACTGTAATACCTAGCAGCTCGTAGTGGATTGAAGCTGGCGACATGGTAGAGGAGATGTACCGAATATGGGATAGCTTAGGTAAAAAATTTCTAATTAATTATATTTAAATCGTTTATTAATTATTACACATTAAAATCATTGGAAAAATAGTTACGTAACTTAAAATATCAACAAAACATTAAAAAAAACACACTAACGTCTTCATTTTAAACGAAAAGTAATTTAAAAAGTAATTAACATTTAAATCGATGCAATAATCACATATAAAATCAATATTATCTGCTCCCGAACACTCAATATGGCACCAATGGCGGTACCATGTTGGTGCTGGCTATACATTGGATCCACTATTTGCCTCTGATATCACAAACCTCATCGGACTCATCATCACGAGGTTGTATTACCGTCGGAATGTCTTCAGAAGAATGGGATAACAGCGACATACTCGTACGTGACAGCTCAGAAGAAGACGTAGAGTCGTATCGTAACCTCTTCTTCAAGACTTCTTTTTTCACCTGGACCCCACTAGCCTCCACTAGTGGGGTCAAATATTTTCGTGCCATATTTCACAATACCCCTTTTCTTCTGCAAGCCTTCCAGCTCAGTTTTATAAGGAGACGCGTTATTATGCAAGTTTTCCCTGCTTTTCTTCCTCTAGTGGAAACCATCTTTTCTTATTTGTGTAGGGCGTAATTATATGTGGGCTTATGAGGACAGGCTTGGGTCAGCAAATGAAAGTGACGTGCTAGTTGGAATACTGATTGAGTTGGGACAATCATTTTCTTGGTCCTCATTTTCTAGGAAGTCCTCTCCCTGAATATATTCCGGTTGATGGGGTAAATTCCAATAGCATTGAAACCGTTAACGGCTAAAGCTGCACATTTTATTTTCAGATATGCTTTTCAAAAACTTTTCACGCTGTCAAAGACAGACAAAGGCTTCTGATGCATTAGAAGCCATTGCCGAATTTCTTCGCTGTAATATGTCTTTAAAGCTCCTATTACTACCTTATCGAGGGGCTGCAGTTTGATGGTAGAATGTGAAGGTATGTACAGAATGGTGACAGGATGCTTACGAGCGTTATCTATAACATCAATGCTGAGTGTGTGGCTGTAAAGTCCGTCAAGGTTTAAGTTTCGTATATTTGATGAAGTGCTGGAACCAGTCCGTAAATAGTTCTGTTTGGATAGGAAATCCAGCAACTGTCGCCTAAAACTGGGCCCAAGACTGAATTTCGTCCAAGCGCAGCTTCCGTGGCATCTTCTTCAGCGCTAGGCTTACACAGTCTGAATAAAGTTCTTCGAGGGACCTCGTAAAGAATGGCGGCTTTCTGATATCCCATGGTCTTCGATTTTACAACTTCCATGGCTTTTATCAATTTTTCTGTGTTCCACGTCTTCCGCTGTTTCTTCTCCGACATTTTGACCTTCGTGTAGGCCAAAATACAAACTACAATAGCAAAAAAGAAATTTAGTTCTACTAGAATTTCATATTAGAAACACTGTTCCTAATATTATGAGATACTATTCCATATTAGGGTCATCAAGAAATCCCATATTTGGAACAAGATCAATACAATGAAATATATTCATTGAAATAAAATCTACTTGTATTTAACTTCAAAACATTACGAAAACATAAAAGTTAAATAATCATTTTGCCGATCAGTGAAAGATTGAAAATTTTGTGAAGAAAATTTTTTGAGAAAACATAAAATGAAAATAACGTAAATATCATATCGGTGAGGCACAAGAATTTAATCACTCTCTCGGGCCCATGTGGTGTGGCCGGCGTCCGGAAGAGTACTGACTTGTTCAAAGTCGGTAGGTGGGGAATGGGGAACGCTGGGTTATAGAGGCTTTTCTCCCTTACATTTTGAGAAACACCACTATCCCATATTAGGGACATATGCCATATTCGGTACATCTCCTCTATCGCTTCCAAGTAAATAAGCACACACTTAACACAAACAACTACACATCGTCGGATCTGCCGGATCTGCCCTGATGATGGACACTGCAAACCTGTCCAAAACGTCGGCTTAAAAAGGAGGAGCGCAACACGGCATAACACCACAAAAACAAACAACGGAAATCACTAAAAAACTTCGTTTTTTATTGTTTACGTCTACTTTGGTTTTTGCATTTTTCGATTTTTTAAATTTAAAACCATTTCAAATTGAAAAGAAAGTATGATATAGAGTTTGTTACTAGGAAATTATAGACCAGATAATGAAGTTAGTGGTGGCTGTAGGCTTTATTTTTATTTTATTAAATGGGCGCCACTGGTATCTATGACCGGGCCGTAGAGCAAAATTCTCTTTACAAGGCCGTGGGGGACAGTGCACACTTTCAAGTAATCAAGGAAACAATTAAAAACCAGTATTAACAAAGAACAATAAATAATGTATATCTCTATATTAAAAAATTATAAGTATTAAATTACACAGATTGATAAATGAACCGATAATTAACTTACCCCTGGATCGACCATTTTATTATACTAATCTAGCTATGGTGAAGCTAATTATCGTGGAAAACCAAATACCCGTCTGATCCTCTGGTATCTTATAGTGTCCCCAATGAAAAGTTCGCTCCAACCAACGGACAATGGTGTCCTGGCGAGTCAAAACTTTCCGCAGATTGGTGCAGTTTCCAAATCCCAGATCTTTACGAGGGTGACAGTGTTCTTTAAAATTGTTCGTTGCTTTGGCTATATAAATTAAAAATTGGATTGCCTGCGTTATCCAATTAGTTTTGTATACAATAATGCAAACGCGAATTGCGTGTAAGGCATAGATTTTAATGTGTACTTTTAATGCCGATTATATTGTGTAGCACAGAAAAAACCACTCGAAAGAGAAGCACTTTGTTTGTAATAAATTCTTGAAATACCCCGATTTAATAGTTCGAATGATTCTACATTTTATAAAATCAAAAGGGTCACGTTGTCCTTTGTAGAGGCGTCTACCTCCGAAGAAACCTCTCCAATAACTGTCTAGCTTTTTGCTTTTGGTAAAAATTCTGCTATTTTTTCAAAAATAAGAGCATTCGCTGGACTTCTATATTTAAAAATAATTAACTAACAGAAAGCAAAGTAACACTTTATTCTTTTTAAGTAAGTACTATATCTATATTAATTATATCATAACAAGTTTAGAATGCGACAGCGCTCTTTCTAGCTTCCTTCCTTCGGGCGGGGTACGCAAATCAGTCACGGCATGGTCACGGCCAGAAAGCCAACGCGTACGCACATGTCACTGCTCTCTTGGGTGCGTAACTACGTAACAATTAACAAAGTACCAAATAACCAAACAAAATGATAAAAGTGTGGTAAATTTATTTGTCAGCAATACTTTGAGGCTTACTGTATCGGATGAAGAATTAATGAATCTGCTGATGAGTCTGAATATTTTTTTTAGTTGATCTCAACTATACAAAAAATTATTAGTTTTGAGAGAGATTAGAAACGGTTTTATTTTTTTAATTGTTTAATGGCAAAGTTATGCTTTATTTCTTGATGTTCATTAAAATTAATTATTTTAATATTTTTGACAATACATACTTTGTTTTATTTATTTCTTTTACTACATTTTAATTTATTTCTTTGGGGTCAGTAGTGACCCCATTCAACTGATTGTGATTGTGATTTTCTTAATGCGCCTAATAAAGGTTTATTGATAATTTATGCATTACTGACCAAATCACACATCCTTTTAAAATATTTAATCGCTGGTCGTGTCTAAAACCGCCTTTTCTAGGCTTTGAACTAAATCGAGTTCAAATAAATTCACTGCGGCGTGTCACACTAGCTTTGATGAATGGCGGAGTCTCATTCTCATTCCCATCCCCAATATTTTCCTTTACTAATGGGCTGAACACAACGCACACACCAAATTAAATTACCCGAAAGGTGTTGGAATATGAATATTCTGATAAAGAGAGAAATAAATCCTGGTCGAACAAAAGAGGTAAGGAATTACATGCAATTTATCTGTGTGAGGCTTTGTTTTTAGTGTACATGGTTAATATTTATTTATAACGAATTAAAATCAGACGATGGTATTTATTATTTTTAAATTTTATCTTGAAATAATATGAGATATTTCTCAGTATAATGAGGTTCTTGAATAATATCAAAGGTTGTTATAATAACAATAATAATAATAACCTAACATTTGAATAGCACAGCTTTGTATTATTTCGAAAAAAGTGTCTGTAAATTTAAAAAAATAATTATTCATTTTTATTTACAAAAAACAATGTAGTGAAAATGAATAATATTGAAAGTGAATGAATAGTATTGTAATATATTGTATGATAATATAATGTTATGCAAATTCTAGTTAAGTAAGTGAAAATATTTTTTTCTGGAATAAAAAAAAAACTTTAAAACATCAAGTGCGCTTAACAATAATAAAACTTTAAAAAATAATAATTTAATATTTGGGTGAATTTTTAAGTTTGCTCATACAGTGTTCCTTACAAAATATTGATGGAATATAAAAAAAAAATTGTACGGTATACACATTATCTTTGGTATATACAGAGCGGCCTCTGTGTTTACTCCATCCTACATCATTGGTGTCTTCAAGACACATGTTCACTCCTTCCTCTCTTCAAAAATATCATCCACACACCATCTTCAAAGATGACATAGGCTCTGAGGAAAATTATTTTCCTCAGAGCCTTCTGTATGGAGAAAACAAAATGGAATACCAAGAGAATAAGAAATTAACGATAGCAGTGCGATTATAGTACAGGTTAAAAATAATGAACTATTATAAGGATGCTATATGAAGGGTCTATTTAGGGAAAGGAATAGAGGAATTTCAAGGAAAAGAAGGTATGAGAGCAGGATAGGAACCTGGGGGGAAGTGTGTCCAGGAGTGACGGACGAATGAATCCATCCCTCCCACTAAATGGCAAAGGAAAGGGATGTTCAGAGAGAGCCCTGCTTTAGAGGTCAAAAGCTCTCCCTCAATCCGACTCCCTCGATCCGGCCTGCCAGCAGTTGGTTGGCAGACGCACCCGCCGCGAAGGACCGTCAAACTTCAGCCAATGAACCCGGGCACCCCTCTAAAGAAACCAAACGTTACGAACGGGGTGACCTATGACAGATGTGTTATGGTAGAAATAACTTTTTTCAGTATTCCGACCTTACGCGCAGCTTTACATTTACACCGTGTTTTTAAGTAAGGGGGTGAGTGTATTATAATCAATCATTTCAAGGCTGAGTCATCCAGAGCGCCGAAAAGACACAGACGGTCAATATAAAGTATCATAAAAGCTACATTCAAAATTCGAATAAGAATCTAATACAGCAATGACCTTGTAAACGATCCATAAGTCCCATTAATGAACATCATTTACGTGAACATTGTCAATTTATATTGAGATTCTCGGAAAGCTCAAGATGAACACACAAGTATATTATTCTATCATTGTTGCGAGTGATTTTGGGCGAAATAGCAAATATAGTTTGTGTGCTGAGCGCAAAGACAACATCCTATTGTTGTCAGTTATAACCATCTTTCGGATGGTACAACACAGTCATAATATTTATTCCGTTTGTGTTAGCATTGTTGAGTGCTTAATGATGTATTTAAGTCTGGAATTTACGGCGTTTTTACTGTGATGGTACATCAAATAAGAACGCTTAGTTACTTACAAGTTTGTTTTACAAATATTTCAACACACATAATTAAATTTGTGATAGAGATTATTTCACGAGAAGATGGATAACGAATACTGTACAGTACCTACCTACTGAAGCAAACACTCGAAATGTGGTAGTGGAGAAAAATGCTCAGGATTCCATAGACTTGACGCACAAATGTGTCCATGCTGGAAGAGCTAGTCATCCACTATAGGATCTCAACTCTCCGCCTACAACGTATCTTAAGACAAATTGCTCGCCAAGACTTAGAGAAACCCATAGTCGCTGGCAAAGTGGAAGGCAGAAGGAGCAGATGAAGGTCGCCAATGCGCTGGAGTGTCTAGCGTCTAGTACGTCGGTGACCTCAGCTCACCATGCAGCGTAGGACCGTGAGAAGTGGATGAGCCTTTTCTATCATGGAAATTGGAGGAGGGGTCATGATCCTCCGCAATGAGGAACTGACTTGAGAAGAAGAAGTACCACGCCTAAATGAGATGATTTTTTACAGCAAACATTTGTTTTTCAGACAATACCAATGTACCCACCAGCCAAGAGCACTCATGTCTTAGTGCGACCACGGGCTTTCAGGAGGGAAAAAAAAGCTGGATTTAGATCGAGTGGTAGGCATTGCGCCTCAAAATTGCTATTTCATAAGAATTGCAATTTATAAATAACCCGAAAATTAAAATTAACATTACCAGAGCAAGCGTGAAAAATTCAATCTTCTTTGTAATCGCACAGATTTGAAACCACGATCATCGGGAACAGAAGCATATCGATATACTGTGGAGGTCATTTAAAAATAAAACTTGAATAGGTTACAATTAAGATTCTTAAGGATACCTGGACTAATGTAATTTCTAATGTAGAGTACTGGAAGATATTTCAATTTTAAGAAAAGTTGTATGGTGTCGCATTTTTTAGGTTTCCAGAATTTCTCACAACATTACCGTCCGGGATTGTGAAGTATTATTATTTGAAATCTTTCAAACGAGTCGAGGCAGCTTTGCGGAAAATTTGATTACGAATTAACTTTTCCGAATCATCTCTGAAATAATTAAGATTTTCATCTCCCATTTTAATGGAACCTCGGCCGGTCTTCCAAGGTATCCAATTTCAAAAACTTTTTTTACTCTTCACAATTACGTTTCGCAGTTTTACAGCGAGATAATTGATATACATTTGTTGCGAATAACTGAACAGAAAATAATGATAGGACAAATAAATTATTATGAATAGGTATTCCGAGAATTGTTTAAAAATTTCTTTAAGTTTTGTAGACCAAACCCTTTCTTCGGCATTTTTTTCTGTTTTTTTTGCCTAAAATCTATATGGTTATATAAATTCATAAACAAAATTGGGAGAGCCAACTCCAGAGGTTGTGTGGGGAGAGTCTGGGCATACTTTGGACAGAGAAAATAGGACCCAAATTGGACAAGGGGAACGCATCAATCAATAGAGCGACTCAACTGCTTAAAACGATGTTGCATTAACCATCGACATTTTCAACGTCACTTATGCAATTATCTTTTGATGCATGTCACAAAATAATTAAGCTGCCCTCGTGACCTTTTTATATATATATTTTTTTAACTTTATATATTTCCATTTTTAATACATATAATATATAATAACAAATAGTACAATCAAGAAATGAAAAACCACTAAGGCACTGCCTGAGTGTGGGTAATATAAAAACATAAAAATACTATATTTCCAAGGACCCAATATCTAACATTTAATATCTTTTCATTTAACTTAAATTTATAAGCAGCCAATAAGTCCAATTATGAACACTACACTTAAATTTTAATCAAATCTGAGTTAATTGTACTATAGGTACATTTAAAAAAAAAATTAAAATGAATTTAATAATGTTATTATTTTAGTTTTTTATTATTGTGCCAGATGTTTTGGCTTACAAGATCTTTCCAAACTATCGTCAGACCATTTTGAGACGACTTATTTATATTTTTGTATAAAGTGGTGTCCAAGTGGTCAAATCACAGTTTGAAAATAGCCCTGTTAGCCGAAAAAGCTGGTACAATAATAAAAAAACTAAAATACTTGCAGAAATCAACAATAACATTATTAAATTTTATTATTATTTTTTTTTTAATTTAATGGAGTTTTATGAAATAAAGACCAAAACGAAAATAATGAATACAGTTATAATTACTCTGACAGGCAGACCTACAACCGAAATAAGAATATTTGATAATATGATAAAAATATTAGGTTATGGGCCACACGGTTTCCTAGCAAATATCTTGTTTGTACTAAAATTCTATTCCTTTATCTTGCACATTTGTCATATATCGTGGTCCGGGTTTGATTCTCTATTGTTAATTTCTCCATTGTCTTGGTGGTTATCCTCTTTCTTGTTCATATAATTTGCACAAATATTCCGAATACGCTTTATTCATAGACCCCGTGAAATCCTATGTCAGCGGTGACAGCTTCTACGCCTGTTTAGGTCATTCTTGTCCATATCCGCTTCCTTTATCCTTATCCTATGAACAAAAGCATTAGGTGTGAAATATTTCCTATTATTTGAATTTAATATGGTGGGCCGCTAACGGCATTTCTTTTCAAAGTGCAAATGTTCAACACACAAGAGTTCCAACAGCTCTCAACAGCCTGGATCTAGTCAGACTATGGCATCCCCAATTGGAGTATATTGTGAGACATGATGACAGTATGTCTTATCAGTTACACAGCCTCCGTGGTCGGGGGGAAGGGCTCTCAACTGCAATGCAGGAGAGCGCAAGTTAATTTTATTTGATTAATTTGTGTTATTTCTAATTTAATAAATTAAAAATAATATCTGGTGCATTTACAATAAGTTTCAGAGTGGTACACACTCTCAGTAATGCCTTGGTGTTGGTCATTCAGAATAAAAAAGTTGCTCGAAATGTTTTTAGATATGTTTGGCGAACAGAATTGAAAAGCCAGGAAATGTCACACCTTCCTTTCCCCAATCTCATTCCCCTCCCCGATAACTTCAAACTCAAATCAGAAGTTTAAATAATAGTAATTGAACCTTGGTATATATTTTACTTAGGATATCAGATGTGTATATTTATTTCCCTTTTAAAAAAAGAAATTTTTTATAAATCCGGTAATTTTTCACTGATTTCGCGTTTCTTTTGATACCTCAATTTTGTAAAATAAGCCAATTTATGCTTTACTCTTCAATAAAAATAATTAATTACTTACAATGAGAAAAACCTTTTGCAATGTTATTTTTTTAACGCAAGTGCTGTTTAGAGAAAGAAAAATAATAATTATTTCTAAATATTATTTTTGCATGTTTAAAAAACATTAAAATAGTTTGTACACTGTGGAGTTTGTACACTCTTCAAAATTAAAATATATAGTCTCAAAACACAACCCTTTCCTAATTTTTTTCTCTTTGAACAAACAATTAGGCGTGCTTTGGTACTTTTCAATGTTCATTCAATGTTGAAAGAGAATCTGCGTAGCAATAGAATTTCCATATACCAATTAGTTGTTAACATTAAATAAACAGTTCAGTACTGGGTTCTTGTACCTTTATACTGCTTTATAATGTTTGTATTCATCTTTTTTTATATATAATTCATCTTGATCAAGTTTTACGTATATAGAAGAAGTTTTTAATATCAGGATGGTTGCATCATAAAACTTAAATCGATTCACAGATCTTGAACAATTAATCAAATTTTAAAGTTATAATATTTATGTTTGTATTGCAGAACGTGAACCATTGACAAACTTGAATATCCTTCGAAAAATATTCAATTTTTCAAGTTATTTGAAAAACTGTCCTATATTTACTGGACATTATCAAATATTTTAGTAATGTCCTCCGAAATTGTAGAACAATAAATTTATCGTTCATTTTTCACAGGTAAACTGGAAGTTTATAAATTATTTTCTCTTTACGAAAAATTCGCTGAGGACTATCTGAGGCCTGTCTCTCGTGACAACAGCCAGCAATATGTCTTCATCAATATGACTAATGGTGTGATGATGTTCTGTCGGGGGCGACGAAAAAGTATGCAGCCATCAATGTTATTGGCAGATCTCTCCATCCCTTCTCTGTCTTAGGGACAGTGTACACGTGTGTAAATTTAAACCTAAATCAGAACAACAATTTTTGTTTGCTGTAGGTCAATGTGTCGCAAGAGTCCCGACAGTCGGGAACTTGTACATCTATGGCGTTTCCATTTTGTTATAACTCCGGTGTCTCACAATTGTTTAAATAAAAACACCGAGGTCAACAAAACGCTTAGCGCTTTTATTTAGTGTAGTTTATAATGAAACTTGTATGGCTTTATTATCAGGTGATATGGATGATTCTAGGCTCTGACCTTGGGCTCACTGTCGTATTTGTCTCCTTGCCTGCATTATCAATAGCTTTACTATAACCAGTGTAATCTATGAATAATTTCTCAAACTACTATCAAGTATATCACATAAGTGTCGTGATATAGGTAATAATATGATACAGATGGAAGCGAGATGGGGGAAAAGATCAAGAATAACGATAATTTTTTTAGTATTACTTAATTATTATGGTTTCTGAATGCGTATTTATTCATAATTTTAACAGAAACGAAGAATTGAATTTCGTATTTACGTCTGAACTTAATCTTTATGTGCACGGTTTACAGCACGGGAATCGGACCACCCCAAAGAGCGATTTTAGTCACTCTGCCGTCGAAATTTAATAATAAGTACGGACAGAGAACGTTTGAATACAACATACCGAAGATATTTAATTTATTACCTGACACTACAAAGCAATGTAATTCTTTGAATAATATATGGTGAAAAATTGGCTATCGGAAAAAAAATATTTGTATTAATATATTTTTTTTTTTATACATTAACGCCACACAGGAGGCCCTGAGGAAAATAATTTCCCTCAGGGCCTATGTCATCTTTGAAGATGCTGTGAGGAGGGTCTTTTTGAGGAGAGGAAGGAGTGAACGTGGGTCTTGAAGAGACCCATGTTATAGGAGGGAGGAAACACAGAGGCCGGCAAATCGTTCCACAGCCGAGCTGTTGAACACAAGAACGAATTGTAGAAGCGTCCCGTTCTCATGTGACAAATGTCAACTGTGTACATATGTTGGGCGCGCGTTTGGCGTGTTTCCCGACTATGCACCGGTGCCGAGGGGATCAATGACGCTAGCTCCTCGGAGCATCTTCCATTGAAATACCGGTAGAACAAGGATAGCATTCCCACCCGACGCCTGTGCTCTAAAGATTGCAATCCGTCTGTTAAGACAGGAGAATCTATCAAGCGGACCGCCCGTTTCTGCACAGAGTCGAGGGTGTTTTTCAGGTGCATCAGGGCTCCAGACCAGAGATGGCTGCCAAATTCAGCAGTGGGGCGCACTTGCGATTTGTACAGGGTTAGCAGTTGTGTACAATTAAAGTATCTGCGGGCCCTGTACAGTACGTTACTATTTATGAAAAAATGTATTCAAAAATGTTAAATCTGTAGATATAAGAAGAAAATTATTTTTTTTAAATGTATATGTAAGTAAAATATAAGCACCTGTTGACAAGCCAATTGCATTGGTTTAGCAGGACTTCTTTGTTGATACAGTGTTTTAAGTTATTCTTTCAAAAAAAAAATTACATTTCGGGCTGACCTCGTTAAAGAAATATCCATGAATATGTAATACCATTTAAAGCAACTCAAAGTATAGATTTTTAGTAATTGTTTTATCTAAAGCAGTGCAGAGAGTACCTACATAACTACATATAACTAAGTGTTTATAATTTTTTTCATTTAAAATAACAATTTTTTTTTGCTTAAGACAGGTTTCGAACCTGTCTTTCGACCTCTGGGTCTAGAATCGAGAAGCATCTCGCCTTGCCTTAGATGACGTCTTTGCTGCTTGCTTTATTCGGGAATATTAACATTCCAGTTTCAAGGGGATTTCAAAGGGTTTGTCTGTCTTCAAAACAGGCACGCGATTATGCAGCTTATTGAGTTTTCGGATTAATCCTTTTGGCGGATTCTCTATCTTCTGCGGATCTTTTTGTCACAATTGGACAAAATTTAGCTGAGATTCTAAGGTTTTGATGTCATTTTCTCAATGATTTAACCCCCTTTGTCGGAAAAATACAAAATATTGAACCCAGTATTAAGTAGAATGTCAAACACAGGAGGTGTCTTTCTATTTTTCGAACTCAATTTGCATACGAGCTCGCATACGAGAGTCTTACCACTCGTAAGGCCGTTGACTCCCAATCCGCAGGTCACGGGTTTGAACAAAAATCTTCAGGCAATGGTGAAGATCTCGTCAGTGAGGAGAGATTCTATTAAGTATTAAAATAATTTCCCTTTTTAATCTCTATTTCTTGAAATTTAATTTAATTATGTTATTAGTTTGAAAATGGCCTTGTAAGCCGAAACAGCTGTAACAAAAAAAAAACAAAATACTTGCAGAACTTAATAATGTAATTATTAAATTTAATTTAAATTTAATTTTTAAAAAACTAAATGGCGTTCTACGAATTAAACACAGAAACAATACATAAAAAAATCTACTTGTTGACGTGAAATATGTTTACAAGGTACCAAAAGCCTATATAAATGCCGCCGCTGTGCTCACTGTTAGTCTTGTATTCACTTGCTCTCAGTAAAAAACTGACTGGCGACTCGAGATCCACTCCTATCTCCAGCTCTGATCTTCTGGCACTCACTATGGCTTCGAGGACTGACAACATCACTACGACCATACTCTGTCATCTCCCACCGTACATCTTCTCTTTCCACTGTGTTGAACATCGGCCTGGAAGATTCGCCCCATTTATCTCCATCACCAAGATGTAGAGCATCCGGTTGTATGATTCACCACGTTGTATCTCCTCCACCACGGTGTCAATCATTGACCTAGAGGAATTTGCCACATCATCTTCTCCAACCATAGTGTTGAGACAAGAGGACCAGGAAGATCCACGATCTTAAGTATAACATAATATTTAAATCTCCGCCGTCGCGCGTTGAGCACGAGTATATTGCTCCTGAACCAAATTTCCTCTGAGATTGATATATTTCGCGTCGGTGAGGAGAGATTCAAAAGAAAAATTCTTTCGATTCTTGAAAAAGTCTCTCCACATTGACGAAATCAATACCACTGCCTGCAATTTTTTTGAATTAGCTACGCTCCTAGAAATTTCTTTTACATATAATTCATAAACTGTTTTTGTAATGTATTTAAGTGACATTATTTCTTATATGTATTAAATTAAAATTTGTAATTGTGTAAGAAATCAATAAAAATGATTATTATTATTATTATTATCCCGCCATGATGTGACTGACATGTTATGAATCCCATCGCGATACATTCTGACATCAGTCGATACATAATAAACACTGTGATTGATCATAAAATCTTACTTTATCATTACCCACAGAACTATCTTCCATTAAACATGATGTAAGTCATGTAAAAATTTCAGTCACAATATCGTCTGCACATGTCTCAAAACATATTATCCCTAACTATTATGCAATGCAAAATACCCCTTGCTAACATATCTCCCATTCCCATATAACCTCTTCAAAATTCTAATAGATGTGATTTATTTAAATTGAATATTGGATCCGCAGTGCCGTGTGGAGAGACCTTTACAATATCGGGGTTGGTATGAGTGACCATAGACCGCCCTTAGCGCGGACATCGGCCACCAGGCACAGAAAGCGGACAGGCACCATCCCCTACTTAGGGGTAGGGTTGGGATAAAAATCCATGTATTTTTTTTACATCGAAATATCGATTGTATATTTGCAATTTTTTGTAAGTAAGATGAGAGAATTTATAGGTGTGGTGATATTAAGTTGCCATGGTAGGGTTAATTTGCGAGTTTTAACGGAATCGAAAGTTGAAACAATTTTACTGAAGTAAAACAATGGTTTTATTTCGATCGAAAGCTGCATGAATGCAAAAATTTGTGCAATTCTTTCAAATCACTTTCACAATACTTTCCATAACTGTTTTTATTATTCTTGTACACACATAATTATGTCATTTTTTGGATTTTCTCTTTAGTTTTTCTGTAATTGTAATTCTTTCGTTATAAAAAAAAACCCTTAAACTGCATCCCTAAATTTGTCAGAATTCACGAAGAAAACTTCAGAATCATAAAATAAAGTCGGTTAATAGTTTGGCAATAGCCTTATGGTTCAAAGCAACTGATTCACGCCCAGGCGTAAAATACACCCCGAGTACAATGTAACCATGTATACAGGGCGCTGTTCGGCCTCCTTTGGCAATGCAGCGCCTCGCAGATGTTCGCAGAGGGGTTCACATGGGTTTGCTGCTTTGATACGCAACAGAGTAGCCGGGACGAGTCAGCGCTACCGGATATCGGAAAACACTCTCGTCCAGACATAACATTAGGTTAGGCCTCCAAGCATAACATTATAATAGCACGAGAAATTAAAATAATGTTACGATATTAATAAACTGCGAATATTTTTCTTTCCATTGAACTCGTATATTATATTACTGACAAAACTGTACCTTTTTACCAAATTAAGTTGTTTTAAAGACAACATTTTAATGTTAATGGCATTTTCGGTGTAAGGGGTTTCCACCCCTTACAGCGGTGTTGATAAAACGTTAAACCTGCAACCCTCAGTGGTACCTTCCCCGAACAGACTTCATTAGTGTGATAGGACCGAGAGGGTTGACAGCCAACCTCACCTCGTTACGCTAAATAGGAACATTATTATTTCAATTGTACTTGCTACTTGTGATTGATGGCTATTTGTTGTTTGATTTACTCGGATAGTTTTGAGTTTGTGTTAACATAAAGTAATTAATTTAAGTTGGTTGATGATTTATTTGTGTTATTTTAAAATTAATTAAATAAAAATAATATGTAGTAAATTTGCGGCACGTTTCAGAGTGGAAGATATGTTCAGTATCGCCTTGGTGTAAGACCACCATTTAGAATTGAAACGTCGCTTGAAATGGCTTTTGGCGTTTGGTGACCAGATATACAAGGCTGATGTAAACGTATTGAGTAAAATCAAGAAAGGGACCCTCAGATGGTTTGGGCATGTAGAGCGAATGACCAAAGAAAGGAGTGTAAGGAGAATATATATAGTGTAATGAGAACAGAAGAAGTCGTGAATGCCCGAGAAAGACATGGTACGATCAAGTGAACCAGAAAATTGAGTCGGGCTTTTTAGTGGTCTATCCACTCTGCTTACCCCTGTAGAGAAACGGCGTGATCGTTAGTTAGTTAGTGACCAGATATAAATAGCTAGGTATACTTCGTGATCTATAAGTCCAAGGATCCTGTGTTTCTTCACCGTCATTATTAAATCTAAATGGGATGATGATATACGAAGTCAGGCAGAACAAAAGAGACAAAATGAAAGAGAGGCAGAGCGGGTGCTAAATGGACTAGAACCAAAAGGTATTAAGTCAGTACCGACATTGGTTACCATTCAAATTCATATGGAATCATTTCTAGTGTTATTTTTATTGAATGCTCACAATATATCTCAATTGGGGATGCCATAGTTACACTGGCTACAGGCAATTGCGAATCTGGGAATAAACATTGATTTAAATAGTAATATTTTGTTACAATGAATTGAATAAGTTATGATCATTATTATGGGCCGGTATATCAGTTGGTCTAAAGCTCGGCTTTGATGGAATGTGGAGCTCAGCATGGCTTAGCACACAATCCGTATATCAGTCGTAATTCTAGAGTTGACCAATTTTAAACGTTTAGTCTATGATAATTTTTGTCATTTCTATGCCGAACCAATCTATTTATGTAAGTATCTATGGACTCTATGGTTATTATCAAACAACCAAACGTCAAACGATGTCTAAATCGTCATCACTCGAAGAAAGTTCGAATTCTATGTTGATAGGTAAACTTATTCCTCCAATGTAATTCATTGCGTCCGCACGTAGAAGATCGAAACCAAAGCAATGTGAAATCTGACAGATGACGGATGTGTTTTTGCCAATAGCGCTACAGCGTCTAGCAAAGGAACTAATCTGCGGCTTACTACGGCTTAAGCGGCCGATTTCGGCGATTTAAGTTGAGCGAGGAATATGCTCCTTAGCAAAGACTGATATACCGGCCCTATTCGTGTAGTTCGTCGGGTAGTAAAGCTTGCAGCGTATTTATCTTTATTACCCATAACTATGCAATGTAAATTCATTGTTAGACCCATGAATATTGGCAACAGACAAAGTTTAATGGCTATAATTAATGTTCAACATACAGCCTGTCAAACACATCAAATAAGGCTTCACTTCAAAGTTATTATAGGTATTAAAGTGGGTTCGAGACGTCTAGCGACTTTAACCCACCTCACTCCACCTATCGGTCTATTATAATTATTAAGTAATATTAATGTTTTATTGACAGGTTATTGTTGTTGTTAGAGGTGATTTTGAGCTGGTTTTCGAGTTTGAAGGGTTTTGGATAAAGTTATCACAGTTGCAAACTTGATAATTGCTTTGGAATTGACGTACTTTTATTGATTAATATTGCCAATTCATCTCAGAATGAATTTTTTTTTTAAATTTATATTAGTGACGTTACAAAATATTGTACATAAAATATATAATGAAGAATTTATGCATAGTAATGGTATTGCTTAGTCCTCCTCACCAGGAAGTCCTGTCCTGATTTATTTTTATACCTATGTGAAATTGAGTCAATATTTGTAAAACTTTGCTCTGCAAACCAAGCTCAAGTGTCACATTGACTGTATGTTACATTGTAGATGGATTATACATGGTGTAACAGGAAATCAGATTTTATTTTATTTACTGATACCTTAGACACTTGTTTTGTACAATTATTTTTCAGATTTAAAAAAAATCATCTTATCAATACATTTTGTGAATTTGGAGTTGTGTACGGAGAATAAGATTTTTTTGTCGAAATAAAAAGCTGATTTGGATTAAAATTTCTTCAATTTTGCATGTAGATTTGGTTGAAATTCCGGAAGTCGTGTTAAATTGCATTATATTTGAATGAATTAATTTTTAAATTCATGTAATAATGAGAGTATTGAAAAATAACAAATGTCTTTCATTAAACATGTACACAAGATAGATAAAGAGTACGGGTTACAAAATTTTTTTAGTAAGAGTCCAGGGGTACGCAGGATCAATATCAATAGGTTGAAAACCGCTGCCTTAGTTGGTTTGAAGGACGTAGATGAAGTCGTGAATGCAAAAGTTAATAAAATACATTAAAATAAAAAAAATTCATTCCTTAACAAAGAAATTATGTCCACCTTAAGACTACACCCACTTTGCTAGAATTCAAAACCTCGAAACTTTACTACAAACCATTCATATCCCCATACATGTCAGCTAGTACTTGCTTAAGTTAAAAGACCAAATCCTTTTTTTTTTTTTTTTAGAGTATTTATTTAAATATTCAAACATATTTAGAGTTACAATATTTACAACATAATATAGATAAAACATTTGAATCACTCTCCTAATAAAGCAGTTGCTTGTGTTTAGGAGAGGACAACTATATATTTTTACATCTATTTAAATTACAAAATTATTATTAAAAAATAACTATTAATAATTTAATAAGAAAATTCATCGAAAATAATAAAAACATAGGTAAGTTATAAAATGATACAAAAACAAGAAAATACAATAAAAGTAATAAAAAGGTAAGTTATAAATGATACAAGGAAATAATAAGCAAAACATAATATCAAACAATAAGAAAAGTTATGAGGTGGTATTAGAGAATTTTAATTTAATTTTTTTTTGTAATTCTCATAGTTTTCCTCCGTTCTTATATCTAGAGGTAATTTGTTAAATAATTTTATACCCTTAAATATAAAGTGATGCTGTGCTGTTGAAGTTCGTACTAGAGGTATGGTTAGCCCTCCAACAGAAATAATTCTTTTGCTTATATTTAATTGTGGGATATTATTTTTATCAAAGAATTCTTTATGTGTTTGAAGGAGTGCAATTTTGTCATAAATTTTTGAAAGTGGGGGAACCGGGAAATCTTGGAAAACATTTGTTGTTGGATAGTAATAAGGTTTTTTTAAGATGATTTTTATTAATATTGTTTACTTAACTATAAGTTTTAAAGTGTTTACTAAGTACATAAGAATAAATGTACGTTTTTTTTACAATAACTCCACCCAGGAGATTCCGAAGACAATAATTTTCCTCGCGGCTGAAGACGACTTTGAGGAAACTCTATAAAGGGGGGTGTTTTAAGAAGTTGAGCAGAAATAAACCAAAAATTTGTTTTATTACACTGAATAGAATTACACGAATAAAATGTTATTACTGTGAATAATGACATAATATTAATTAAATTACGCCTTAAAGAATACGACGCAACATTGACATTCCATGTGCCTACGCGTGTTATGAGTTATGAAGTTTAACGATCACTTCGTGATAAATTACTCGAACATTAAACAGAATTATAACATAATACAATTATTATGAAATGTTATCAAATCATTATACAGCCAAAACTGTTTCTGTTATCCTTCATAAACCAAATGAAATAATTTTCTTAAAGTCCCCAAAAGGCCTCCCATCGTATTCAGAGAGGGCCTTATAAATTATATACCATAATCCAAGCTTTATGCGGCTGAAAGCAGATATTGTTCCCGGATTCAGATAAGAAAATATTTCTCTTTAATTGTGTAAGTCAATGTCTTTTGCTACAATCGAGATTATTGACAAGACTAAAATGCATAAAATTTATTATACGTATCACGAGAGTTTATGGTCAGAGGTTGAGTTGGCATTGCGTTTGGGTCCCACCTAGGCGTTCCGTGTTCGATTCCTCGGCTAGCTAAGTCCTCCATCACAACACAAGCAACAACTTCCGCTTAGTGTGGTTATAGTAGGAGATTTCCAAATGTTGTTGGGTTATTCGTAACCCGGAAATGTTTGTCTTTCTTTTTAAAAAATAAAAATAAAAAACCAACAGCCCTGCCAAAAGTCACACCAAGTGGTTAGCTACGCTTGGTGACTTAGCAGCGGTTCATGGGAGTGAGATATATCTAGGTCTTGGTGGCGAATGCGTTTGCCTACCTACTGTATGGCGGGCCCGATCGGGAGCGGCTGGTTGAGGTAGACCTAATCTAGACCTCTCTAGCCGGATTCATCACATTGACCCCCAGATTTCTACCGATCCCTCGTACATTTTTCTTTCAAGAACTTCCTCTTCTTTCTTTCCCTAAAGAAACCCTAATTACAGCTTCCCCAAAAACAACATAGGCTGTGAGGGAAATGTTTTTGCCTCAGGTCCTCCTTTGTGGAGTTATTGTAAAAAAATTAAAAGACACATACCTATGAGAAATGTACAAGTTTGCCCAATCCATTGGAGAAGTGACTGGTACACACAGGCATTGCTCATCGAATAGTGCTTGGAAAAAGTAATAGGTTGTTTTATCGGCCGTCTTCCAACTTCTCGTACGAAGCTTCTGCTGTCTTTATAAGCTGGACTCTACATGAATAACTCAATTGAACTTGGGGATCAAGGTGTCCATGTGTGCAGGTGTCCTGCTAATTTTAGTTTAAACCTTGCAGTTTAAATTTGCAATACGTATAATTGTGATCCATCCTTCTGATTAGAAAGAAAACTGATTTCGCTGATACGCTTTTTTCTGAGTTCTCCCTGTAATAATTGCCAATAATGTATTTTTTGTTTAAGGCATTAGAGCAAAATCAGAATTTCCGATTTATCTTTACTACAATTCGGTTTACATTAAAAATATGCTTTGAATAGATCAAATCTTCTTTTAATGTTTCCATTGATTAGATATTAAATTAAATTGTCAATTACTGTATGAAAAATACAAGCGTAAGCTATTAAAAAATGTGTTTGTGGTAAAATGAAAGAATTATGTTTTGCGAATATAACGTCGTAAAAGAAGTGCTTTAGCGTCGAAATTTTAAATTTATATTCGAAAAAAAAGGTGTTCCTATGTAAATCAATCATTTGTAATTCATGGAAATAGTTTCTAATGATTTAAAAAAAATTATTAAACATAATATGTAAGGCAACATATATTTTGTATACATAATCATTTACTCAGAATATTTGTCAAAATTGTATCTAAAAGTGTGGAAAATAGATTTCTCTAATGGCCTATATCTTATAATTTGAAACACAAATAAGATGAATCCGGATTATATATATCCTACCACTTTTGATTAAAAAATTATATTGAATTATTTTTTGTTTGTATTTTGGCCTTAAATATAAATTTAAGTTTTTGTATGTAAATAGCCTCACAGTCATCCCCTATTACATAAATACCGTTAAACAAATTCCTTTTCTAACATCATTATATTCTTATTCTGCTCTTACGTATCGTTTATCTTCCCAGCCATCTCAGTTAGAGTGCATTTCTGGAATCTAAATATTTATGACTATTGGAAAACTGTGAGGGTCCTTAAGTGGTATTTTTGTGACCCTGGCAACGACTGCACTGTATTTTTGATTTTAAATTCAATCCTAAACTGGTTTCGAAGTATGCAGAAGTACTTTGGAAACGGAGTTTATTCCAGGGTATAATATTTTTAAATATATTTCTCTGAAGGTAGTGTGATCTCGTGAATATGAGAGGCGTAATAAGCAATTGAATAACTCGGTAGACAAACAGAGTTATAATAATAATTCTGTAATGTCTGCTATCTTCACATTCAGACATCTTGTAAATTGTTTATATGTTTGGTTCTCGGTTACAAGTTGTTTACTAATTATCGTGTATATTTACAATGTTACATTATACTGGACAGACGTCCTATCAGACTGGCTAGGGATTAGATTAGCTAAATGAGAGGTTCTCACCGTACCGTCACCATCTCACAAACGGCGATAGGTGGTACTGCTCTGACTAGCTACTTCAACTGACATCTGTTGGGATGCGACAGAAGCTCTAAGCTATCGACATCTATTAACAGTAATTTAAACAGTGTGTATTTCTTGTATTTTTTGTATTTCTTGTGCATTAACTATGTAACAATTTCTAGACATTTTATTTTAAAGAGTTTTAATTTTCAATGTACTATCGTTACTTAAATGTTAATTTTTCTGCTACCAGTTTTGACGCATCCGTGCCATTCACTAGCAAACTTAAAACTAAACTTAAAATGAGCTTCAACAAGGAAAAAACCAAATTTAAACATATAAATATAAATTCATAATTTAACTTGTGCGCTTTAGAAACTTTAGAAATAAACAAAAAAAATTAACCGCTTGGACACATAAGCGTGTTTTCACGATAATCAAACGTAGGTCGACATAGGAATGACATATGGCCCGTACCTGAGTTATTAAATGAAAAATTAATTTAATTAACAAAATAATAGCATCCTGCAAATCTCCCCTTTTGACTATGTTCCCATGTGATATTGACCCCGCTCACTGTTTTCCCCCTCTCCCAAAATCACCCCTCCCACTACCCCCACCTAATAACATCTAATTCATTTCTGTACTTGTTTAACGTAGCGAACCACTTGGGGTGACTAATGGAAGATTTGTTGGTTATCCAATAAATTATTAACGGGACGGCGGTACCCATTTGTTCTTTCTTTTATTTCTGCTTATCACTATGTTATTTAGTTTTTGGACAATTTGTAATATTCAATAAACCAGAAATGCGGCTTTAAAAAGTATTCCATCTTGCCGAAAGCAAAAAGCTTTCCTAACCAAATGAAGTGAAAACACACCAGCGTGTTTGCTTATAAACCCTTTCCAAGTGTTTAAAATAAATGGGATTTCTTAGAACGTGTATGGAAAATGTAGTCTTTCCTCTTGAAATTTCGAGCATAAAATAACGAGACGGAAAAGATATCTTCACGAGTCCAATTTCCTCCTAGTCACATAGTCACACAGTTTAAGTACTTTATTTTCCCAAATGTGAAGATTTTCTCCTATTTACCTACCAAATAGGACGTGTGAAGATCTTTCCGAGCATTTAGGGATCTTATCGTGGCGCATATTTACATTCGGCATTATGAAGAACATTAAGAAAGGGTCGTTCGGGTGGTGGAGGGTTATGGCAAACCGATAGACGTGGGAATAACGAAATATCTTCTGTGTTTACCATAACCATGGTAAATACGACACGTTTGGTTTCTGTCACACAAAAAATGACCCAATTTTGACCAAAGACACTCCAGACAGGAACCATTGGGACTCTTGTGCGGTATTAACGCAAAAAGGAGAACCCTAGTGTAGAGAACAGTATACATGATTATGTACAAATTTATTTATTTAATGGCAGCGGTATAAATGTACCTTAAAAATACCGTAACAGTTAAATGAAAGACTTTATTAGAAATAAATATGTTTTAAATAACCATTAAGTGTGGTATTTGATTGTACAAAGACATCAGACAGTAAAAATAATAAAAAAATATTATATTTAATATTCATAAATATTAAAAAAGATTTTTACCCATAAATAATAATTTTTATGATAATGTCATTCTACCTCAAAAAAACATTGAAGGTAAAATATTAAATTTTTTTCCAGAATATCTTCGTTATCACATATCGCCTAGTTAATACCTTTTTTCATTATTTGCAATGCTTAAAAGGTAACTACCATTGCCCTCTTTACGGTAAACCCAAAGGTATTGGGTTTGGAGCTTGACTGAACCCTGCTGTCTAACTAACTAACTAACCATCACGCCGTTTCTCCGCAGGGGTAGGCAGAGAGGACGGACCGCCAAACACCTCGGTCTTGGCACACACTCTTTGCCTCATCCACATTCATACTTCGTCTCATACATACTCTTCTATTTTTCTCTCTCTCTTTCTTTCTCGACTCTTGACATGGCCCGACTCAAGTATCTGATTCACTTGATCGTGCCATGTCTTTCTCGGACGTCCCCTACTTCTTATACACACTTGCATCATA
Source organism: Limnephilus auricula (assembly GCA_951813805.1). Lineage (NCBI taxonomy): Eukaryota > Metazoa > Arthropoda > Insecta > Trichoptera > Limnephilidae > Limnephilus > Limnephilus auricula. The sequence continues at coordinate 27,212,120 of OX638406.1, read as the reverse complement.
TATTCTCCTTACGCTCCTTTCTTTGTTCATTCGCTCTACATGCCCAAACCATTTGAGGGTTCCTTTCTTAATTTTACTCATTACGCTTACATCAGCCTTGCATTCTTTTCGAATCTCCACATTTCTCACACGATCATACATGGTTTTACCATACATACGCCTCAGGGATCTCATTTCAACAGCATTCAGTCTATTTTCATCCTTCCTCTGCCAGTTCCATGCCTCACTGCCATACATCAGGGTAGGTACAAGCACTTCATTGTGGACTGCTAACTTTGCTTCTTTGGACAGCTTTTTGTTAGCGCCAACGGCATTCAGTCCTCTATTAATGGAGTTACCTGCATTTACCCTCCTTTCAATGTCTCTATCAGCCTTCCCATCTCTCGTAAAACCCTGCTGTCATTTCAGTAAATGACTTATTATATCTACAATAAACCTGTTCTTGCTAAGATGGTAATGAAGAGTGTTAATAGTAGGCTCGATTGTAATAACACTCTGTTTGAAGTGGTATTAGTTTTTTAAATACAATATGGCAATATCAAATTTCCTTATTTGTAATACGTAAGCGGGACAAAGCAGTTCCTTCCGAACTAACAGGGAAACCGAGCCGGTGCTCATAATATGAGAAGATTTGAAAAAAAAGTGCATATTTTCTTATATATATTTAATTTGGAATCAATCTGGTTTTATCTGGAGGGCTTATCTAGTCTATTTTTACCAAAGGAAAAATGTTATAATACGAAAGAGAAATAATCTATGTAGGCACCTACTATTTTCCTTTTTGATCGCTTATCTTGTCAATGTGTTTAGATATCCATAAATAAGGAAACATTCCGAATAAAGTATCGACACAAACGTTTTTTATGAATTCAATTTTTTTCAATGAGTTTTGTGGAAAGTTTAGAGTGTTTTTGGGTATCTAAAGAACTATTTTTATAGTGTCATATTCACAAAATATCTATTTTATTATAAGGCTGTGCTAAGATATCAGATTGAATACAATGGAAATCATCTTATAACAAAATAAATTTCCAAAATGTTCTCTAGGGATCAGTATTATTTCAGATTCGATCAAAAAAATTCAACACAAATACCTTAGACATATTGATTTTAAGCTGTTCGAAATTCCGATTGAAAGCATAAACTATGATTATTTGATGAAATAATTAAATTTATTTAACTCTCAGCTCGCAGAATTATATCCGACTTAATATATTTATGTTCAAAATTGTAAATGGTAGTATGGACAGTATTCATGAGCCTTCGGGCGTCCAGCTTTGAACGTAGACCTCCCTCAAATGCATCAAATTTTCTATTATCTTAGAGGTAGGTAGGTAGGTAGGATTTAAATATCCTCATTGAATTTCATATACCTGCGAGAGCTACTCGTTCCAAAATTCAAGGTCTGAGCTATCAAAACACTCGCTTGTATCTAGGTTACATGAAGTTAATAACAGATAAGCAGATGTCGCGGATCTATTAACTGCGCGGAAGGTATGTACAAAAAGGCCAAACCATCAAATCTTTTCTAACAATATTAATTTAATCTAAGTCTACATTAAGCGGCGTCTCCTCCGACGAAAATGTGTACACACTTTGTGGGTAGTTAGTTCGGGACCACAATATTTTTGCTTTCCGTGGCCCATAGAAAACAACAAACTTTGTAGCCCTGCCTCATGTTATGGTAATGTTTGAGGTATTGTTTGTGAAATTGGTCGCAAGAGAACGGCCTTCTCTTACACATTATAATTTCCATGGACTTGTATCTCTAATTTTATTTCTGTCATTTTAAGAACAAAAGTGACAAAATTAATTATTATTCTTTTTAATTATTTATTATATTTTCTTATGGTTTTAAGTTTGACAAGTTTTCGTTGTATATATGGTATATTTATACCTTGGATATAAAATAAATAAAGGGTCTTGAAGAGAATGTTGTAAAAATAAGAAGTGTAAATTAATATTGTAGCCTGTCCTCCAATCATCTGAAAAGTGCCGAAAAGCTCAATAAAATACAGCACATTCCAATGAGATACTTACTGGTAAAACAGATACAGCAACCCCTCTGCAGTCTATTATTAAGTTAGTTAAAGCAATTCTCAATTCTTCCTAATCTGTTGATATTATATAGGTAGATATGATAGGTAGATAATAATGATGGTAAAGTTGAATTACTCCGCTGAATGCTTTAAGCAATTGTTTCAAGTCGCAAGTGCACCCCACGCCTGAATTTGGCAGCCACCTCTGGTATGGAGCCCCAAAGTTCCTGAAAAACACCACAGACTCTGGCCAAAAACGGGTAGTCCGTTTGATAGATTCTCTCGTCTTAACAAACGGATTGCAATCTTTAGAGCACCGGCGTCGGGTGTGAATGATATCCTTGTTTTACCGGGATTTCAATGGAAGATGCTACGAAGAACTAGCATCAGAACATTGATCCCCTTGGCACCGGTACATAGTCGGGAAACACACCAAACGCGCGCCCAACATTTGTACGCGGTTGACATTTGTCACATGAGAGCGGGTCGCTTTTACGACTCGTTCTTGAGTTCAACAGCTCGGCTGTGGAACGATTTGCCGGCCTCTGTGTTCCCCTTCCTACAACATGAGTCTCTTCAAGGCCCATGTTAACTCGTTTCTCTCCTCAAATAGGCCGGAGGGAAATTATTTTTTTCAGGGCCTTCTGAGTGGAGTTTATTAAAAAAAAAAATTTTTTTTTCAACTTAATTAGTGGGGACAAGAAATAACTATTTCCTTAGGGAGACATACACAAAAAGGAATACTAGGTTCTTTGTTTTGGGTTATTTCAATAATTTGGGCGTATTTAGATAAAAAGCTAACCTTTATCGTATTTTAGGGTTGTCGCTGCTTCATCTGCTTCCATCGCTCATGTGGGGAGCTGAACCACATGGATGCAGCTACGATAATGTCGTTGGTTGACTTCGGTGACCTGACCCAGAAAATGGCTAGCCGGCGGCGAAGTAAGGCGGGGAATGAGCTCGCTCTCCCTTCTGTGAACATACTAGAGATATTTCAAAACCTTGGATGATTCAGAAGTTGCCTGTATGGATTATTGTAGCACACCTTCAGCTTATGTCATTGCGCTGCTGGCTATTGTGTCTGATATGTGGACTCGTTTAAAATACAGCAAAAATCTCTCGACAAATGCTTAAGTTTCATTTATAGGTACACTGTACAATTTTTTCATCGTTATAACATGTTAAATTACAGAAAAAACGTGTTTTTAATAAACTTCGGGGCATACTTCGCGATTTTTTTCTATCGACCTTTTTTCATGTAATTACCACTTCGGCTCTACCAATAATGTATACTTTTTTAGGAAGTTAAAAACAAAAAGTATTTAGAATAGGTTAATTGGTAGAATTGCGGAACGAGGGGATACAAGGGCATTTCAGCCCGTATCTTAGTTACTATTATATTTAACATTATCTTATGTAGGATGTATTGAAAGCTATTTACGTAGTAAAATGTATAGTTTATTATAATGTAGCGTGAATAATATATAATAAAATAAATAGATTATGTTAAACAATACAAAGTTTATTCGGTAAGTTGAAGTTAAACAGTTTCCAAAGTAATTTAATTTAATTGTATTAATTTCTTCAATATTTGCAAAAACAGTTTCCAAAGTTTTTTCGTTGTTTGTTTTGGGGTGTTATGCCGTGTTGTGCTACCTCCTTCTTTAGCCGACGTTTCGGACAGCGTTGCAGTGTCCATCATCAGGGCAGATCCGGCAGATCCGTCGATGTGGCGATGCTTTTGGCCGTGAAAATCAAAAAACGTATCAGTTTCCAAAGTAATTTAATTTAATTGTATTAATTTCTTCAATATTTGCAAAATTACTTTTTTCCAGTATTTTCAAATTGGAAGGTGGGTATTCTTACCACCACCCCGGAACCATTTATTGGATAACCAACACCTTTGGTGACTTAGTAGGGGTGCCCGAGTACATGGGGTAAGGTTTGTTTTGGTGGTAAATATATTTGCCCCCATACTGCGTAGCGGACCGGATTGGTAGAAACTCTTTTTTAACGAGACCTAACCTAGATCTCTCCAGCCGGACTCTCTCGACCCATCGCCTCGTACCTCAGTGGGGGGATGGATTCATACGTCCGACCACCCCTTTTTTCTTCCCAGAACTTCCTCTCCTTCGTTTCCCTAAAAAGCCCTCCATACAGTGTAGGTCCCCAAAGAAAGCATAAGCCCTATGGGATTTTTTTCCTCAGGGCCTCCCGAAAAAAAACAACAGAGCTTAAAATTATTGTAAAATAAATAATACAATAATTATTGCAATTATTTCCTTTTCCATTAGGTGCACATCTTGCATAAACGTGTGTTTATAATATCAGATTAACCTTCTGCAAATAGGATTATTATTTTTCGTCATTTGGTTTTTCTTATTTTTTTTTTAAATTGGCAATAATTGTCAAATGAAATGAAAAAAAAAAAATTTAATCAATACAAAGTAAAGTTGAGCAAAATATAGTCAAATTATATCGGGCAGCCATCAAAATGACGGCTCCGGTCTTTCTAGTGTTAAATACTCTAAATTAATTATGAAATAAGCTAGTTAGCTGTAATGGTCGTTCAATTTTGTTACGTGTTCGATGGTATACAATTTCCGAGCACTGCCGTTTCCCAACTGAAGTCTGTCCGTTGTCTGACGTAGTGACAGCTGCTTGCTGATCGATACATTTGATGGGATCGATCACGTACAGGAAACCGGAGCAATATGTTCAACTCCTTACAAGAATAGATATGTTCCAGGTATCTGTACCTGTGAGACCACAAACCGTTAATTTCCGTCTATAATTGGTTAGTGGAATATTGAATAACTTATTTCTTTAATCTTCGCAAAATTACTCTGTGGCATCATTATAATTAAATGAAACAAATTACTTTGTGTAAACCACTATAATCTAAATGTTTCAAAACCGTTTGTTTCTTCATCAGGATAATAGCATTAATAAAAATAACAAAAGAAACAAACAAGTATAGACAAAAAGAACAATAGGCAAAAATATTACAGAGAGAGGTGATTAATTACTTAAAAATATCATAAAAAATGAACAAAATATAACCAGTTTGTTTAAACAACAAAAATAAATTATTATAAATACAAGTATTGATATGAAAACAAATTTAATTTTTGTTTATTGTTTTTTTTTGTCTAAACTTGTTTGAATCTTTTGTCATTTTTATTCATGTTATTATCCCGACGAAGAAACTATCGGTTTTGAAACATATACATATATTATAACACGTGATTGTAGTAGTTTAAACAAAGTAATTTGTTTAATTTATTTGATAACTCCTTGTTTTTTGATTACGACGATTTTTTTGTAATAGCATAATCATGATCAAGTGATGATAAAGACCTGCATCAGCATGATGAAGTGATGATAAAGACCTGCATCAGCATGATGAAGTGATGATAAAGACCTGCATCAGCATGATGAAGTGATGATAAAGACCTGCATCAGCATGATGAAGTGATGATAAAGACCTGCATCAGCATGATCAAGCGATGATAAAGAGTAAACAGTAAATTCAGAATAGCTCATTCAATTTTTGTTAGAACAATTCTCTTTTTATAACTTTTGAAGGTTATTCCCACCAATGTAATATATCATTGAAGAAGAAGATATCTCAAATAATCTAAACGAATATATGAAAAAGAACAAGACACAGAAAAATAATAGGTAATGAAAAATCATTCACTTCTACACAATTGTAGTGTATTTTTAATAGCGTGGGATTCACAGAACAGTTTTTATAAACGGCGTTCATTCCTCGATGAAGCGGAATACTTTTGAAAAACTAAAAAATATTTATTTCGCTTCCAGCAATTCTCATAAATATGCACACATTGTATTTCCATATTTTCGGCAACACAACAGAATTTTCACTAACGTTCAAAATTGATTGTCGGGTTCATATCTCCCAAATATCCCACAACCAAAACCGTTCATCAACAGCAATAATTCAGGGTATCCAGTATCTAGTGTGTGCCTCGGAGCCTATGTGATTCAATGTGAAGGCTTAATGCATATTCGATTAGATTGAAGGCGGGAAAAGGGGAGAGGAAGTAGGATGTGCGATGTAGGAAGAAGGAAGGAAGAAGGGGAAACCGCTCGCTGCAGGCTCTATGGCCAGTACCGGATTGATAATAAGGAGCAGTAGATAAGTGCCTTTGAGCTTGTTCTATAAGGGGTCCAACATGAACGGATGCGAAAATTTATTTGCTTTATTTAATAAAGCTTTCAAAGTTTAAAGGTTGAAAAGTTGTGGATTAATGTGGATATTCTCAGTAGGTATCGTCTTTTCTATGAATAACGCATTGGGGATGCAATCGACTGGAACCAGTGGAACTATGGCTCTACCATTTTTTTATTGGGTTAGGGGGAGTTCCGGTAGAGTCGCCCTCACAAGAGCGCCCAGTGTAAAGATAGGGGAACTATGTCGCCACCCTTTTGTGAAGCGTTGATGTGAGGCGGGTTGAGGTAGAGGCTTCAGGACTAAATTTATTAATGCGGATCTTAAAGAGGCATATGAGAGCGAATTTACACAAAAACGAGTCAAAGAAACGACCCGTTCTTACGAAGCCATCATTATTAAGCCACGATCGGACATTCTGCTCGTGTCCATAGAGTTTCACGCACAAGTATCAATGCACTGGGGATGAATGCTGCTAGTTCCTTAGAAAAGGCTTCATTGAAAAATCTGTGGAACATACTCAGAATGCCAACTGATCGTCCATCAGACGGGCCGCCCTCCTTTAAACAGAATCAACTAAGTTTATCAAGTATTTTGGGGCGCCAGCCTAGAGGTGGCCCCAATGATGAAGTGGAGCCATTTTCAAGTCAATAAGCATTTCCAGACGGTTGCAATTACTGCAGAAAATTCTTTTGATAGGTAGGTAAATTTCTCAGGGTTGAAGGCGAGTAATCGTTATGAAGTTCTAACATATTATTAATAATACCGTTTACTCGATACGTCCAAAGGCAGTTTGATATTGATTATTTAACAAAATAACTGTGGGTGGACTTCCCAGGACTAATCCGGCACTGCGTAAAGCATCAGGATGCGGAGCCTTTGCTGCATAAAGGCTGTATGGAGAGCGGTTTATTTCTGTATGGCGTTTACTCGATACGTCCGACTGCAGATTGGTATTAACGATTTAAGTAAATGATTGTGGGTTTTGGAAATGGCATTTTCTATCTAATACACTGCGCGGTATTAATTAGGAATTTGATCTCATATATTTTCAACCACTTACGTTTTAATTGTGTATTTTGAATTATTGGATGGTTTATGTTTGCGTTAACCATATTTTTAACTTAATAGGTAAAACCTCAAATTGGAATATTTTTATTAATGAAGAAAATATTAGCGAAACCCGACGCAAAATCCGAAACAGAAAAATCAGAAAAAGATACGTTTACTTTTGGGACTCGATAAAAATTATTCATCTAGACTTAATAGACACTATTTAGATAGCATTTAGTTCGAATTTGAATCTTGCAATTATACATAAATATAGCAGCCAATAAAAATATGCGTTAAAAATTAAGATAATGTTGTTAGTTCTCAGTGGAAGTGTAATACAGGTGACTGAATTGGATAGGGACACATTAGCTCAATCGGTAGACCTGCACACCAGCAAGGCGAAGGTTTTGGGTTCGAGTGCCTGATGTGACCGTATATTTTTCTGATTTTTCTGTTCCAGATTATCGACGCTAATACATCTTTATTAATTAAAATAAACTGTTTATTGAAAATTTTTCGAAAATAATCACCAACTCAGATATAATTAATAACTTGGGCTGTAGATTCCAAGTAAAACCGAATAAATAATATTACTTATAATTTAATACATAAAACATCTCACCACCCAAAATATAATTAAGAAAGTTTATTAAACTTTTATAATGATTTGAAATCAATCTGCCCGTAAATTGTTTTATGGCATCAAATAAATGAATAAATATTATCAAATAATGAACATGTTTTTGAAATTTTACATAATTTTCACATAAATTTCACGTAACTTTCACATAAATTTCACGTAACTTCCACATAAATTTCACGTAACTTTCACATAAATTTCACGTAACTTCCACATAAATTTCACGTAACTTTCACCTAAATTTCAGGTAACTTTCACATAAATTTCACGTAACTTTTACATAAATTTCACGTAACTTTCACATAAATTTCACGTAACTTTCACCTAAATTTCACGTAACTTTCTTATAAATTTCACGTAACTTGCATTGTTAAATATCCTATAGCAATAGGAGACATACATTTTTAAATTTTATAATTTTTTTTTAATAGTAACCTTATAAAGTTTATTTTCCTCCCACAGGAAGCATATCACCTTCCACTCTCGTACATTATTTCGTAACAGAGTGGTAGAGGACAAAAGCTCCCGAGTAGCAAGCCGGAGGACGCGAGTTCAAGTACCGGCGTGCGCAAGATAATTTTATTTGGTTAGTTTGTGTTACTTCAAAACTTAGTCAATTCAAATAATACTCGTATATTGAGGCACGTTCCAAAATGAAAGACACTCCTAGTATTGCCCTGGTGTAAGACCACACCTTATGGTACACCCCCACCTTCCACGTTCCCATCTCCTTCCTCCCACATCTTCAGCCTCACAACACACCCCAATTGGGGTGCCTTAGGCTCACTTGCTCCATACGGTTGGGAGCTGTTTGGGCTCGAGTGTGGCTTAACATAAAATAAAAACTTTTATAAAAGCAGGTGATTTATTTATTGTTTTGTGTTTTATTCGTAGAACTCATTTAATTTTTTTTAAATTTAATCGTGTGAATTTAAAATTTTTATTATTAAGTTCTGCAAGTATTTTAGTTTTTTATTATTGTGACAGGTGTTTCGGCTTATAAAGACAGTTTGAAAAGCTTTTACTGTGTTCTCCCTTTGTTATAAAGAGTTATTCTTTGATACGCTTAATAAGATCCTTCCATAACACGTAAAAACACGATAAAGCAACGCTGATCAACGTAATTTATACAAACTTTATTTTATTTCGCTAGAAAAAATAAGTTTATTATTTACTTCACTTTTAAAAAGGACGACTTTTAATGGCAAGGTTTCTCATAAAAATCACGTAGATTTTTATCCAGAAGAAGTCGTCAAAGAGTGTGAAAGACATAATATTATTTTGCTGGAAAACGTTTAGCGAGTGAAAGTTTTCAAATTAATTTGAGTGCCTACAGATTAAATTTTTAACAAGCTGTCAACTTGGAATCTCTCAGAAATGTTTCAGATTTACCAAAATAGATAAATAATTTAAGTTGAAAGAAGACATTATTGTGTTTAGGGTAAAGTTTCTTTAAAAGTAGATAATAAAATAATCATGCTTAACAATTATGGTAACCATTTAATTTTAAATAGATATACCTATCTCTTTGTTATAATTATATAACTTTCTTTATAAAGTGATTTTTTAAGTTAATAGAAAATATCGACGAAAAAAATGTGAATAATTAAAACTGTTCGCAACCGTCTGGCGCCAGTGGACATAGGACACCTCGAATTGCTGTTAAGGACATGGGAAAGATGAAGGTGAGGATGCCCCTAGCTTCTGCGATCTGGTCACCAAACACGATTAATTCCATTTCAAGTAAAGCGCAACGTTTCGATGTACCTGCTCGTGATCGAAGGGTAAGGCTCTCGACTCGTAAGGTTCAAACCCGGCGTCTGCAAATAAAATTCATTTGATCCATTTGTGTTGTTTCACAAATTAAAATTAATTCAAAATAATATATAATATACTTGCGGTACGTTCCGGAATGGAAAATACGCTCAATATCGCCATTCAGAATCGAAACGTTGCTTGAAATAGCTTTAGTCGTGTTTGGTGAGCAGATCCAACCAAGTCTTAACCACCTTCCTCTTGCCCAACTCCTTCCTTTTCACACTACCTTCAGTCTTACAACATACCCCAATTGGGATGCCATAGTCTCACTGGCTCCAGACGGGAGCAGTTGAGACTCTTTTGCAATTTTCTTTTAAAAAAATTGATATATGATAATCATATACGTTTTTAGATTTTCACGGCCAAAAGCATTTTCGTTATTTGTTTTTTGGTGTTATGCCATGTTGCGCTACCTCCTTCTTTAGCCGACGTTTTGGACAGCGTTGCAGTGTCCATCATCAGGGCAGATCCGGCAGATCCGACGATGTGTGACACATCGTCGGATGATGGACACTGCAACGCTGTCCGAAACGTCGGCTAAAGAAGGAGGTAGCGCAACACGGCATAACACCCCAAAAGCAAACAATGAAAAATATGATAATCATGTTCAATTTAGATATATGGTTCTTGAACTTAATGACGTCTTCTTCACAACATAACACTTAGTATTGACATAATTAGACTAAATACTCTTTAATAGTAACGAGTGTATAGGACAGCCAGGAGTCCTCTCTATTATTCTCCTAAAATCTCTGTTACTAGAAACTAGAAATCTAACTGTCCACCCCGGTTCTGAACATTGATAGATCTATATACTACCGACATCTGTTGGAGAAATCTATAATCTCTGTAAGATATATACACTAGAGCCATCTATCTCTTGTAGCTGGAACTATCGCATAATATATACGTTGTTAAAGCTTTACGCTTCATTGAGGTGTAAATAATTATCGAAGATATCAAAAATAATTTTCGAAGAATAAGAAACGAAAGAAAACACCGAAAATAAAATAAAAATATTTGGTTACGACCGAGATGTGTACTCTGTGCTGTACTCTGGTAGTAACTAAGCGTATAAAAAAAATTAAAACTGTTACTGTAAACAAACAGTTTAACGAACAAAGACTCAAAAATTACCTGGCAATAAAAAAAATTCCACTTTCACTTAAAACAAACAATGAAGGAAAAAAAACATTTCAGGTACAAAATTAAATGATGTATTAAAGGAACAATAAGGCAGAATAAAACATTCATACGTAACCCAATACCATTAAAATACATATTTCTACATAATATTTTTGTATTTTTCATTACCGCCTTTATTATTGTTTTTCATATTAGTTTTATTTTAATTTATTTCAATGTGTTAATTTATTTTATCAATTTATTGAAATTTAATAAATTATAAAATGGGGCATCAGCACAGCTAAAGCTCCCAGTGATACCAACATTACCATATATGTAAATTAATTGTATCAAATAAAATAAAAATAACAGAAATAATGTAATTCCTTACGTCTTCCAGCAATCAAAAGTCTCTGAGATTAATACAATAGATCAGTACCGAGATAATAAAACTTGGCAGCACTAACAAAACAAAATGACATCCATTTAGAAGTGAGTAAGATTAAATAATAATGGGTCCATTGCGTCCCCTGAATAAATCAGCCATGTCCTTTGTACGTTAATTACGTTCCTGATTAAAGTCTGCATTTTCCCATCAGTTTCTTTGAATCCTAAGCGTTAGCATTTCCACTGTGATCACTTTTAAGTTGATTGTGTAACTGGGATTGATGCAGATATCCCACCATGACTATTTTTTTATATTAACTCCACACAATTATATCTTTGGGGGCAGGTGCGTGTCCTATGGTGAGGTGATGAATGGGCCTCCGGTTGAAAGAGGAGATACCGGTGTGTCGTGATATCTCCGTGCGTGCTGGTCGGAATAATAAACGCGAGGATGATTGTTGATGAATGTATTTACAATATTTACATTGTGCACTATTTACAAATGAAAAGTATTTACAAATCGCGTAATATTATTCCCGACACGCGAACCGCAGATTGCGAAGTTGTGTTACTCGGCCGCTTGCCGCGCGAGCACTGCGTTGAGTGAAGACTGATTAAGAACGACTGCTGGATTTGGCTTACTCGAGCCCTTATATAGGGCCGAGCCTGGTACGAGAACGGCAGGCGAAATCGTGCACACGCTGGAAGATTCCCAAAATTTCGGGGCAGCGCTACGTGTCGGGTATTGCAGATTCCACACATTTCGAGAAGGTGGTCAACAACAAAAAAAGTAGGTGCAGCGCAGCGCCGGACAGTGCCAATTAGTGCGGCGTAGATATCGATAGGTAAGCCGCTAGATATCCACATAATTTCCCTCAGGGTCTATGTCATATTTGATGAAGATGCTGTGTGGAGGAGAAAGGAGTCAACACGGGTCTTGAAGAGACCGATGTAATAGAAAGGAGGAAACACAGAGGCCGGCAAATCATTCCACAGCCGAGCTGTTGAACTCAAGAACAAGTTGTAGAAGCGATCCGTGTGACAAATGTCAACTGTGTACATATGTTAAGCGGGCGTTTGGTGTTTTTCCCCACTATCCAGCAGTGCCAAGGGATCAGTGACGCTAGTTCCTCGGAGCATCTTCCATTGAAATACCGATAGAAAAAAGATAGCATTTCTGCACAAACTCGAGGTTTTTTTTAATACTTTGGGGCTCCAGATCAGAGGTGTCTGTAGTGTATTAAGTCAAAAAGTATATTTTTGAGATATCAGCGTTTGCCCTTATGAATTTCTTTAGCCAATTAATTTTTAAATAATTGTTTTAATTTTTTTGATACAGGGATTTGGATTGTGTCACACAGAAGAAAAATAATTAGTAAATATTTTTATTTTTAACTTTTTAACTTAATGAGTTCAACCTCAAATTATAATATTTTTATTAATGAAGATAATATTAGCGAAAGTCAATCAAAAATCCGAAACAGAAAAATCAGAAGAAGATAAGGATTCATCTGGGACACGATAATAAATAAATAGTTTTCGCATTATTTCTTCTTGTTTTTGACTAAGGACCTAGATTATTGCATTAAAATGTTTTCACTAAATTCTGGATGCCACAATACAATGATATTAAGTAAAACGGTAATGTTTCTTCAAACTTCGCAAAATCACTTTGTGGCGTCATTTTAATTTAAATTAAAACAAATAACTACCCTTACTATACTACCTACATTACTACCCTGACGAAGAAACTATTTTTTTAATGATGTATGAGCTATATTATTGTAAAATTTAATTAAAATCCATACAGTGGTTTTTGCGCGAAAGAGTAACAAACACATATACATCCATACAAACGTTTGCGTTTATAATATTAAGATTTAAATTTGGGGATTTTACTAATCACAGCCATAACATTTTTAATTGGAGTTTTAATATCCGTGCACATTCCAACTGCAATATCATTAATGTAATAACAGTTTACACTCTGTTAAGGTTTAAAACAATAAATTAATTAAAAGTTAAAACAATCTTCTCAATGTCTATTCTACGATATTTAATTCATCTTTCTACTCTGTGTATTCCTATACTATTAGCATTTCTTGCACCCACCCTACCCGCTTCCGTTCCGTTGAAATCTCGGTGTTCAACATGCTATAAATCACTATACGTAAATCACTCAATGGTTTGTTACTATCCTTGATTAAAAGCCGATGGTTTTCTATGACTCCCCTTTCTCATCAATGGCTCGTGTCCGGTATCAATTTGTTCTTACTTCAATGAGATCAGTGCAACGAATGTACGAGTAGTAGTAATATCAAAAATCGGAAATATACGGCACAGGATTTGAAACAAGCAAGATATTTTACGATATTAATCACGAGAAAATAAATCATAATTTTGATAATAATTAAAGCTAGTGTACAAATTTCAAACATAGAATTAAAATAATTTTCTGGTGAAATTCTTGGTACAGCAGTTGTAATTTTTAAAAATTATAATTATTCAAAAAAAATCCGAGTTCACTGAAACAGATTAACATTACAGATAGACCCACAACCAAAATTAGTATATTTTATGATTTGTATAATAATTTATTGAGGAATTAAAAGTTAAGTCATGTGATTATTAACCCTTCCGCGCCCAAGATGGTAACTCATGTTACCAGGCTTTTTTAATCATTAGGTACATATAAAAAAATAATGTTTCTTGGTTTGTCCTTTACGCGCTCCCATATAATTGATCCGATTGCGATGAAACTTTGATGATTTGTTGTGAGCACGCCCGCAAAGATTTCTATATATAGTAGTGAGTTCTGGCATTATAAAATTTAAATTAATATTTTACAATTATTGGCACATGAGTTTTTTTTTTAATTTTTTTTATTTTTATTTAATTTTTTTTTTTATTTATTTAAAGAAATATTTAAAACAAAGAATAATACATACATATCAAATAAAAACATAATACAAAAACAGAGAAAAAGTCCCAATAAACTACTTTTAAGTAGTTTGTCAATGGGTTCTTTTAACTTAATGGATTATTACAAAAATTAAATTAATTATTAAGAAAATAATTGTTTACATTCATAAAAAAAATATATTGTATACACTCATACCATAAGAAATATTGCTTAAAAAGGTGTAATATGATATAAAAATAAAAAAGAGGTGTAACATGATATAAAAATAAATTTAAAAAAAAAATATATATATATATAAAGTGTATGAAGTTATAAATTGTTTGTCTTAGAATCATATACAAACTATGTCTTTCAGTTGTTTGAAAAATGTGTATTTCATATTGTCTATGGCAGGATGAGAAGGCGGGAGGGGGGGGGATCTGAGAGAGGGAAAGGGAATGAAAGAGTGGGGGGTTGCGGGAAGGGGAGGACGGAGAGGAAGGCGGGAAGGGTGGAAGAGTAAGGTGGGAGGGGGATTCGCGGGAATGGGGGAAGGCGTTAAGGTAGAAGGGAAACGCGGGAGGGGAAGAGTGGCAGTACCCACTAGTCATAATAATAAAATGTTCTTCCTACATTTACACATTATGTACCAGAACGTAACATTCGCTGTTCCAAAAATGCTTGTTTTGATTAAAAATTTACTGCACGTCAAACAAATTTAATATAATTTATTTGTACTTAACCCTCAAACAATTTCAGACATTTGAGGAAAACGAAATAGCGTTTATATATGTTTGTTATTCTGTATGTTTTTTTAAATGTAAATACCGCAAAGAGTCCCAACTGTTCCCAACCATCTGGAACTAGTGATACTATGGTATCCCCAATTGGGATATGTTGTGAGGCTGAAGGTAGTAGGGTAGGTACAGATTGCGGAAGAGGAAGGTGAGGAGTACCTGGATATTCAAATCTGGTCACAAAACACGCCTACATCCATTACAAGCAACGTTTTATTTATGAAATATTGTCTTACGCTAGTGCAATCCTGAGAATATCTTCCAATAAATGCCTGTGCGATCTTTTTTGACTGCGACATAATGCACAATCTTTTTAATAAGTAATGATTTCGTAATCAAAGTTTTGGAACCAGGAATTTTGGTTTCGGTGTCATTTTTAACATCCACACGCCCTATCTAGACATTGTTAATCGATTCCAATACTAATCATAACAATATTATTATAACAATAATCATTATCTGACAACTATTATTCCAAAGCTGTCTAGTTTATTTGTCTGTTATTCAAATGGATTATAACGAGCCCGCCGGATTTGATAATATCCACCGCATAATGAGTTCGATAAATACGTAAATCGGACAACACGTCCGAGGAATACTGCGACTGCGAGTGTCGGCTGTTGTTATGGAGGGGGGGCGAGGTAGAGGGATGGGGTGGGATTTGAGAGCACTACAAAGGTAGCCTAATTCCATAATTTCAAGCGAGTGGTGCGCAATGCAGGGTGAAACTTCAATTAATTTCCTTATTATCTAAATTGTTATTATTGTTTACGGAATGAATTTAATAAATGTAATAAATTAACTTTTTGACGCAGAAACCCATAGTTTGATGGTCGGAAAGTTTTTACTGATTGCTGACATTATTTTGAACTCACATTATAATAATATTACAATGATCAAACGATTGTTACATAATACTTGTTTTTTTTAGAAAGAAATAAAAACATTCCCAGATTACTAAAAACCTGACAATATTTGAGAATCTCCTACTACCACCACCGTAAGCGGAAGATGTTGCTTGTGTTGTGATGGAGGACTTAGCCAGGAATCGAACACGCGACACTCCGGGTGGGACCCATACGCGATGCCCACTCAGCCTCTGACCGGTATTATAATAAATGTATTTATTACATAAATATTCATCCTAGATGTCGCATAATAAATAAAAATTGTTACATTTTTCCTAGAGCCTATCATGGTAGCATTTAGTTCGAATTGAATCTTGCAATCATACTCAAATCTTTCAAGAAAGGCTAACAGACACAATATGAAAATAGTTTTTTAATTGATAAAACTATTTTCACCTTAACACCTTTTTGATGTCATTTGAAGTCACCGTGAAAGATGACAATTTTTAATATGAATTTATGTGAAGCAACTGGCCGTTAGTCCTCTCCTGTTTATAAAACATTCAGTCTTTTTACTTTGCTTATTATTTCATGACAAAATACTACATAATAATAATAATTTAGCTCCCTGCAATAAATTCGGGGCTTTGCGTCATGTCGGTCGCTCCGTGCATCAGTTTTAATTGAATTTAAATTGCTCGTACGTTTAGAAACACAACCGTATTTAAAGCTGTGGGAGGTTAAATTAACAGGGAGGCGGATGTGTGAATTTCTAATTGGGAATAAATATTATTCTTGGAAACTAGGGTAGTTTTCAAGATAAATCTCGAAGGATCGGATTTAAATTATTTCAGACCTATTTTGATTGGAAATTGCCAAAATTATTTATATGGGAGACTAGTTTTGTTCAAAAAGAATAGTTTTCATTTTGGTTCTTTTCAATAAAAAATGTTTTGAACATCATTTAAAAAGTTAATAATTTTTTGATATAATTTTTTCGCACGATAAAACTAACCAACCTAATTAATAAAACATCAATGTAAGGTTATTTTATCTTTTTGTAATGGTAAAATATCATGACGGTACCGAAACTATAACAATATTAATTACATACAAAATTGAATGTGATTAATAGTTTATTCTGACAGTTCCTCTAAAAAAAAATGGATACGTCATGGTTATTTAAACTGTATTATTTGGATATTTTATTTTTAATACGACGTCTTTATTATTATTTAGACGACATAATTATCATTAGTAGTATAAAATAAACCTACTTTTCCGTACGAATAAAATTTCTCATCATGAAAATATTAAAATAATATTATTCTGTCTATTAGAGTGGAAGATACTGTCAGTATTGCCCCGGTGTAAGACCACCATTCAGAATTGAAACGTTGCTTAATAATGGTCTTAGCCGTGTTTAGTGACTACATCTGAATAGCGAGGTACTTTCCTACCTTCATCTTCCCCATCTCCTTCCCTTCCCCACTTTCCTTCAGCCTCACAACATACCCCAATTGGGGATGCCATAGTCTCACTGGCTCCAGACAGGAGCAGTTGGGACTCTTGTGAGGTATTCTCTATAAAAAAAAGCATGTTTCTTCAAACTTTGCAAAATTTTGTTATATTTAATTTAAGCCAATGCTCAGAGACCAACTTCTATTTTAAATACATCGTATTGTTTACAATTCCTTATTTATATAAATTTATTGTGAAATAACATAAATTAAATTTATTAGCTCAACACGGGTTCGAACCCACGACATACGGATTGGAAGTCGAGAGTCTTACCCCTCGACTACGCCATAAATAAATAAATAAAAACATGTCACTTTGTTTATTTATTTATTTGGTGCCATAATTTACCTTTTACAATATAATTTGATAATGTTGGCCTCATTGGATGGCTTACCCACTTAGTCCTCTATTTTATAATACAAATTTCATTAAGATGAAGAGTAATAAATTTTAATAAAATATATAAAGTCAGTAATGAAAAAAAAATCGGCATATATCATGATATACGATTGTGTATAATGATGTATGTTTTATATCGGTGTTGTGTATTACTTGTTTTTGTTTTATTCTTTTATATTATAACATTTTGGTAATGTTGCTTTTTAGTTCTAAATCTACTTTTTAATTTTTTATCTGAATTTATGTTTGTTTTCTTCATTTTTTTGTATCAAGTGAATGATTGTTGAATGCTTTTATTGCCAGGTATTTATGGTGCCTTTGTTTAAAGCTTGTGTTTACTGGTCTGTTAGTGATAGTTTGTGTTTGATGAAATTTGTTTTTTTTTTTATTGCAATTTTTAAAATTATAAATACGTTGTTTAGTAGTGTTTTAACGAATAATCGTTAAACATATTAAATATTTGGTCTGTATCAGTTAGTCTATGTTTTAAAAGTACTACTTTTTGAGCGATTTACATACGATCCAACGCTGAATTTTTTGCTCCTCCCCAAAAAAAATTTCTGCCTATGATTACTTTTCTTGAAATTTTCTAATGTTATATTTCTTAAAATCTGTGGTGAAGATGAAAACTCAAAATATGTTAGAAGTGAAGAGTGCTCTTCACTTCATCACGTGTCGATTATCTAAATAATATTGTATTATAATGTCTGACCTTTGAATTCAAGCAAATTGCACACAAACAATATTAAACAACGAGAATATATAGGTATCAAAAGTAGGTACCTATATACAAACGTTGGAATTTCAACATGGTTAATTGTATTTTATACAATCCGAATTTGCTAAAATGTATCCCATATTTAAAGGTACATCGTGTATTTTTTATCTGTTTACAAAGATAAATATTTCATTACCAGGTGGGATTAAGTTGAGCTTATTGCTAGGTGGCAATTTCTTCCAAACGACTCAAAGCTTGGTTCGTTTGAAAATAAAGTCCTAGGATAACGTCCCGAGGTTTACCTTGAGGCGTAAAATAATATGCTGTGTAGTGATCTTTATAAAAGGCGTTATATTTTTAGAAGGTACTATTGAGATTGCTGTGAGACGAGGAGTCTATTTAACCATAGATGGCTTACATTGTTATTGTACCTCACTAAGCTTACCGTTCGACTTTCAGGTGAATATTTTATTTATTTAAGTCCAATTTTTGTTATTTATTTTCAGTTTATAAATTACTGTAATACTCGTATATCTCTTCAGAGATATTCGTAATGCAGTAAGTACTGGGATATGTATTTACAAGTTCTGTGGGATGCTTATTGAAAGTCTTAGGTTGTTATAACACGGTGGCTGTTAATTAACGTATCGTGATTTATAAAAATACTTCCTGGCTGAAAAATAGGTTTAATCTGCGGAGCTCCTGAACTATAATGTTAATTCATCTTCGGTCACCTTTGGCACAATTTGGCAATGAGACCACGTGACCCGAAGCGCTCATAGACAACTAAAGCGAGGTAGAAACTAAATCATCGACTAACATGATACATTACAATTACATAACATACCTAATAACAAAAAGTCGTTGATATAGCCGTTGATTGTTGTGTCAATGATTTATAGGTCGTAAGTAAAAAAGAAAAAAATGTTTTTGTTTTATAATGGACATGTATAAAATTTCTGATATTTACATTTTTTTTACATTAACTCCACACAGGAGGCCCTGAGGAAAATAATTTCCCTAAAAAGATGCTGTGTGGAGGGACTTTTTGAGGAGAGGAAGGAGTGAACGTGAATAGTGAAGTGAGTCATGAAGAGACCCATGTTATAAGAGTGAGGAAACACCGGCGCTGGCAAATAGATCCACAGCCGAGCTGTTGAACTCAAGAACGAGTCGTAAAAACTACCCGTTCTCATGTGACAAATGTCAACCGTGTACATATGTTGAGCGCGCGTTTGACGTGTTTCCCGACTATGCACCGGTGCCGAGGGGATCAATGATACTAGTTTCTCGGAGCATCTTCAATTGAAATACCGGTAGAAAAAAGGACAGCATTCCCACCCGACGCCTGTGCTCTAAAGTTTGCAATCCGTTTGTTAAGACGGGAGAATCTATCAAACAGACCTCCCTTTCCTGCACAGAGTGGGGGTTTTTTTCAAGTATTGTGGGGATCCAGACCAGAGGTGGCTGCAAAATTCAATTGCGGGGCGCACTTGCGATTTTTTCAGGGTTAACGGTTGTATACTATTAAAGTATCTGCGGACCCTGTACATTAAGTCTAGCTTAACTCTGGTTTCGGTGGAGCCCCCGTACCTGAGCTGGTCATATCAAAACGTAATTTGTCTAAGAAAGGTAATAATATACCTGAAGATTAAATGACCATATTTGTTATTTCTCAAAAGTGATGTTCATCAAAGATGATATCATCAACGATAATTCAATTCGTCACTTATCAGTTGCCATACAACGCAATGCAGTATCAATGACAAAAACTACATGTCTAAATTAAACACTTCATCACGATACTATAGCGTACGACGAAAGTGTGAAATACATATTTTATATTAGCTCTATGCCAATGAAGAATACTTACTCTTGAGTTTTTAGTAGGAGTAAAAGATAATATAGAGTTTACAATATAATTTCATTTACGAGAGAATATTATAATATCTTAAGTAGATATACGATGGGTTAACATTAATTGTTTTATTTAATACTTACTATGCATACCAGGGTCGACTTTTACAGAAATGTAGTTAATATAATGGAGATTTTTAATTAAATTTCTTCGAAACGGCTTTGCGAGGTAAGAATACTTTCATCGTATTCCCGTTCTTCCCCGCTAATTCAATTATAACCATCCTTCCAACACTATCCTAGATTGGTAGGTACTTTCTGTGAAACTAAATTGTTTAAGCCATTGAACGGATAATCCATAGAATAAATAAACCCTAAATCTACATCGATTTCAAATAAGTTCTTTGAACTCCTAGGCCTCAGATATGTCAATGAAACTTATCATCATATTATTTTATTATTAAGTTATCATTTTGATAAACTGAAGACAAACCACGTGTCAATTTGCTTGTCACCAGGCCCTTTAGCTCAGTCGATCGATAAGGACTGATTGGATAACTTTTGGTAACTTCCCACCGTTCCCTAGGACAACTGTAGATCGCTAACGTACAAAAAACAGTTGACGTTACTTATTCGTTCATGATCTGCAGTCATGCTAGGGAACGATGAAAAGTAACCGAAAGTTATCCCATCAATCCTTATTTATTAGATAACTTCTCAAAGTTAGCGAAAGTTATCCTATCAATCCTTATTGATTTGGTAACTTCTCAATGTTCCCTAGGACAAATGCATATCGCTAACGTACAAACAACAGTTAGTATCGAATATTTAAAAAATACTTAGTCATTGTGAACTATCATCTATTCGTTGGCAATTTGCAGTCATGCTAGGGAATGTAAGAAAAGAAGTAACCGAAAGTTATCCTATCAATTCTTATCCGAGGATCCTTGTCACGGTCGATCGATAAGGATTGTATCCATAACTTTGGGTGAATTCTCATCGTTCCCTGTGGATATAAAAACATTTTTTTAATGTATTACTTAAAAAAAGTCTGCGGATTTGAGACCACTGTGCTCATCGTAATGATCAAAACCTGCACAGAAAAGGAATGTTCGCTAAAATAAGGCAACTGTTTGCAACGCAGTCCATTGAGGGACTTTTCTGCGCAGGGTACGAATATGTGTTTCTCACCAGACCCACAGGCGTTCACTCATCGTTTACGTGTTCATTTACTGCAGCGAGTAAATTACAAAATATTTGTAAAAGTATCACACTAAATACTGTAAAAAAATACTCCACTTTGGAAACGAGCCGAACTTTTTTCATCTGAATTGGGATTCACAGTTACCGTTGTTACGCGCCGATGGATTCGCGCGCCATTGTAGAAAGGACTACATTTTTGTAAGCCGATTTCATTTTCGATTACTAAAATAGTGATACAATGCAAGTTGCCTGTGTTCTATCGGATTAATTTATTAACAAGTCAATGAAAAGGACACACTCCCACGCCAACTTCCGCTCCCCGCTCCATGAACTCGTTTGTCCTCCTCGCTCTTATGGACATGTCTGTTTTTTCTTTAGTTTGTGACCAGATAAAATGGTAATTAATCTTAATTCGGCTCACAAACACCTTACCAATATACTTCAGGCAAAAATATGATACAAGTATATTTTGAAAAAAATAATGATGTTCCAAATATTTACACAAAACCTTTCGACTCCTTTATGGATAGGCCAATAGGATATTAGCACTTTTTTTTTATTCTTGAAAAAAAATTACAACACCTAATGAAAGTATTTTTATGTTGACGGCCTCCGTGGTTGAGGGGTAAGGCTCTCGACTCCCAATCCGAAGGTCGCAGGTTCAAACCCGGCATTTGCAAATAAATTTATTTGATTAATTTGTATTGTTTCACAATTAATAAATTAAAAATTATATATTAATTATTTTATTAAATTGATAAACTAATGTTTAAGACAAGATTTTTTATGCATAGCACAAAGGGTAACAATTATTATAAGCAATAATTATTAGCCTGAAACACTCATCAATATTGAAACCTCTCCCAAGAAAAGATATATGTCGCCGTATAATAAGCGATAATTGTTGAATGAAACACTAGGTATATATTGAGTCATTTGGCGGGTAGGAGGTATCCCGCCGTAGCTTAATGGTAGAGCTCCTGTCCGGCAAACAGAGGGGTGCGGGTTCGAGTCCCGTCGGCGACATATATCTTTTCTCAGGAGAGGTTTCAATATTGATGAGTGTTTCAGGCTAATAATTATTGCTTATAATAATTATATATTACATCCTTCAGAGTGGAAGATACTCTCTGTATCGTCCTGGTGTAATATCTACATTCAGTATTCAGTTCAGTTTCAGTGCCGGCAACCCGGGCGTTTATTTAATATAAATTGGTTGATTTACAATTTTCTGTTCTTTTACCTGCCTCACTAGACAAAGTCTGTTCCGAGGCAGGTAAATAACATAATAAGTATATTTATTTAAAAAGGATATGAATCAGAAGAGACATGCATTAAAAATATGTATTAATATAGATATGCATTAAAAGAGATATGTGTTAAAAATATATGTGTAAAAAGCAAAAAGTATATATATATATATATATATATTATAAATATTTACATACCTTCTTATTTTGATTTTATTATTTGTTACACTGCCTTTTACCCTACTGAATTATTATTTGTTACATACGGGTATTGAAAAGTTGCTTGAAATGCTTTAGTCGTATTTGGTGATTCAGATCTGAAGAGCCAGGTACTTCCTCTTCCCCATTTCCTTCTCCTCCCTACTACCTTCAGTCTCACAACATACCTACCCCAATTGGGGATGCCATAGTTTCACTCCAGATGGGAGCAGTTAGAACTCTTGTGCGGTATTCGTATAAAAAAAATATATACGTTTAAATTTTGTACAACGATTTAAATTGTGCCATTTTCGATTTGTCGCCAAAAAGATTTGTTTATTTTTGTTCGTGAATATGGCGGCGATGACGTCACGCCGGGCAACGTTGGTGACAGCCTCTTACCAGACATTGTCGGTTTCTGTGTCATAATGACGTCGTATCTAGTTGGAACCGTTTCGAATGAAAATATTAAAATTACACATTTTTAGTATAATGATAAATATCTGAAAAAGCAACTTTAAATCTGTCGCACATTTTTCAAATTGATAATATTTGGAAAAAATTTCTATATTTGACAATATAGGATCAATTTAACCCAAAATTAAATAGAACTCACTTTAACTCGGGCTTACAGATACTCCCACAACTTTCATCTACACATATTATATCCCTTCAGTACCTACATAATATGCCTCTGAAACTCTTGAAGTATAAAACAGTACTGAAAAAAAATATTATTCGTCAATATAACTGAATTCTGAAAATTTTGGGCTATGAGGTACAAAAACAAAACGAGAAAATATTTTGAATTCGAAAGATATAAATAATATTACATCAATCCTTCTCAACAACAACCCGAGGCTTTTTTCTCCTGCTTTTGACATTCATGTTTCATAAAAGAGAATAAAAAATATCGTGATTTATTTTAGTACGTTTTTACGTCTTTGTATTACAGATTATTTGTTGATATTTCCGGTCAGAGAAATTAAAGATCTAACAAAAAAAATCGTGGGGGTTTGCTGATTTTTGAAAATGGTTTTGTTTTTATTATCTCATGAATTATGAAATAATATGTTGGTGATCCCTCTCGTTTGTCTGGTTACACGAATAATATTATTAGTGTGTTTCTTATCTATTTGTTTTTGTATTTTTGTTAAAGGTTTGCTGATGTATTTTGTTGTATATTTGTTTCAGTTTTTGATATCGTCATAATATCAAACAACCTAACCTCACCTAACTAGTTTAGTAGAGGCCTTTTCTAATGTAAAATATTATTTTTTTTTTTTTTTGGTTTCTGTTGTGTCCTCGAATAAAACAAAGTTTTAGTTGTTTTTAATAGATGTCGCTAGCTTTATAGCTTATGTGAAGTTCCGACAGATGTCGACCAGTTAGGGTAGATTTACCCGAGGAGTAAACCCGGTCAACGACACCTCAAGCTCTTAGATTCAATTTCTAGATAGATATAGTCTAGGAATTGAATATGGTCGTGAGACCCAGAAGTATAAAACACGTAAATTTTAGTAATAAACCAGTTTGTAACAAGGACCTGTTATAATTGAAGAGTCCCAACACAATTGCTAATGCCTGTGGATAAGGCAAACACGACAGTTTCGAATTAATTATACAGAAGAGATTACATCCCAAGCGAGTAGGATACTTCCCCACCTTCCTTTTTCTAATATATTTCCCCTCTCTAATACCTTCAGACTCAACACATACGTCGATTGGGGATACCAGAGAATCATTGATTCCAGACGGTTAATAGCATTTAAGAATCTTTTTCGGTATACTCATTTTTTGTTCAATCCAACAGTAATGATTTTAGTTGGAACGCCACTGGCTCTAACATCACCACAATCTTCAATCAACAAAATCAAAGCTATCACAAAAATGTGACATGTGATTGACGTACCATAACAACACAATCGCCAAAATAATATCCAGCCCCGGGAAACTCGCGCAAAACTGACAAAGGACTGCAATTATTTTCAAATTTATATTTCCAAAAGGAGAAAATACCACCTGAGCGACTTTGGAACGGAAAGAGATTCATGTGACAATCTTTCTGACATAGAATCATATTATTAATGTGTGTAGATTTTTTTTTGCTTTAGTGGCCAATACAAATCAATCAGTCTTTATAATAGAACTTTCTGGAGTGGTATTAAAAAAAGGTGTGATTAGATTTTATTGTAGTGTAATTCATAGACTTCTACAATGAGAATACCGCACAAACTTTCCAGAGACAGTGGGATCATTGTGAGGCTGAATGGAGTGAGGAGGGAAAAGAGATAGCCAAAGGAAGGTTTGGAAGTAATTGGCTATTCGTATCTGGTCACCAAAAACAACTAAAACCGTTTACAATTTGAGAGGTCAGTATAGGTACTGCCGTCACAGGAACCATTTAGAGTAATGAATATAACCAACATCCCTGCCGTATGTAGGTCACCTCAAATTATACTCTGTTGCTGACTTAGCAAGGGTGTCCGAGTTTTATGGGGTGGATTTGTATAGGTTTTGGCGGCGGATGCGTTTGCGCACATACTACGTGACGGGCCGGATCTGTATAATTGGTATCTGTATAATATTATCTGTTACAATACTGAGATTACTCGTAAAGACCACAAAATACAAATATAATGCAGAGAAACTTGAAGTTGATTGAAAAAAATGTTGATGTTTCTTGGGTCACTAGTAGAATATTTTAAAATGTCATACATACTAATGAACCAAACCGATATGCTTCCCGGTATTATTTTATACCGTATTTAATGTGTAAAACACAGATATATGTAAATAATATTCGATTTAAGGTGAGCATTCGAATATTGCTTTCCTAATTATCTAAAACTCAGTATTTGGAGATGTGTGACTAATCAACTGGACATAATTGATAATGTTTCGTGGTTGGAAGAAATATAATTTATTCGAAATTTTGATAAAGATAAGATAAGAAGAGCATGCAAAGAATATAATATACAAACATTTAAGAAATAAGTTTAAATTTACTTACAAATAATGTTAAGCGAAGAAAATAGTTTTTTCCAGACATCATGAATTGGCTTCAAGTCGGTTATCCCTACCTTGGAAAACTTTACCATATAAAAATTATTCCCTTTTAAAATTTCCGTCAAATTTATTTATTTTTCAATTTGAATGAACCTATTCGATCTACGTTCACCTTTATAGAATTGAATCCATACCGATTTCCAACAAAAATAAAATTTACCTTTGAATGCTTTTATTTTTTCAGTCAAGAAATATTCTGTTGACGCAGTACTATTATTTTTCCTGAATATTTTTACAGTCAAAGAAAAACATATTTGCCCTTAAAAGTGACATTATGATAGGGATGAAATTGTGTAGAAATATTTTGACTACGAAATAGGAACAAAAGAATAATTCTTTGGCGCGTCTTTGATACAAGATAATATAACAGCTTTTTCGTGGAATCCTTCACAGAAACAGGTATAACTGTTTTGTACCTGGTAAAATACATAGTTACTAGATGGCAATATTTGTCACTGGATTCCTTAGTACGAACTTTCATTTTGATTTCGTTGTGCTAAGATACTTTTATCAATTTCAAGTATATGTGTACAGATACAATGATTTTTTTGTTTGGTAAAAAAAGTATTGCAGGTTTGTAAATCTATTAATAAATATTTCGATTTATTTCACTTTAATATAGATAGAGGTAGGTAGATTTTTTTCTTTATCAAAATCAAAGACAACTTCCTTAATTATTTGTTTTAACTTATTTATTGTGTACATTATGTATTATGATCATTATTTTATGCAAATGCAAACATCAAAAGCTGAAATAAAATTTACCTTCTTTTACATCGAGTATTTTTTGTAAAGATAAAGTACTGCGATACATAAATATTAAGATTTTCGTTGTTTGTTTTTGGGGTGTTATGCCATGTTGCGCTACATATTTCTTTAGCCGACGTTTCGGACAGCGTTGCAGTGTCCATCATCAGGGCAGATCCGGCAGATTCGACGATGTTCACATCCAATTTATGTTTTCATCAATAATAATAATTACAAGGTATTTTAGTGCTTGTAATTCATTCAATTTTGGGCAGTTCGGATTTTTGCAGTTGAAGTTATCTGTTTGTTTGATATGGATTTTGATTTTTGTTTTAATGTAGGGTAAATAAAAGGTTTTTATCAGTTGTTTAAAATTTAAACTACGTTTATCAGGGTACAAAATTTATTTATGTTGAAACCACTTTTTTTACTTAAGTACATAAAAAAATTCCTATGAACGTCGTCACCCTTTTTTCTTAAGGAAACGAAGCCTAACAAAATAAAATGCCTTTAATATTTTATTTTATTTGCCTCAATAGTGTTTGCGTTCTATATTTGCGAGTGAAAACATTATGTATAAAATCCTTTGATAAATGTGCCATGTTTTGTAAAAATGTTTTTCAAAACCTCAAAATGAAAGTCAGATAAATATTTTTTGCATCGGCACCCTTAACCCTGTGCCCTTAGGCCTGTTTGTTCACAAACAAATATTTAAAACTAAACAAAAAATTCCGAATCAAAGCAAAAATTTCCATGAAATAATTCTTTGAAACTTATTCGCTGAATTCCGTTCTTTTGAATATGAAATTTCTAAGTCGTCAAAAAATATGAAGGTATTGTGATTTCTTTTTTTTTGTTTTATTTAACGGCACTGATCAAATAGACCAATGGAAGTGCGTTGTGGGTATGTCTTTTTGTTTTTCATTAACACAGGAAACGCTGAAAAAACAATTTTCCTCGGGACCTACGTTATCTCTTAGGATGCTGTGTAGAGTGTCTTTTTTAGAAAAGGAAAAAGTTTACTCTTCAAAACCCATGTTGTGGTAGGGAGGAGTCGAAGAGGTCGACAAATTATTCCACAGCCGAACTGCTGATCTATAAACGCATATTTGTAAACGATGTAAACGAACAGCATATTTGTAAACGAATCGAAGGTACGACCCCTTTTCAAGTGACCTAATGTGCTAAAAATATTGCAATCCGTTTCGTTAAACAGGATAACCTATCAAATGGACCGACCATTTATGCACAGAGTCAATGTTTTTTCAGGTAATTTGAGGCTCCAGACCAAAGGCGGCTGCCAAATTCAACCTTGATCCATTTACAGGATCAGCATTATCTGCAGTATCTTCGGACCCTGTACGGCATTGTACATATATTACGCTCAGTTTCTGAGAGGCTAACTCGGCTCTGTCTTCAATGAAGTGCCTGAACTGGTCACGTTGACTTACACCGAACTTATCAACGGACGGCTTGTTTTCCATTGAAAGAGATTACATTATTATTTTTGTTATCTATAGTCAAAATAAGTCTGAATGCCCGCAGTAGGTTCAATTGTAACCTACTTCTGAAAGAATTTCTTTTATATTTGATCAGAAAATCTATTTCATTAGCATGTCTTCGGCCTTGGAATAGAAAGGTAGAAAATTGACGTAATTTTTCTTTCATTTCAGTATAAATTACACTTCTTGGAATAATTAGTTCAGTGTTGAAAGTAGTATGGTTTTTAATTATTTGTTCATAGATTTCTAATTTTGAGATTGAATCTTGTGTAAACTAAGTGAGTTTAACAAAGTTTAGAGGAAAATATTTAAAAAGTATGCATATTTATCATTTTAGAACGTACCTTAATGTGCAGATATAACCTTAAGAAACCAGCTAGGGCGTAATATTTCATTGCAGAAGGTTCTATCTACATGTTCCTAAGATAAGATTACTTCCTATTTAA
This sequence comes from Limnephilus auricula, assembly GCA_951813805.1. NCBI lineage: Eukaryota > Metazoa > Arthropoda > Insecta > Trichoptera > Limnephilidae > Limnephilus > Limnephilus auricula. Next base: position 27,183,403 of record OX638406.1, on the reverse strand, counting down.
TTATATTCCTTTAAATTATGTAAAACTAAAATACTTTTCATAAGATGGAACCCCAACATCAGACATTGGTAAATAGATTTTGAGAAACCGTCTTTGCAAAAGTTGATAAAGTTAGAACCTTATCCAACCAAAGTATCAAAGTGAACTGCGCATCCTAACAACAATTGACTGCCAGAAACAAACAAAATGGTCATTGCAAAAGGTTCAAACCTTGTAAAACAAGTGGTATCTTTAAAAACTTAAAGTAAGAACTTCATCATATATCCATCAGGATATAAAACCCAAAAGAAATGAATTAGCATTCAAAGATCATTTTTGAAACAATATCAGTTAGAACCTTGTCCAAACAAGGCGACAAAATATCTATCAAACGGTGAGCTCTGTCGTCATGAAATTATTACTATTTAGTTTCGAGATTGAAGAAACAATTTTTTGAAATATACAAAAAAAAATTAAATGCATCTAACCTTTACGCTCCATTGAAGTAAAATTTCTTGACTAAAACATATAAATTTGCATTTTTTAGGCGGCGGAACATGATTAGGTTGTTGATTTTTTCGTTTATAATTGTTTAAACACAACAATTTCCTGCAATTCAGCCATTTGAATTCTAAATAATTTTTATTGTCACACTGCTGCCACTTTTAACTTCAATATCCAGAATTCACAAAAATCAGAGAGAAAAAGGGTTAATATTCATCATAAAAAATAATAGAAATCAAAAGGTTCATCTGAAATATTTAGATAAATCCTATAATAATCAATAAAACATAACCAAAACCTGTTGAACGGGTGACGTCTGACGTTTGAGTTTGCTTTGACGTTTTGATATTCCTTGCTAGGTTTCGGACTCATTGTTGCCATGCGTACGACGTTAACACGATGAAATATAAATCGAAATTTCCGTTAATGTTGCTTCCGTCCAAAAAAGATTTCAGTTACCCGTCGTAATGCCCCTATAGAAGCCTTACTTCAAAAAGAATGTGGAAAAATATATAAAGATTAAATATTATCTGATTCACTCCGCGTTGCCCGGAGAAATCAGATTTTGCCAGTAATTTTCCTCTTATTTTGAGCATCGAGTATGCAAAATTTCATCTCGGAATAAAACTGCAGATGTATTTACATAAATTATACTTATGGATCTCACAACCAACTATAACGGCCTTACTAAAAAAAAACACTCCGCGGCCGTTAAACGGTGTTTTACATGTGGCAACGCTGGAAATTTTACTTGTAAATTGGAGTTTTCATAATAATCCGCTAGGTGGTGTGATTGATGCGCCTGCGCATTGCCGAAAATATAACCGCGTACGCTAACACTACAGAAAAAAGTCGGTCGCGGATTTTTGTCTGATTAATATGTTCTTTTAGTTAATTATTTCAATCTTTATGACTAATTCGCACTTATATTCATGTATTCAATATATTTGCTATTAATTTGTGTTGTTTTTTGTTAGTTTAAGTCAAATTGTGGCACTAAAATCATGTGTTCTAAATTAAGCTGTCAGAAAATGGTTCATAGGTTATGTTCAGAAATAATTTGCATCTTAAGATCTTTATTTTATTATAAATTCTTGAAAGTGATGTTTTTTGGTGACTAAAATGTCTAATACATATTTTAGTAAACGTATCAAAGAAATTAATGCCTTAAGATGTGCAAGCAACGTATTCAAACGTGAGTTTTTTTATTGTAAATTTTTGGATATGAAAAGCGAATTTCAAGATTTTTTAATATTTTTTTATTGTTTGAAGGAGTAAAAAGTGAGGTGACAGATTTATTTTAAAATCATTAAATTAAAGGACTGTGTTTTTTGAATTTTGAATTTTTCCAAATATTTCAATGTTTTAATAGAAAGTGTTTGGGGTAAGTGAGTTTTTTTTTCCAACTTGATGTTTGAATCTTAAAATACTACAGTTTTTAAACATTTAAGTATATTTTAGATATGAAAATCTTAAAGGTAATTAAATTTTGGTTCTAAAATGGTATTTGTTTTTACGACATCTCAAAAAATAATAAATATATAGGACATTAAAAAAAAAATTCGAAATTCGTTGAAAATTACAAATGGAACAAATATATACAACAGATAAACTACCCTCCTTGGCCGTGTAAGCAATGTACATATCTTTCCATGAACAATTTTTTGTCAGTTCTTAATTAGTAAGGATTCTTCATACATGGTTGTTTGACCATTGTACAAATTTTTCAGAAAGTTTATTAGTAAGGCTGGTAAAATGGCGACGTTGTCAGATCAAAACCATATATTTTGTTTAGTAAGAATTTGAAAAACGAAATGTACAGACTTTACACAACGTGCTACAGAAACACCGTTTAACGGCCGCGGAGTGTTTTTTTTTAGTAAGGCCGTAAGTGTCTAGGACCGGGTGTACTCGCCCGGTAAATCTAACTGCCTGACATCTTTTGTAACTTGATATAAGCTCTAAGCGGGAAACACGCCAAACGCTCGCCCAACATATGTACACGGTTGACATTTGTCACATGAGAACGGGACGCTTCTACGACTCGTTCTTGTGTTCAACAGCTCGGCTGTGGAACGATTTGCCGGCCTCTGTGTTTCCTCCTTCCTATAACATGGGTCTCTTCAAGACCCACGTTCACTCCTTCCTCTCCTCAAAAAGACCCTCCTCACAGCATCTTCAAAGATGACATAGGCCCTGAGGGAAATTATTTTCCTCAGGGCCTCCTGTGTGGAGTTAATGTAAAAAAAAAAAAAAAAAAAAAGCTTACTGACATCTACCAAAAACAACTGAAACTGCATGTCATTCAAGGACACTGCATTTATTAAATGTAAAAATGAGTAAGTCGATTTATTGAGTAGGTCTACATAAAAGAATTCGATATTTGTGTCATGTACCGCCGCCCTGGGAACCATTTATTGGATAACCAACACCTCTGCCATAGGTCACAAGTGGTTCGCTACGTTTGGTGACTTAGCAGGGGTGCCCGGGTTCATGGGGTAAGGTTTATCCGGGTCTTGGTGGCGGATGCGTCGACCCACCTTCTGCGTGGCGGGCCGGATCGGGAGATGCCGGTTGAGGGAGACCCTTTACAACTGGTTAACGCTATCCGGGCCGCTCGTTAGTACAGGGGCCCGACCCTCCGGCTCACGACTGAGGGTGGGCTGCCCCATCAACGAGTGAAAAAACCCCGCCGCTGCTGTTGTACCGGTTCTTGACCAGAGGGGACCCAGCAGCAGCGTTTGGGGCACATTGGGCGACCTCTCCAGCCGGACTCTCCCGGCCCATCGCCTTGCACCGCAGTGGGTGGGATGGATTCATACGCCTATCACTCCTGGACACTCTGGTCCCCAGCTTCCTACCCATCCGTCATACCTTTTCCTTTCCCAGACCTCCCTCTCCCATCATAACCTTTACATAAAAATACTTAAAATCATGAATATTACAACCACAACTACTAACATCCTTACAGCGGCGGGTAGCAGGCGTCCCCGGTGCAGGCCAAGACTGTTGGTGAATTTTGCCAACATTCGCGGCCTGCGCACAAATATAAACTCCGTTCATCACCACCTCCATTCTCAACGTGCCAACCTTCTTTTCCTCTCTGAAACACAGATAGCTCAGCCTCTAGATGCCTCCTATCTGGACTGCCCGGGCTACGCCCTCGTCGGCAAGTTCAGACCCAAAGGAGGTATCTGTCTCTATAGCCGATCTAACGTCAACTGTGTGCGACTGTTGAATCTGGAAAACTCCAGATTTGACGTAATGTGGGTGCGCGTCAATCTTGCCAGTACGGTAAGGTTCTATGCGTGTCTATACCGCTCACCGAACCTTAGCGAATCAGACACGTCCGAGCTCTTCAAACATTTGAGCGAAACTATTGATGATCTCTTGCCCCGCTACCCCTCGGCCGAGTTTGTGGTTCTGGGGGACTTCAATGTTCATAACAAACCACGGTTGAAGTTCTCGGGATCAACAGACTCGGCTGACCGACAGGCGGAATCCTTTGCCCTTTGCCACGGATTGGAGCAAATGGTTCAGGAGCCTACAAGGGTTCCTGATGTCCAGACTCACCGCTCCAACCTGTTAGACCTATTTCTAACCACTGTGCCACACGGTTACAAGATTGAGGTCACAGCGCCTTTAGGATCGTCCGACCACTACCTGACCTCAATCCCCGTCAACTTCAGACCACTAAACGAGAGGCTGAAGAGAAAAGTATGGCACTATAGGTCAGCAGATTGGTTCGGTCTGCGGGCACATTTTAATGCTTTCACGTCGTCAGCTGTCTGTTTTCGAATTTCGGATCCCTCAAGATTTGCCCAGGAAATTGCTGAAGTCATCACATCCGCTATGGATGGCTTCATTCAATCCACTGTCAAGGAAACTGGTGTGGGCTCAAAGCCGTGGTTCAGTTGACAATGCTCCGAAGCAGTTCGGCGAAAAAACGCGGCTTACCGAGCCTACAACACGTCTAGAACATCCGAAAACAGAGCAGCATATAACAAATTGGCAAAGGAATGCAAGAGGATCATAAATAGGTCAAAATTCGAGCACGACCTGCAGATCAGTAAAAAGCTGGCTACATGCCCGCATGGCAGCAGAGCCTTCTGGTCGCTTGCGGGCTCAATAGGTCGCAATTTCTGCAAATCCAGTCTGCCACCTCTTACCAGACCTGACGGCTCACTAGCAAACACCGCCACCGAAAAGGCTAACCTATTAGGTAAAATTTTTGCGGATAACTCAACCCTCGATGATCGAGGTGCGGTCCCGACGTCGGTTCCTCACTACGGTTTCTATATGAAAAAGCTGAGGATCCGGCATCGGGATGTGCTCCAGGTTTTACGAGGGCTTGATGTTAATAAAGCTAGTGGGCCTGACGGAATCCCCGCCCTGGTATTGCGGAGGTGCGCTGCAGAAATAGCTCCGATTTTGACAAAGCTTTTCAAAATGTCCCTGAATTCTGGCTCTGTACCCTCTTGTTGGAAAAAGCGGTTATCCATCCTATTCCATAGAAGGGTGACCGCTCCAACCCGGCCAACTACCGCCCCATAGCGATCACATCAGTTCTATCCAAGGTGATGGAACGGGTGATCAACGACAAACTGCTCACATACCTTGAGAAGAACAAAATTATTAACGACCGTCAATACGGATTCCGGCGGAAGCGCTCGTGCGGTGATCTTCTCGCGTATGTGACGCATGTTTGGGGTATTTGGCATGTGACGGTGCCTGGAACGTTTCGGTGAGACCCAAACGGTCGCACTGGATATTTCCAAGGCTTTTGACCGGGTCTGGCACCGAGGACTTGTCAACAAACTGCCTTCTTACGGACTTCCCGCATCCTTGTGTACGTGGATTGCCGACTTTTTGAGGGAGAGGTCGATTCAGACGGTTGCTGATGGCTTCACCTCTTCCTCGCACTCGATAAATGCTGGCGTCCCACAGGGATCGGTTATGTCTCCGACTTTGTTTTTGTTGCACATCAATGACCTTTTGACATGTGCACCAATTCATTGCTACGCGGATGACAGTACAGTCCATGATAGCTTTTTGTTTGACAAGCCCCCAAAGGGTGCACAAATTCCAAGGCTCGGAGGGCTTTGAAGCAAAGAATGGACGGTTACCTCGAGAGTGTTTTCTCTTGGGGTAAGAATAATCTCGTCGAATTCAATGACCCAATCATGTCTGATTACGTCTAAAAGGGATCGAAATGAAAACAGGTCCTCCATTGATATGCTCGGTGTAACTCTAAGTGACCAACTCAGGTACGGGGGCTCCATCGAGGCCAGAGTTAAGTTGGCCTCTCAGAAAAACACCCTCGACTCTGTGCAGAAATGGGCGGTCTCTCCTATTATAGATTATCCTGTCTTAACAAACGGATTGAAATCTTTAGAGCACAGGCGTCGAGTGGGAATGCTATCCTTGTTCTACCGGTATTTCAATGGAAGATGCTCCGAGGATCTAGCGTCATTGATCCCCTCGGCACCGGTGCATAGTCGGGAAACACGCCAAACGTATGTACACAGTTGACATTTGTCATATGAGAACGGGACGCTTCTACGACTCGTTCTTGTGTTCAACAGCTCGGCTGTGGAACGATTTGCCGGCCTCTGTGTTTCCTCATTCCTATAACATGGGTCTCTTCAAGACCCACGTTCACTCCTTCCTCTCCTCAAAAAGACCCTCCTCACAGCATCTTCAAAGATGACATAGGCCCTGAGGGAAATTATTTTCCTCAGGGCCTCCTGTGTGGAGTTAATGTAAAAAAAAAAAAATTTACAAGACCAATTATGAACTTGAAAAACATGTCGTAACCTTCGCCTAAGACATTGTTACGCATCACAGAAACATGTATCACTCAATCTTGACCATTTCCTGAACTTTGGAGGATTTGTTCGGCGCACGTACGGAAGTATCAAATAATGGCTGGAATATTTTTCTTCCGTTGTGAAATTATTATTCTCGGCATGTCCATAGCATCTAAGTAAATATTTTTCGTTCTTTTCGTTTTATGAAATATAATAATATATTTTATGAGGCTCATCCGTTATTCACTCATTTTCTTACGCATCGTGCTTTCGTTTAGTGGCAGTAAAAAAATATTTACTTTATTATCCGCATCATAATACCGATTACTCTGAATTAATACTTTTTTTTTCTTAAAAAGAAAGCCAAACATTCCGGGTTTCAAATAACCTGACAATATTTGAAAATGTCCTAATACCTTTACAATAAACGGAAAATGTTGCTTGTGCCGTGATGGAAGACTTTGCCAGCCGAGGAAATGAACCCACGACGCCTAGCTAAGTTGGCATCGGTAGACATTGTAGCTATTAAGATTTAAAAAAAAAACATTCACAAGTGATCATCAATAATAAATGATTGGTTAAAAATTTCTTTTCAAAAGTAATTCCATAAGTCGTACCTGTTCTCGCTGTAGGCTTCTTATTAATTATTTTTTTTAAATAAATGTGTACGGGAGTATTGTTCACAAATTTATATCCTCAAATATTGAAATGACCCTTAAATACCCGTAAATACCTGAAAATACCTACAAATAATGACTAATTGGGCTGCGGGTTTTGATTTTTGGATAACCAACGCCACTGCCATAGGTCACCCCAAGTGCTTCGTAACATTAAATGACTTAGCAGGGGTGACTGGGTTCATAAGGTGATGTGTACATATATGTATATGTTTTTGTATGCATTTATTCGTAAGGCACTTATTGTTTTTCTAATCTATATTTTAAAAACGATTTATAATAATAATTTCGCAATGCTTTTAAAATGAATAAATTGAATTGAAATTGAAATAATTCCAGGTCTTGGAGGCGGATCGCCTACTCACCAGCTGCGTTCCGAACCGGTTTAGGAGTGGCGGTTTATGGATATCCTATGACCTCTCCAGATGGTCACTCTCGACTCTTCGTTTTGCACAGCAGCGGGAGGGATGGATCTATTATATCTAGTCCGTCACCTCAGGAAAATAATGTGTGGACTTAATTTATTTATTATTTATTTTCGCCATAGTGGGCTTTTACATGATTTTTTTTACAAACTGATTACAGTAATTTACAATATATGATATAATATAATATAGGCCTGAAATATTAAGTAAAAAAAATACATATAACATAAAAAAGTAAGTAAGTGTGTATGTGTATACTAGCAATATTAATTGTGTGTATTATAAACCATTAAAAAAGATTACATTTGAGTGTAATCTGCTCGTAAGGAATAGAATATTATAGCAGAGATTTAAAAAATATATATAAATTAAAATGTGGAACCCTTAAAAAACCTAATACAATTAAAAACCTAATGCAAATATATACACATCATGTATAATCAATAATAAGATCTAAAATAAAACATAGTGTAATACTCTTCTATTTTTTTTCTGACTCTTGACATGGCCCGACTCAAGTAGATGATTCACTTGATCGTGCCATGTCTTTCTTGGACGTCCCCTACTTCTTATACCATTCACACATTCATCATATATTCTCCTTACGCTCCTTTCTTTGTTCATTCGCTCTACATGCCCAAACCATCTGAGGGTTCCTTTCTTAATTTTACTCATATAAATAGAAGAAAATAGAAGAGTATGTATGAGACGATGTATGAATGTGAATGAGGCAAAGAGTGTGTGCCAAGACCGAGGTGTTTGGCGGTCCGTCCTCTCTGCCTACCCCTGCGGGGAAACGGCGTGATGGTTAGTTAGTTAGTTAGTTTTTAGTGTAATATATAATAACTACTAGGAATATGCATAAAATTATAAGTGTATTGCGTATTAAAAAAATATGGATATAAATATCTCGTAAAGTTTATATTGAAAGAAGATGTAATAATAAGTTTAAAGTAATAAAAGTTAATTATTGGCAGATAGAATCGAAATAAGTTGCCTTTTGAAACTTCCAAAATTGTCAACACTAAAAATATATATAAGTTCGAAGTGTTTATTTGCAAGGCTATGAATTCTAGGAATTGGTGAGAAAAAAGAATAATTAGTGTTGAGGTTATTGTTGATTTTAAAAGTATCTTTACTATGAGTTTGCCTAGCCGGAATATTATTGTAAACCAATTAGGGTTGCCAATTAAATATTTAAAATTTTGAATTAAAATAACAAATCAATTCACACCCTTCTATCAGATAATTCTAGAAGTTTAGTTGTTATAATTTATGAAAAACAAAACTGTTCAATCTTATTAACAAATGTTGAAAGGGCCATTGCTGGAAAAAATTCCACAAACACCGTATTTACAAAATTGTATTTTAAGAATGGATCATTTTATTACATATGTATAACCAGTGTTTAAACTTCTATAGGATCCATTGACTAACACACTGAACTCGCTACTTTGAACTCTTTATTTCATCATGACATTGCCATCTCAGGAAATGCATGCTGTAGTTGGGAGTGCAAAACACCAATAGGTGCAAGAATAAATTTATAAAATCATTGAAAAAAAAAAACAAAATAACTCAATAAAAATAAAATACTTATTTTGTGTAAAACCACGAGTTTCAAATAATTTATTCACAGATCAGTTTCGCTTTGCTCAAGCATCATCAGGGTACAAATTAAAACTAAACAAGAAATACATAGTGTGTGCATATATATAAATACAGAGGAAGACAACAATATAACAAACAGTTTGGATATATTTACAACACAAAGAAAATGGGGAAAAAACCGACAGACAGTTTTGCAGACTAATAAGGTATAATAATATATCGAAGGAGAAAAAGCATTGACTGGAAAATGTTTAATGGTTTATTGGAAACATAGCTCCAAATAAATCTAATTGATTATTACGTATAGGACAATTGGTTTTACTACTTTTTTTATTTCTAGTGGCTCCAAATTATTGAAACGGTTACCATGCTCATTTTTATGAAGGATTTTAGCAACGGTGCTATGAGAAATTATGATCCTTATCAATCAGGTGAATGGCGAATTCTGAAAAACCGTTATAAAATAGGCAGTGAATGTGTTATTTATACCGCTAAGACAACGCGTAACGTCAACATTTGGTAATACAATACTACAAAAGAATTCAATTTAGTAATTAGATATACGTACATTTTGCAAGAAGTGATGCTGTTTAACAGTGTTTTCAGAAGAGTAAATATTAAAAGCAATTTTATTTGACAAAATTTATTAAAGGAGAATGCTAAGTATTATGATGATATCTGTTTTTGCTTTCTCTGGTTAGACCAACCACATTTCAGTTCCTAACTTACTTGATGTTGGTTTCCTTTGTCCAAAATCTCTTGATCTGAGCAACAAAACAAAGAGTTGGGAAATAAACATAAGTACATTTGATTCAATATTATTTAAGGTCGCTTGTTAAAGTACTTGAAACATTATATAACCGAGACGCAAACCGAACCACGAATTATGGGAAAAGAATTAAGCAACCGCCAACAGCGCGAAACGCCACTTGCGGTTGCTTCGTTGCTTTCCCATAATTTGTGGTTCGATTCGCTGTAAAACCTGCCTGTTTATAGGTTACATTGCAGAGATGTACTCCCTAAAGTCTCCGATAACAAAATGTTTTCAAAACATCCGACAAAAATAAACACATCGGGGCAGTGCCACAATATTTTTTGTTTTTCGTGGCCAATGGAAAACGATGTGGCTCCGACCAAAAATTGTTTTTGTTTTGTCAAATGTTTTAAAAACATTTTTGTCACTGAAGACCCGACTATAGAATTACATTGTTTTATGGCAATACTAAAATCATGGATGAGTTTTAACATCAAAGACAAAGTCAAATTAAAATCATTTAATTTTTGAAGAACTTTATTGAGTAAAACCTCAAACTGTAATATTTAATCATTGAAGACGTATTAGTGATTCAAACGAAAATTTGAAACCCAAAATCAGAAAGAGATTCGGTCGCATCTAGGACTGTATCCTTGCTGATTTTTCTATTTCAAACTTTCGTTCGAGAGTCGCTAATGTTCGCTTAATGATAAAAAAACATCATTTTAGATTTACGTCTACCATTGTATGTAGGTCTGGCTGTTAAGAATTATTACAGTCTGTGAAAAGGGCAGACTATTTAAAAAAAGTTATGGTCAATTTTTTTGGGTGTTCTAAACATACGTCACATTTGATGAATTATGTCGAATCGTTGATTCGTGCTATTTTAATTTTTAGATATTAGCATGGTGCCCGTTCGGAAGAACGACTACGTGGCCCCTTTTTTATACAAAACTTAACGATATTTAACCTATTAACGATATTTAACCTTTTGATTAATTTTTTTTTAATTCTCTTTGGTTGAGTGTTTTGGCCTTAAATACAAATTTAAGTTTTTAATGAAAAAGGCCGTGCAGCTTCTCCTCTTGAAAACCGCCTCTCAGTGCGTTTATGCTTATGAAAAAATTGTGACCAACTATGAAACCTACTATGAAAATGTATTTAAAATTATTATTTATGTGACAAAATCTAGTCAGAAACAACTCAAACAGTTCAAAATCACATAAAAATCAAATAAACTCTTTTTATCATACCCATAAGTTGCTCAAAAATTACTAATAATAAATTGGAAAAAAAAAACATTATGAACATTAAATAAAACTGGGCAGGCAAGAAATCAAATAAAAATCAAAATATGACTTCAAGATTAAATCATTTTTCCAATTCATTAAACTCAACTTATCTCCACGCCCTTCAAAATATTCTTACTTCCATGTAAAGTACAACTTGAACGCGAAACTCGATTACTCGTTATACTTTCAATGCAAAAAAACGACACGTGGAGACCTGGATTTAAGCAAAAGTTTAAATAAAATTTTGCCAGAAGATTTATTAATTATATCGACATTCGAAATTTGGAATAAAAATCCATCTCTGGCTTATGAGTTCAATCGAAGGATATTATATTTAAAATTCAAATACTATTTCAAACGTTGAAACAAAATAAATTAAGCGTACACGTGACACGTGTTGCTAACGAGCCACTAAACTTGTATGACATTTTATCGGTCCATGATTTTAAAAACCGAATAATTTTTTTGACAATACCACATATTTATTTCCATTAAAACGAAGCATTTTTTCGGAACCAGAAAAATGTTCTTGGTTAAACTTTGAACAGCTGTATTGATCACAAGGGTGGCTTGTTTTTTAATGTAATCGTTTTTATCAAAAATTGTGTAATTGAAAATGGGATACATTTTTCAATTAAAAAACCGAAACATATTCCGGTTTGTACTCTAGAAGGGTAAACACAACACAAATTGTAGGTATGACATAGATTTACAGCTATTCCATACTAATATGTTTTCGAAACGTGTTCAGCTATAAGAAAGTGATAAGCTGTGCGCGAAGATTAGGTTCATTGTAGAGCGTTGGAAACGTGGGAGGTTAATTGGAGGTAAAAAAGTTAATATTTTTTCTCTTCGCGTCTCATCGAAATATAATACAACAATGTGATAAGATGGATTTATTCATTTTACAAAGTTTTTTACCAAAAACCATAATTTTAAATTACCTTAGTTCTTTGTTTGTTAGTTACAGAACAAAAAGTTTAACCCATCTTGTTTATTTTTCAAAAATAAATACGACGATAAGTTTTTGAAGTTTAGTAAAAGATTGAATTCCAGAGAGCTACCGATGGCTTAGTAATGATGGAATTTTAGATATTTCTAAAGAAAAACATAAAAATCTCATGATCATTGGAAATAACTATTCCTGGAATTCATCATGATGTCTATAAGGCTTCGGTTGCAATACAATAATGCATACCGTTTGATGTTCGGACTTCCCAAGCTCTGCAGTGCGTTCTCAATGTTTACAGAAGGGCGAGTTCCAGGATTTAAAGCTCTACTAAGAACCAGGGTTGCAGGACTGAGGGGAAGGATAAACCATTCCAGAAATATTCTCATCATAGAATCCCGTCTGACTTCAGGATCGAGCATAGAAGACCATTGGAGAAAGGCACTGGCTCCCACAATCTTAGATCCGAAGGATTCTTGCGTTCCTTTGCTTTGATTTTATTTTTAGCTTCATATTTATCATTATTTATAAAATACTTATGTTGTGAATATAATATGTGCTTTTATACTCTACGGCTCTACGGGATGTGTGGGGTTGTATTTACCTCCCCACATCCTAGAATAAAGAACTTTATTTATTATTGTTATTATTATAAGTCATTGAAAGAAATAGTAAGAAACGAGACTGTTTATCCGAGCAAATTCCTTTATCAAGAATTTCAATAGTATTTTTATTTTCGCAATTTTTAAATGATTGAAATGATCGAATTAAATTATTTTAAAATGCTAAAAATAATTTTAAAAAACATTTGAAAAAAAAAATTTATAAGCTCTTACAAAAATAATGTATTTCTAACAAATCTTGCAATTCCCAAATCAACTAAATATGCGAAAAAGCAAAAAAGTATTCATATAATTTTTATAATTTTTTTACCCTAACTATAGATTTGATAGATATTGGACGTATGGAACTGTTTAAGTTATCATATAAATCGATTTATAGTATCACTCCTTAACTTCAAACCTCAATATCTCGGAATGATATTTTTGCAGTTTCGCGACTTTGGCACAAGCCCGACGATATTAGATATTATAATATACTCAATAAAGCGATATTCAAATAAAGTTAAATTACTGTTAAAGTTATAACCATAAAAAATAAGAGACTTATCACGATGATGGAAGTTAATAAAGAACTGATCTATTATGCTAATTGTTGACACTGCACAGAACATGAAATACATATGTAAATGACGTATTCATTCAAAGATTAAATGGAAAAATAGTATCATATGCTGATGACACTGTCATAATAATTGAAGGCTGTGATTGGAATACTGTTAATAACTTAGCAAATACTGATATTAATATACTGAAAAATTGGTTCGACAAAAACCTCCTCTCATTAAATACTGAAAAAACCAAATTTATCCCATTCTCTATCAATAAATTTAGATTAAAACCAGAACTAAAAATTATAATTCATCAACTTAAATGTAACAGAACAAATTGCAATCAAGCATGTTCAATACTTAGTCCAACTTCAGAAATTAAATATCTTGGTATATATATAGATCAACATTTTAAATGGAAAAAAAAAAATTGTGAACTTGTCAAAAGAATTCGAAAATGTATTTATATATTTATAAGACTAAGAAATATTCTTAGATTAGAAAACTTAAAAAGAGTGTACTATGCAATTGTTCAATCTATATTACAATATGGTATTATTGGTTGGGGAGGAACTTATAATAATATTTTAAATCCACTCAAAATTGTTCAAAGATTGATAATTAAAGTAATTTTGAAAAAACCATCCAAATTTTCTACTGAAATTCTCTTTTCAATATTCAATGTACCTACAATAGACAAAATATATAAAAAATATTCAATTCTACAAATTTACAAAGAAGTACAGTTAAATAACTTACCATTCCATTCATCAGCGAGATATCAGAATACTATCAAAATTCCTAAATTTAATACAAAGCACACACAAAATACTTATCTCTATGTAGGTATAACATATTATAACAAACTACCATTATATCTGAAAGTTATCAAAAATATTCAGGAATTTCAGCAAAAATTTAAAAAATACCTAAAACAACTATAAGAGTCTATATCTCACTATTATTATTATTTCTTTTAAATCCTTTATTGATAAATCTTGCAATTTCTTAATTATGCCATGTTTTTTGCCATAATGTATTATGTATTTACTTTCACGCATGATATTGTATAATTGAAATATAATTGAACTAAAATTCCCTCACCAAACACAAGAGCCTTGTCTCTTTATGGTGAGGAAAAGCTATTTTTATCCACTATTTTACCACTGTATAAAATGTAAACATTGTGTATTTTATTGTAATAAAAACCTTTAAATATAAAAAAAAAAAAAATATATTTTAATGTAATTATAATTAATTATTTTGTGTCGGCGCGTGCTATTTCGTCTTGAATATTATTTCATTGATGCAGCTGTTGGAAATAAGAAAATTGCTCAGTAGGTACCGGATACACACGTGTAGTGAAATTAGTTTGTTGCATTTTAAGGACATTTATAAATTATTATTTTATGGAAACTGCTGTAATGCAAGTGAGAATACATTTTTATGAAGATTTCTGATATCCAGTGTCGAAATATTTGCTCAAAGAAATAATGCTGGGATATTTGAACATATTCGAAAAGGTTTTATATGTATTAACAATTGAATTATGTCTCGAGGTTTAAGGGATATAACAGGGAAAGACAAGGAAGAATAAGGTTGGTAAGTATGAGACAAAAGACAATACAAGGCCTACGCCATTTCAAGAAACGTATCAATTTTTCAATGTTTTTCACCACGGCGAAACTGAGAATTATTTTCCACTCTGGAATGTGTTGTAAGTATATCTACGTATGATATTGTATTGTTTTATATTCGCAATCTCTAGTTTTGTAGTTTAGGGTCCCACTCGACCACGGAGGACGTCCAACTACACCAGAGGTTCACAAACTGTTTTTTCTCGTAGATCACTCATAAAATTTTACTGGTTTCGGTGGATCCCCTGCCTAATCTATATTCCCAAAACCTCGTCAAAAATGTGAAGATTAGATGTAACACTTTGGGAATCACTGATCTACACTCCACACTTTAAAATGAGATGTCCGTGAAAAGTTAATTATGCCAGAAAAGTGTTCAAAATAATATAATACGTAATTTTTTTACAGGAGGCCCTGGAAAATAATTTCACTCAAGGCCTACGTGATTTTCTTTGGGGATGTTCAGAAGTCTTTTAAAGGTAAGTAAGTAAAGGAAGTTCTGGAAAGGAAAATGTATGAGGGGTGGGTGGGAATCTAGGGATTAATATGTCCAATAGTTACAGACATATGAATCCATCCTTCTCGCTGCGGTGCAAGACGATGGGTCGAGAGAGACCAGCTGGAGAGGTCAAATGGTCTTCCCAAGCCGGCCTCTCCCCATCCGGTATGCCACACAGCTGATGACCCATTCGCCGCTAATACACCAAACGTAGCGAACTACGTGTGGTTACTTACGTCTAAGGTAATGGTTATCTAATAAACGGTTATCGGGCGGCAGAACCCTTAATTGTCTCCCAAATTGTAAATTTAAAACTTACGTGGAAAACATAACTATTTAAATAATATGTAGCATATATTAGTTATTAAAAGGTATTGATTATTGGATTAAATTTTATACAAATTTACAGTTTTACGCAGAGAATTATGAAATTTTGCTCAATTGACCTACAAAAGAAGATAAAGTTCACTGTATAAATGAGATTTCCAAAAAAAAAATACTCTCATCGCCTTTTTCCAACCTCTCAAAGCAGATTGCTGATATTTCTTGCTGAAATTTTGGACACTTGACATACAAAATTATACCAAAATTACTATTGCCACCTGAATTTTTAAAATCCTGTTAAAGCCCGGGCAACGCATTTAGTTAGTTTAAAGTAAAAATATTAACAGAAATAATCCCATTACTGTTGTGAGTGATAACTACCACAGACAGGTTAATGTTTAAACAGGTACTTTTGTAGTGAAGCAAGCCTCAAACGCACCATCAATGCTAATTCTTTTGACGAGAAAAAACGGCTTTATCCGCTACCCTTGTTCGGGATCGCGTATACTGCGCGCACACGTACGGCCGGCATGTTTGAACTGTTGGAATTAAAAATGCCAGTCACGTGAATCTAACTGTGGAATTATTCCAGCGTTCCAAAGAACACAAGAAAGTATAGTGCCGGTAGGAATTCCTTTTATTTTAACTATAAATATTGTGGTTAAGCTTTTTATAAGTGGTTTGAAGGACATTTAAAATCCATCAATGATTTTTTAAAAAAACTAACTGATACCCGGCAAGCGTTGAAATGCCAATTAAATAATTTTTTTTTTCTCCCTTCGTTTCGATTCCTCTTCCGCTTCCCATCCCGCGTCCCCTTCGCCTCCCGCGTTCCCTTTTCGATTTCCCGCGTTCCCCCTCCCCTCTCCCGCTCTCCCCTTTCCCGCGAATCCCCCTCCCCCCCTCAGGCATTCCGCTTCCACCTTCTTCGCTTTCCCCTCTCCCTAGTCCCCCCTCCCGCGAAGCCCCCTCATTAATTTCCAAACCAACCCTCCCGCATACGTCTCCTCTAGCCTTTTTTCCCTGCCGCCTAACTCCATAAAATACACCCATTTTTCCAACTATTCCTAATTAATTTTTTATGCAAATTTTATAATGCCAGAGCACACCAGTATATATATATATATATACTGGTGTGTACTTATGTATATATAAGTATTCACGGGCATGTTCACAACAATTAAAAAAAAATTAAAAGCAATCGGATGAAATTTTATTCGCAATCGTAGGAAAAGAATAGGAAATAATTTCATAACGCCAGAGCTCATTATCCTATAACCATCCCGGGTATGCGCACATCATATTCCCAAATTTTTGGTATGGCCGCGCATAAGATGCGAACAAAAATTAATTTTTATATTATAGATGTTCATTTTCGTTGTTTGTTTTTGGGATGTTATGTCGTGTTGCGCTACCTCCTTCCTTAGCCGACGTTTCGGACAGCGTTGCAGTGTCCATCATCAGGGTAGATCTGGCATATCCAACGATGTTTCGGATCTGCCATATCTGCCCTGATGATGGACACTGCAACGCTGTCCGAAACGTCGGCTAAAGAAGGAGGTAGCGCAACACGGCATAACACCCCAAAAACAAACAATGAAAATGCCTTTGGCCGTGAAATTCTAAAAACGTATCTATAGACGTTCAGTTCGAAGTTCTTTGATGCCGAAAAAAAACTCATTTAACGTGCTCAATATTTTAATACTGTCGATTTGGTGATAATCATATCGTGGGGGTGTAAGGAGGTTCAATCACCTACATCGGCCTCAGTATTGCGTAGGAAAAAAGGAGAATAGTAATCGCAGATTACATTCCTGGAAAATACAACAATGTTTTTGTAGCATCTTTTTAATCAATGTTATCCACTGTAGCGACAGAACAACTTTTTGCTCGAATTGCTCAAGATTTTTTGGTATCCATTTTAAATTTTTTTCGCCCCCATTAAAAAAATTATATCGCCGAATTTGAATACGGAGACTTACAAATTGATGTATAGCCAATGAATTTATCTATCTTTTTTGATAATCTCATATTCGTAGGATTTATAAAAAAAATATTATGAAATCGGAAACTTTAAAAACTTTCAATAAATCTGGGGAATATTTACCAAATTGTGGCAGCAAAGCAATACGGGGCTTTAAAAATAGTGCCATAATGTGGCAAAAATCGTTCGAGTTTTTATGTAAGTAATAAGTTATGAAAAATCTAAATCCCTAATTTTCTACCCCTCTTCCCCTTTCTCTCGTGTCTCCCTTCTCCAGAATTAATCCTCCCTTTTGACCTGTTCGCTCTCGGTAAGTAGTTTAGTCGAGTGGCAAGTACCTACTCTCTACTTGATTGATCAAAAAGCGATCGCATTCGATTGAGAAGAGTACGTTAGTGAGCGGCGTGTTTCAAAATGACGGGCTGCAACACAACAAAGTAAATACGGTAATTAAGTTGATAGAAGCGCTTATTTTAGAAGAGGTGGACAAATAAATTAGTGAGATGCAAATAAATATTCTATGGACAGGAAAAGAGATTAATAGCAGCAAAAATAAAGAGTTATAGATAGGCATCTTTGCTCCAATGTGACGACATTTCCACGTCTACTAATGAACTCTACTAAAACGATGTGTTCGTGCTTGTCAGTGCGCAGGGACGCATGGTGGGGGGCGCTACTCGCCCGAAAAATAACTAAATGGTTTGAGTCTACTAAAAATATTTTATACTAAAATTATGGTGTTCGGGCATGTCTAGTTACTAAATAATTGGTAGCTACTATACTAAACTACTGGCCTAGTCCGAGAAACGGATCTTTAGGGACGAATCCCACGTGTCGATGCTTTAGCCACGACTTTGCTAATGTAAAGTAAGTTCTTTTGAATCATTGTTTAGATCAACAAGTCAATTCAGTAAATCGATGTATTCCATTTTAAAACCCCAGGTAGTTAGATCTCTAAAATAGTGCTGCTTTAGAACAACAAGCAGTTCGTACGGTATAACTCTAAAACACAAGATTTGAAAGTAATATTACGAAAAATTTAATAAAACAATGCGATCTCATATTACAAAAGTGTTTTGTAATGCATCATGCGAGTAGCCCATAAAATCTCCACCTGGTGGCAGAAATGCAGAGACCAAAAAGCACTAATATTTGATGCAAGAAAACGCCTCGTTTCTACGAATCATCAATCAAAAAAAAAAAAAAAATCTTTTACACAATTGCTCGTTTTGAAAATACCAAGGATTTTGTGTTTCTTTCCTCGTTCCAAACGATAACATGGTTTTAACATTGTCCGTAGTAAAGTACAGATAATTTGATAATGATAAATACACCTATACTTATTCATCAGGGCAATCGGAATACAGGTGATGATTCTCGGCAATGAAGCAACGAGAGGTATGAATCAAATTTGTTAAAGGTGTGGGTGGGCGAAGTTGTTGATAAAACAAAATCAATGTAAAGAGTTAAATAAATTTCAAGTTTTTATGGCGTTTTTTTAATGTAAACACCTTCCAAAAGTACCAACTGCTCCCGTCTGGAACCAGTGAGACTATTGCATCTCCAATTTGGGGTTTGTTGTAAGGCTGAAGGTAAGAGGGGCGGGAAAGGAGATTAGGAAGAGGAAAGTGGGGAATTAATTGGCTATTTAGATCTATTCACCAAACAAATAACGTTTCAATCCTGAGTGGTGTTCTAAAATTAGGGCTATACTATTGTATCTTCCATGCAACGTCGTGCAACGTCGCTAGTTGAAATATAAAAATGAATTTAACAAGCGAAATTAATCATACATTTCATGAAAGCCTATATATTTTGTATCATTATAGTCTTTCAGTAAAATAGTTTTATTTGTGACATTTTGGGAAGAATGGTTCAAATTTTAACTTTATGTCTTTTTTTAATATTTTTTATTTGCTTTCATTGTATACTGAAGCATTGCAGATAAGAAGAAAATGAGTTTATGTGAGGAAAATAAAAATACATTATATCTAATCTTTATTCGTTTGTACTATTTCAAGAGTGGATTTATTTAGTTGTTCCCGCGGCCACGTAACGAATAAAACATGGGAGGAAATTTCCAACATTGTGCCCACTGCCTCGCTAAAGAAAGTTTGGAGCGAATTTTCATTGGAAACTCGGCTAAGATAAGAAATTCAAAGGCCGACCGTGCGGCTGTGGTAGATCTGTTGGGAAAACTTTTTCTTTTCATGTTTTATTAACGTGTGAACTTCTTCGCGACGTATTCGTACTGGTTGGGCTACTATTGTTTTGTACTTGGTTAATTATAATTAAACCTTTACATTAGTTTTTATAAATAACTAGCGAATACCTGGCATGCGTTGAATTGCCACTAAAAAAAGAATTTGTGTTTGCATTCTGTTTGTTGAAGCCCTTTAGGACAACAATATTGTTTTGTTTTTCTGTCTGATGCGTACACGAATAAACCAGAAAGTTTTCCGACCCATGAGCAAGCCACATATGTACAGATGTCAGTGTGAGAAGCATAGATTTTCCAAAGTTACCCCTCCTGAATTCCCCTCCCCTCCCGTCGTAAAACTATATGAAATACACACATTTCAATCAGCGTTCCGCTTGGATTTTCAAAATTTACCCTGCTATCCCCCATCGCTACTATGTCGCATTTGCAATCCTTCCTAACACCAGAGCTCACTATTATGTACAGAAACATTGGCGAATGTGCGCATAACAACTCACCAAAATTTCATGGCAAAACGATAAATGGTATAGGTAATAATTTCATAAAGCTAGCTCACCACTAAACGTAAAAACCTTCAAGTCATTTAATTGTTATAATATGATAATTTCTTTGAATTGAATAAATTCGGACAAAAAAATAAACATTCATTTTTATTTAGAAAATTTTCTACAGTGTCTGATTAGGGCGATCGATCACCGAGGTAATTTCTTGTAAGAAGATAGTGATAATTGTTAATCTTTAATAATTAAATTCTTATAGTATAACAAAACAGACAGTATAATAAAACTGATAATTCGTGGTGGAATTCCATTATAATAGTATAATTAAACAAATTTAAAACTTTTTCCACTTTTAATTTGTTAAATTAATTGATTAAAAGTGGAAAAAGTTTTAAATTTGTTTAATTATACTATTATAATGGAATTCCACCACGAATTATCAGTTTCAAAAATAGATATATTAATTAAATTCTATTATAATAGTATAATTAAACAAATTTAAAACTTTTTCCACTTTTAATTTGTTAAATTAATTGATTAAAAGTGGAAAAAGTTTTAAATTTGTTTAATTATACTATTATAATGGAATTCCACCACGAATTATCAGTTTCAAAAATAGATATATTAATTAAATTCTATTATAATAGTATAATTAAACAAATTTAAAACTTTTTCCACTTTTAATTTTTAATAATGGAATTCCACCACGAATTATCAGTTTCAAAAATAGATATATTAATTAAATTCTTATTATTTGTACTTTCGAGTATAGCTATAACATTGTGTGTATTCATTATAAACCAATAATATATTTTATATATGAAAAAACTCATAATATCGACATTAGAATTAAAGAACATTCAAGGTCTCTTAATAATAATGCTTTTTTCCGATTTCACTTACCGTATCATTGCAAATAATAATTTTATTGAAAAAAATACAAAGATTAATTATTTTCTTCATGTTAATAATATCTAATGTGAAACGATTGGATAACTTAGAAAGAAGCCTTAGAAATAAGGAACTCTCTTAAGAGGGTAGGTATTACCAGAGAATACCGAAAATTAGTCATTTTTAAATCCAATTCTAGACGTATTGACTTTTTTTACAAAAAAACATAACTTGATTTTGAAAGATTGTTATTTTATCTGGTACACGCAGTTTTAAAATTTTGAAAAACTAAGTGTATTTTAAGATAATAAGGTTATACCGTTGGCAGGATTTGTGGATTTGTTCAATTTCTATACAACACAAATTTCAAATCATATAATCATAAAATAAAATAAATGAATACATAATCTAGTCAACACAGTTTTGAGAATTTTAATTTTAGTATAATTAAAATCATTAAAAAATAAATCCGAGAACGTATTTTGTGACAAATATACCTCATGTTTTCTATTTATTTAAGGTCTTTCAAACTAAAATATTTCAAATTTTTTTACACACTTATTTTGTTTAGATATTATTAAAAAATCATTAATACTTATGATCAACAACTACTGACAAGAAGTACACGATATTTAATAATTTATCATCGTGCTTTTTGAGTATTTTTATTGCTTACTTAAATGTAGGTACATATTAAAGCAAGTTTTGAATTTAATAAATCGTTATTAAATTTTTAATTTAAAAAAATTGAAACGGGGGATAATCGATCTTTCTCATTAGAACATCCTTGTACAGTTGCAAGCATTTTTAAACTATTATTCTCAGCCGCTGGTCAATCACGCTTTGACTTCATTAATAATAAACAAAAAATATTATTTTACGGTCCGTCTTAGATGTGTTTTCCTTTCACCGTCCGTTCTGCCTCCTCCCTCCTTTATATATTATGGTATCCCATTGTTTTATAATGTCAAGTTAGTATATTCGATTAATCGGCAAAAAAAAATAGTGTTTCTAACGAAGTAATATTGTAATTAATGAAGATAATATTAGCCTAACTTAATCGAAAATCTGATACAGAAAAATTATAAAAAGATCGGGTTACATGTAGCACTCAAATCCAGGACCTTCGCCTTGCAGGGGCACAGCTCTACCAACAGAGCTAATGTGTCCCCATCCGTATCGGTCATATTTAACTATTTCAGACTTCGACTGAGAACTGGATATTATATTATTTTAATTTTCAATTATTAAAAAATATTGTGTAGCGGATTTCCACCCAAAACCCCCGCAAATATAAGTATTTCAAATTCCGTTTTTCCTCTGTGCATAATTACTCTACTAATGAGGACGCATAGCAGATATAATCCTTTGGGCGGTCAAGGGGATCAACTGGGCGGGGGGGGGTTATGGCCAGGGATCAAGAATCAAGCAATCGACCGGACCCTCGATGCTGTCATTGATTAATTGAATAAAAAAGCCTTAGGGAAAAACTTTTTAACATTTCTTTGTAGTTTTTGTAATAGAAATTTATTTTGAACACTGTCTCAACAATGTTAGAAGATCTTTAATATTCTCCGAAATACTTCAAAATTGTTTTGGAGGCCATTTTGATTTCTCCAACTTGTGTGCCAAACTCGTGTAATGTGATACTTACAAATTATATTTTAGATCAAAATGTTCCATAGAAGGTAGGTAGGTACCAATACTTTGATTCTACAAACGGACGGGTTGTTCCACCAAATTTGACCAATTGATCAAATCTATGAAATTTCTGTTATTATTTCATTATGGTTCGGTTTAGCAATACTTGAATAATAACAGAACTCGAATAGAACTCTCACAGAACTTGAATATCAACTTTGAAATATTCTTAATATAATTCCAAAAAATCTTCAATTTTTATCAAATACTAACTATAAAGCAGATACCTGTTTTTAACAGACCATTTATTTTAAGTACCTAAGCGTCTTGTTTTACCGCCGATTTGTTGATTTTATATATTTATCAAATATAACCTTTGGACGCTTAGTTACGTATCTTCTTTAATCTAATATATTAAAATTTACGTTTGTGTGTTCGTATGTTATGCGCGGCCATACCGTTCAGCCGATTGAGATGAAACTTTGGGAATTTGATGTGCGCACACCCGGGATGGTTATAGCTCTGGTATTATGAAATTATTTCCTATACTATTCATGCGATTGCCATTAAAATTTCATCCGATTGCTGTTAATTTTTGAATTTTTGTGAACATGCCCACGATCATTTCTATATATAATAGTGAAATCTAGCATTATGAAATTTGCATTAAAAAATTAAATAGATCACGCGAGTTGCTGGATGTATTTTATGGAGTTAAGCTGCAGGGAAAAAGGCGGGGGGAGGGTTATGCGGGAGGGTCGGAAGGGGAACGGGGACCAATGGGAAATGACACTAAGGAAGAAACAATTTATTTTTTTAAGTAGCATTGAACGCATGCATGGTATTTTATAAAAACTTTTTTTGTGTGTTATGCGTGTTACGCTATCTCCTTCCTTAGCCAACGTTACAGGGTCCATCATCAGGGCAGATGTGTTATTATGAGTGGTAAAAGTGTATGCTTAAGTACGTCTAAGCGATACTGTGTTGCCAGCTCCACTCCTTTACGAGTTAATATTATTGGTAATATTACAATATTATTGGTAATATTACAATATTATTGGAAATATTACAATATTATTGGTAATATTACAATATTATTGGTAATATTACAATATTATTGGTAATATTACAATATAAACAAAAAGTTTTTTTGTGTTTAGCTTTGGTGTAGCCTTCAATTACCGGATACCAAGAACTATTGAGCCTAGCTCCGTCGTCTCTATTAATATTGATGGGATTTTTATGGATTTCGATTACCTCCGTAATAAGGCGTACTCTGTAAGTTTTGGGTCCCCCCAGGACTTCAGGAACAAACCAAAGTAATAGTCGGTTTTGATTAAATGCTCGGCGATTGCCGATTTGTCAGGGTGGACGAGTTTACATGCTCGATAGTGTTCCGATATCCTTTTGGAGATCTTCCGCTTTGTCTGGCCTACTATCACATCCGGAACAGCTGAGCTTGTATACTCCATCTGTTTCCATAGGAAACTTTGTCTTTGCAGACCTCAGTAAGTCCAGTATTTTTGTCGTGGTTCCGAAGACAGTCTTGATGCTTTCTTTTCTCAATAGCCTGGCAATTCTGTCTGTCACATTGTGAATATAAGGCAGGAAAGCGCAGCCTTTTGGCTCTTGTTCAGTTCTGTCTTTGTTTGGTGCAGATTTGGCTCTTATGATTTGACTTGTCTGCCTTGCTGGGTAACAGTTACGCTCCAGTGCATCGGTCGGCTTTGTGATTTCTGCTCCAATTTTAGGTTCTTCACATATTTTGGTCGCTCGGGTCACCAACGTATGAATAAGTCCTCTCTTCTGCGCTGGGTGGTGATGCGAATCAGCATGTAGATATCGATTTGTGTGCATTGGCTTTCTATAATTCTTTAAGCTACCATATTGCTTTCGCATCACCTCCACATCTAGAAAAGGCAGGATTTTGTCTTTGTTTTCCAGCTCCATTGTGAACTTAATTTTGCTCCATAGCAAAATTAATAATTCCCAATTCCCTCCATAGCAAAATTAGCTAATTCCCTCCATAGCAAAATTAACTTAACGTCATTATATTTATTTTAATTCTTTGAAAGAAAGACAAACATTCCCGGGTTACGAATAACCCCACAACATTTGAAAATCTCCTTCTACCACCACCCTAAGCGGAAGATGTTGCTTGTGTTGTGATGGGGGACATAGCCAGCCGAGGAATCGAACATGGAACGCTTGGGTGGGACCCAAATGCGATGCCCACTCAACCACTGACTGGTCAAATGTAATGAAATCGATGATTCAGATACTGCCTCGACTAGACATATACTCCATCTGGGAAAGCTGAAATAGTTTCAATCATTTTATGCAAGCTAGGTTTTTTCATAGTTTTCACATCTTTCAAACCGGTGAGTATGTCTTCATATTATGATAGAGTGCGCTGTTCCAATTCCCCTGAGAAACTGTCGTAATTTATGTTTTCCTACGTGGTATCATTTATTAATCAAAATAGTGGCTTTTCCCTCGAGTTCAGGTCTCAGACGACAGACTAATCTAGTATGTGTCAGACAGATGTTCAATTGTGGAATTGATCCTTTCACAATTACTATAAAAGGATGATTTGCCCATAAAGTTATGGCTGGACGGTTCAAATATGGACTAAATGATGCTAAGCGACACATATCGGTAGCGGTACAATGGTGCATTTTTCCGAGAATATATAAACTTTTAACAAACACGTTATGAGTACAAAGTACATACGACTATTAGAAAAGTAATTATTTTCTACTTCACGCCCGGCTAGGCTTTTACATGTTGTCTTTTTTACAAAGTTCATCAAATAATAAGCGTAACCAAATCAAAATCTAAATCGAAATCGAAATCGAAATCGAAATCGAAATCGACATCAAATTCGAATTCGAAAATCAAAACAAAAACAAAAACAAAAACAAAAACAAAAACAAAAACAAAAACAAAAACAAAAACAAAAACAAAAACAAAAACAAAAACAAAAACAAAAACAAAAACAAAAACAAAAACAAAAACAAAAACAAAAACAAAAACAAAAACAAAAACAAAAACAAAAACAAAAACAAAAACAAAAACAAAAACAAAAACAAAAACAAAAACAAAAACAAAAACAAAAACAAAAACAAAAACAAAAACAAAAACAAAAACAAAAACAAAAACAAAAACAAAAACAAAAACAAAAACAAAAACAAAAACAAAAACAAAAACAAAAACAAAAACAAAAACAAAAACAAAAACAAAAACAAAAACAAAAACAAAAACAAAAACAAAAACAAAAACAAAAACAAAAACAAAAACAAAAACAAAAACAAAAACAAAAACAAAAACAAAAACAAAAACAAAAACAAAAACAAAAACAAAAACAAAAACAAAAACAAAAACAAAAACAAAAACAAAAACAAAAACAAAAACAAAAACAAAAACAAAAACAAAAACAAAAACAAAAACAAAAACAAAAACAATACAAAAAAAAAACAAAAACAAAACAAAAACAAAAACAAAAACAAAAACAAAAACAAAAACAAAAACAAAAACAAAAACAAAAACAAAAACAAAAACAAAAACAAAAACAAAAACAAAAACAAAAACAAAAACAAAAACAAAAACAAAAACAAAAACAAAAACAAAAACAAAAACAAAAACAAAAACAAAAACAAAAACAAAAACAAAAACAAAAACAAAAACAAAAACAAAAACAAAAACAAAAACAAAAACAAAAACAAAAACAAAAACAAAAACAAAAACAAAAACAAAAACAAAAACAAAAACAAAAACAAAAACAAAAACAAAAACAAAAACAAAAACAAAAACAAAAACAATACAAAAAAAAAACAAAAACAAAACAAAAATAAAAACAAAAACAAAAACAAAAACAAAAACAAAAACAAAAACAAAAACAAAAACAAAAACAAAAACAAAATCAAAATCAAAATCAAAATTAATATCGAAATCAAAATTAAAATAAAATCAATATCAAAATCAAGATGAATAAAAAATCAAAATCAAAATCAAAATAAAAAAATGTAAATCAAAATAAAAATCGAAAACGATATCAATATCGAAATCGAAATCAAAATCGAAATCAAAATCGAAATCGAAATCCAAATCAAAATCTGAATAAAAATCGAAATTGAAATCGAAATCATAATTAAAATATTTATCAAAATCAAAATCAAAAAAAAAAAATCAAAACCAAAATAAAAATCAAAATCGAAATCGAAATCCAAATCCAAATCAAAATCAAAATAGAAATCTAAATCGAAATCGAAATTCAAATCGAAATCAAAATAAAAATCAAAATCGAAATCGAAATCCAAATCCAAATCCAAATCCAAATCGATATCCAAATCGAAATCCGAATCGAAATCAAATACGACTAAGAAATTAAAATCGAAATCGAAATCGAAATCAAAATCGAAATCGAAATCGAAATCGAAATCGAAATCGAAATCAAAAACAAAATCAATATCTAAATCAAAATCAAAATCAAAGTCAAAATCAAAATCAAAACAAAAACAGAATCAAAATCAAAATCAAAATTAATATCGAAATCAAAATTAAAATCAAATTCAAGATGAAAATAAAAATCAAAATCAAAATCATAATAAAAAAATGTAAATCAAAATAAAAATCAAAATCGAAATCGATACCGAAATCGAAATCAAAATCTAATTCAAAATCAAAGTCAAAATCGAAATCGAAATCAAAATCGAAATCGAAATCGAAATGGAAATCCAAATCGAAAGCGAAATCAAAATCAATATCTAAATCAAAAACAATATCAAAATCAAAATCAAAATCAAAATTAAAATCAAAATCAAAATCATGATCAAAATCAAAATCAAAATCTTTTGCAAGACTAACTACTATTAACATTAAACTACAGAATACTTATATTTAATAGGTAGATATATAATAGTAGACATTCTTACATTAAATTAAGACCGCGAATAATGAGAGAAACACTCTTCACCCCAGCATAAATCTTCTAATTATTGAATGAAAGCGAAAAATGTTTCTTCTTCTTCATTCTTTTTTCCTTAAATATAGTATTATAGATGGCGCCACTTCCGTTTGCAAATCGCATGTCGGCAAGTGATAAAAGTGGAAAAATGCACGTTCACGGACGGCTCAGAACGGTGCCATACAGTCTGGCGTTGGAGATTTACTCGGAATCGGGTTCCTTAATTTGAACCGTACGGGCATTATCGTATTAATATACTTCGATATACTCTACTGGCGCCAGTGTAGTAGGCCTACACACCTTGGGAATCTTCTAGCGGCCTAAGTGCGCAGCACCTAAGAGATTTGTACTTAATACCAAATTTGTACCGAACTAATTCATACCAAATTTGTACCGAATAGCATTTTAAGAATCAACAGATGTTTCGGTGATTATCTTACTTAAAATACGTTATTTACTGAAGACATCACTTTTTTTAATATTTGGTACACAATATTTTTGTTTTTTTCGTAAATTGTGAAAAGTGATAATATATTTAGCCAAACACGTTTTAATGAGTTGACAAATAGTATTAATTCTGTGTTGCTATTTTCTTCTAAAATTCCATTATATCTTGGTAAAAAAAAATGTATGTAAAATATCAATATTGGATTTTTTTCTTCGATTGAACTTCAAATGAGATATGCCACAAACCGCCACTCCATATTAATAATATGAAGTGTTGTACACTAAGTTTAATGTTTCAATTAATCATGTTCCATTAAAAAGTTACCAATTTCTAAAAGAGTAATTATTATAAAAATTACAGGATAGAAAGCCATAATTGCAAAATTTACACCACTCCAGATTAACGTTTCAACTCAGTGATTAACTTTAAAAGTCCTCTAACTTAATGGTTGAACAAGTTACCTAAAGCCCTGTTCAGACACAGCTATAAACTATAATAGATCATAGCACGCCAAATATCGCTCTCCATACATTCCCTTCAGACCGTTCACACCTAAGCACTTTATGCGCAGATCAACCATAGACAATGCACATCTTACGCCGTAACCGCTCCTGAGGCGATATACGAACAGATAAGCGCCTCCTTCTCCCGTCGAAAATAGGAGAGGGGTTCATTTTAATTAAAACGCGCGAATGTCAGCTGTCAAATTCTGAGATTTAGTACAAAATCTAGAAAGAGATGGTATCTCGTAGCGAGCTATCTTAATTCATCTGACCCCCTCTCCTACAATAGGAAGAAATATTTGATAGTGACGTGTGAACGGTACAAAATATAAGCGCTCGCGGTTTATAGCTGTATCAGAACAGGGCTGTACTCTTCGAAAAATATCAAAAACCGCATAAATAATTTTCTTTATTAATAATTTTAAATAATTTTTTAGCAAAAGTATTTTCCACAATGTTAAATTCTACTTTGGTACTAACATGCAAACATTTTATTTGTTACTATTCGAAAGTCTTTTAACCAATTTACCACCAAATCAAGTGGAAAATGTTGCTTCTGTCGTGATGGAGGACTTAGCCAGCCGAGGAATTGAACACGCGACACCCAGGTGGGAGCCAAACCCGATGTCATTCAGCCACTGATCGGTCTATTGGTTGACTATATTTCATCCTTGCTAGTATTCAGTGAAGACATTATACAGGGTGTTAAGGTACGTAGTTGACTTACTTTAACCAGTGATTCCTGGTTTTATTTAGAGTAAAAAATGTCAATAAAATTTTGTTATTTTTTGTTGACAATTTTTTTCTTCAAAATCAAAAAAAAAACTTTCACATGACGTCACTGGTCACTCAGCCGAGTTACCGCCCCACCACTTACCCCGCCCCCAACTGTCACCAATTATTTTTTATTTTTGCTAGAAAAAAAAATCAAAAATGTCACCGGAGAACAAAAACCTTATGTACATTTTTTACTCCAAATAATGTCAGGAATCACCGGTTAAGGTATGTCAAGTACGTACCTTAACACCCTGTATATATACACTGTTGTAACAGGGTTGCCAATTTTTGTTGTTTATTTTTGGGATATTATGCGTTACGCTAACTCCTTCTTTAGCCGACGATTCGGACAACATTACAGTGTCCATCAACACGGCATAATATCCCAAAAATAAACAACAAAAATTGGCAACCCTGGGGGGGGTGGCTAGAGAATTTCAGGTTTTGCCTTGCTCCTTTTAACTTCACACTTCTTTAACCATTTTAAAAAAACTTTCACAAATCTCACGTTATTACTTATAATTAAAATAAACTTTCCAACAACAAGTCACCAATTCTTCACAACCACAAGACGTACGTAAGGCTGGAATCAGACGGTTCACTCGAGTGAAGGTTTACTCTATGGTTACTCGAGCGAATGTTCCCATCGAAATACAGAAATGAACTATTAGTGAACTGTCTGATTCCGCCTTAAAAAAAAGAATCCTTCTGTCATAGAAGTTCCATGACTAGCAAATCCATGTGTTCTCGAGTTTGGGTCCCGAACTTCGGGAATCCCCCGACATTGTCGTTAGAAATAAATGCTACAGTGCTGCCATAAAATATACTACGAAATCTTCCAATACGGTTGGAAAATCAAGAAATGCCCAGAATCCCCGCATATTCCCACAAAAAGTCATTCAATTTCAATTCTTAAAAATCTGAAATATTCTCCTGGGGAATTCCCCGCAAAATCGGCAACCCTGGTTGTAAAGCTAATGGAAAGACTACTACCATTCAGGCATTTTTTGCAATATTGTATGGAAGATATATGAAAGGATCTATTAGAATATGTAATAATGTACGCAGTTTGTAAGTGTAACGCATTACAAGAGTCCCATAAAATCACTTCAATAGTGTCATTACACTTTTGTACTCACATAAGATGCTTCAAACATTTACCGGAGTGGTTTTTTTAATAAAAATCAAATACAAAATCCTCACAAAATATACTGTATTACTTTGCAATAAAGACAAAGCATTCTAGTTTTACGTTTGGTTAAAGGTTAAATAAACGTTATAAAAACTACTGTGCTAATGTTTTGTTCCAGAGCTTCTAGCATAAAAGGAGTAAAAGTTTTTTTTATTTATCTCTAATAGTTATTGCCACGCTAAAAATGAAACATGTTTTCTTTTCTTTGTGTGTTATTTAAGTAACACGTTTATTGTTGTTTTATTTTTTAAAACTTTTATTATTAGATACGTTTTTAGATTTTCACGGCCAAAAGCATTTTCGTTGTTTGTTTTTGGGGTGTTATGCCGTGTTGTGCTACCTCCTTCTTTAGCCGACGTTTCGGACAGCGTTGCAGTGTCCATCATCAGGGCAGATCCGGCAGATCCGTCGATGTGAATTTGTAGTGTTAAGTGTGTGCTTATTTAGTTGGAAGCGATACCGTGCCGTTAGCTTTATTTCAGAAGAAACTGAACTACTTTGAAAGGGAAATTTGGTGAAAGCGCAGTATTTACGTTAGCCTGGGGCCCGTCCACGGAGAAATGTAACGAAATTTCCAAACGAAAGTAGTGTCATCTTGTGGCGAATTCTAAAAATAGAAAAAACCAATCTGAAGCGAATGTAGCCAATATCAAGGTATAAACAAATGGTTTTATACTTTTGTATTGAATTATTATATGTTATTAAAGTATACTTAGACATGGTTTTTTGCGATTAGCTTTGGTGTAGCCGTCAATTACCGGATACCAAGAGCTGTTGAGCTTAGCTCCGTCGTCTCTATTAATATTAATTGGATTTTTGTGGATTTCAATTGCCTCCGTAATCAGGCGTGATCTATAAGTTTTAGGTCTTCCCAGGACCTCAGGAACAAATCCAAAATAATGGCCGGTTTCAATTAAGTGCTCGGCGATTGTCGATTTATCAGGATGGCCAAGTTTACAAGCACGAAAGTGTTCAGCTATCCTCTTGGAAATCGTCCGCTCTGTTTGGCCTACATAAACCTTGTCACATCCGGAACAGCTGAGTTTATACACTCCGTCTGCTTCCTTCTTCGATGGCGCTACAGCCCATATCGAGCTTTGGCCTCCCGCAACATTCGCCTCCAACTCCTCCTGTCCTCAGCGGCTGACTTCCAGTTTGTTATCTGGAGAAGCTGTGCTGCATCCCCTCTTACTTCGTCTTCCCACCTCAGTCTGGGTATTCCCACTTTTCTCTTTCCACCTGGGTGTCCAGCCATAATTCTTTTTGGGACGCGTGTGTCCGGCATTCTCTGTACATGTCCAGCCCATCTCAACCTGAGGAGTCTCATATGGGCTGAGATATTGGGGGCCTGATATATATCATACAGTTCTTTGTTGTGCCGGATACGCCACTGTTCCCCCTCTTTCACGGGTCCACATATTCTTCTTAACACTTTTCTTTCAAAAGTATCCAGCATTTCAGCCATCTTTGCCGTCAGTGTCAGCGTCTCACATCCATATGCCAATACAGTTCTGACAATGGTTTTATATATGGTTACTTTCGTTTTCCTGTGGACGCTACGTGACTTAAACACTGGCAGCAAAGCATTCGGGACTCAACTCTCAACTGGTTCTCCTCATACCTAACTGATAGATCACAAACTGTGAAAATTAACAACATAGCTGTAAGTAACCCTTTACCAATCCAATTCGGAGTCCCACAAGGAAGTGTTCTAGGCCCTATTTTGTTCCTCATATACATCAATAAACTCTGTAACCTACCCATAATTGGAAAACTAATATCCTTTGCTGATGACACTGTGCTTATAGCTCGACATAAAAATTGGAAAGGAGCATTCGACATAGCTCAACACGACATAGGCCTTGTGAAGAATTGGTTAGATGACAATCTCCTCACCCTCAATGCTGGTAAAACCAAATTCTTAACCTTCAGTCTAACTGCTGCAACCCAACCTACTGATAATCAGAAATTAACAATTCACTCTTGTCCAAGACCATACTCTTCCTGTACTTGCCCAAACTTGGAAAAAGTATCCCATATAAAATACCTGGGGGTCATAATTGATCATCATCTTCGTTGGAATCAGCACTTAGCCACCCTAACTCCCCGAATTCGCAAGCTCTCTTATGTCTTTCGAACACTACGAAATATCCTTACTCCTACAATACTGAAAACAGTTTACTATGCTCTCTGCCAATCCCAATTAGTATATGGCATCATAATTTGGGGCGGCTGTGCTCGTAATTTTATTGATCCTCTACAAAAAGCCCAAAAAACGATAATACGTGCAATCAACAAGCGACCGACAAGATACTCCTCCACTCGACTCTTCTCTGAATACAACGTCTTAAACATACGGCAACTCCATCTAAAATTTACACTAACTCATTTCTTGTTTAAATATACGAAAAAAACCCTCTTACAACACAATTACACCACCAGAACAATAACAAACCGAAACTACAATGTACCTACACTACATACCACGTCAGCTCGAAGACACTTCATGTACCTAGCTCCAAAAATATTTAACCTTCTCCCTGACAACTTAAAAACTGAAACCCAACCCCATAACTTTAAAAAACAATTATCTCTATGGATCGTCACACTTAGGAACTATGATATATAATCTTTTTTTTTTACTTAAATTAATTTGTATAACTCTAATATCTATCAATATTATAATTAACCTATTATTATAAATTATTATTATCAAAATATTTAGAAACCTCGATGTATATTATTTGTAATTTAATTTAATTTAATTTGTATAATTTAGTAAATTATAATTCAATTTATCAACCATCATACTATGTAACTTATAAAGAAATTATTATTTATCTGTAACCCACATTTCCATAAATTCATTGTCATATTATCTGTAAACTACACTATCATCAATTATTTTATTATCTGTAACTTCGTTAACATAAATTCAATGTTATATTATCTTAAATTTCATCTATCAATTATTATTTTATCTGTAAATTTCATTGTCATAAATTCCTTGTTATATGTATTACCTGTAAACATCATTATCATCAATTACTATATTATATGTAAATTTCATTATCATAAATTCATTGCTGCATTAACTGTAAACCTCATTATCATAATTATTCTATAATCAGTAAATGTACTTCATTACCCATATAATCTGCATACTTCACCCGCCATAACACAGGGACATCCCTAGCATGGCGGGCGAAATAACACAATATGTACACTATGTATAAAATTCTTTAATAAATAAATAAATAAATAAATAAATTAATAAAGAGAAGTATGTTTTGTTGGCTGCTGTGATTCTCCTTCTGATTTCTGCTGGATCCTCATCTGCTTCCAGAGGAAACTTAGTTTTTGCAGACCTCAGTAGGTCTTGGATTTTGGTTGTGGTTCCGAAGACAGTCTTGATGCTTTCTTTTCTCAACATCCTGGCAATTCTGTCTGTCACATTGTGAACGAAAGGAAGGAAAGCACAGCCTTTTGACTCTTGTTCAACTCTGACTTCCTTCGGTGTAGATTTGGCTCTTATAATTTGCCTTGTCTGCCTGTCGGGTAACCGTTGCGTTCCAGTGCATCGGTCAGCTTTATAAGTTCTGTTCCTAGTTTTGTTTCTTCGCATATTCTGGTCGCTCGGGTCACCAAAGTATGGATAAGACCTCTCTTCTGCGCTGGGTGGTGATGCGAATAACTTATAGATCACGCCTGATTACGGAGGCAATTGAAATCTACAAAAATCCAATTAATATTAATAGAGACGACGGAGCTAAGCTCAACAGCTCTTGGTATCCGGTAATTGACGGCTACACCAAAGCTAATCGCAAAAAACCATGTCTAAGTATACTTTAATAACATATAATAATTCAATACAAAAGTATAAAACCATTTGTTTATACCTTGATATTGGCTACATTCGCTTCAGATTGGTTTTTTCTATTTTTAGAATTCGCCACAAGATGACACTACTTTCGTTTGGAAATTTCGTTACATTTCTCCGTGGACGGGCCCCAGGCTAACGTAAATACTGCGCTTTCACCAAATTTCCCTTTCAAAGTAGTTCAGTTTCTTCTGAAATAAAGCTAACGGCACGGTATCGCTTCCAACTAAATAAGCACACACTTAACACTACAAATTCACGATGATGGACACTGCAACGCTGTCCGAAACGTCGGCTAAAGAAGGAGGTAGCACAACACGGCATAACACCCCAAAAACAAACAACGAAAATTTTTTATTATTGTATAAAAACGAAATGCAAAGAGAATTTAAACCTGCTAAGATACTGCAAGTATTACAATATTAGAACAATAAATGAAATAATCATAAACGTATTAGCGTGTTAATATAAAAACTTACCTACAAAAATAGTTATATCGAACGTGCTACAGAGTGGATGAAACATTTTGTTGAAATATGGCATTTGAATATCAATGTCACCAAACTTATTTACGACGGTTGGTGTTTTTAATTATTCATTTTAGGATGTTACGCGATGGAGAAATCTTCAAACTTTAACACCTTAACACAAGGATTCGAAATTAGACCATTACTTTTGGTAAAACTCTTTAAAAACATGTATATATTGTACAAGACAAATATTACGCGACCAGCAACTTGCAAATGAAAAGAAAATAACATATTTCATTTTCGTGGAATACAATGGGTTAATCTTGGGTAATTAGTTGGCGGCGCCCTTGGTGGTCAAGGGGCAAGCCTCTCGACTAGCCATCCGGTGGTGGCGGGTTCAATTCGCGGCGTGCGCAAGTAATTCTTGTTTCATTTGTGTTTTCACAATTTAATCACTTGAAATAAAATAAGTATTTATATTTGCGGCACTTTCCAGAGTGAAAGATACTCTCTGTATCGCCCCAGTGTAAGACCACCATTCAGAATTGAAACGTTGCTTGAAATGGCTTTAGCCGTGTTTCCTCCTCTTTGTCATATCCTTCCCCTACACATAAACCCCACTGGGGAAGCCATATTCTCACTGATTTCTCACGGTTAATAATCGTGTGCAAGTATTTTTCTGTATTTTTGATTATCATTACGAACCACTTCTGTAATTAGTACATAATTATACATTTTTTTCTGTACAAACTTGCGTTTTTTTTTTTTTTAATATTGTTATGTCGTGTAAGTACAAATGTAGCTATCCCTATATATGGACTTTCCAAAAAAGGCCTGAAAAATTCACCCTCGATTCACACCTCTCTTATGACTTCCGGAACAATTATTACACAAATTCCGGGATATTTGCTCCACCTACCGGAACAAGCTCCCTACGTGTTGGTCCGGAACAACATTCCGGTTTTCCGGAAAGGCGCGGCGCGGCGGTGTAATTCTGACGGCATTCCGGGTGGATATTGACTATTCAATTGATCCCGTTCAAGTATAAAACGATCCTTTCTTAATTAAAACGGTGACCGCAGGACCGTTCTCCAAGTAATTAGACCCTTAAATATATAATGTATTTTTAATGTTTACTGGAGAACGGTTTCTCGTTCGTGTATTTGTGGCTTTAGTGTTTAATTTGTATAATTTCATGTATTTTCACGTTCAGGTTGATTTTAATTATTTAATCGCGTTACAGCTGTTTCAACACTATACATTCCTGTTTATGAACATGATCAGATGGCCTCTGTGGTTGAGTGGTTAAGATCCTCGACTGCGAATTTAGCAGGTCGCAGGTTCAAATCCTGGCGTACCCAAATGAATTTTGTGTTAGTTAATTTAGTTACACAAATAATTGAATACCAAGTAATTTGCAGTTCTCTCCAGACTGCAATATGCTCTCAGTATCGTCCTGGAGAAAAATCACCGTTCGGAGTCGATGCTCGTCAAATTTGCTTAAAATGGGTTTAGCCGTGTTTTGTGATCAGATTTGAATTGCCAGGTACTAATTTTCCTTACTCTTTCCTGCTTCTTTCCCTTCTCCACTACCTTCAACCTCATAAGATACTTTAAATACGGAAGTCATAGCCGCACTGGTTTTAGACAGTTGGGAGAAGTTGGAACTCTTCGCTTTATTCCCAAAAAAAAAACTAGATAGTTTCATAAAATGCATGAGTTGTTACATAGTAATTTGTTATCTTATAATTTTAAAAATTAAAATTATAAGATAATGATGGAAGGATTAAGCAGAGTATACAATAATATATTACAAGACGGGAGTGGAAAGGTTAAGAAAAATATTCAATATCATATTATATGTAAGATAACTTTGGAAGGATTATGCAGAACATACAAAAATATATGTTATGTTTGCTTTGTCTACATTGAAACACTGTTGGGGATTTCTTAATAAATACTTAATTCTATTTAAAAACTGTTTATTTACAATTATATCTCTGAGCTTATGCGACTATACTATGGCGACTGGCAGGTAAATTCTCGCGCGCAGCTCCCTGCGCAACGCCTATATGCGATCCTATTGATAACTCTATTATCCCGCCATCTGACGGAAAACAGTCGAAGCTAAATAATTCCTGCCATCTATGGCTAACCTGCTTAACCTGCTAATCAATATATCATAATATCACTACAATATATTATAATATAACGGTGTAAGAATTAAGCAGAGTATACAATAATATATTTCAATATAAGAGTGGAAGTATTAATCAGATTATACAATAATAGAGTATGAGATAATAGTGGAATAGTGGGATAAATAATAAACAAGAAATTATTACAAGATAGCAGTGAAACGATTAAGCAAAAACAAAAAAACATTATTTTTAAGGAAAATAGTGAATTTTCACAGGAACTTGCAAACATCGTACCTGTAATAAGGAACATAGTTTATTTTATTTTTTCCTGTTCACTAGTCAATACGAGTATCAAAGGTTCCAACATGTCAAAAAACAAAACTTTACCATTTAAATAAGCAGTTATTTCTTGGAGAAAGTAAAAAACACATAAATCACCCAACTTTCCTCGCAACCCTTGGTCCCTATACGTTGACATGTCAAACATGATTTTCTCTCTGAGCTATTGATAAGGGCGGCGAGGCCTTCTAGGAAAACTCTAGGCCCTATTTATTCACGGATTCTATCTCGGCAGGGCTTAAGGCTTAGGACCTTGGTCAACCACTAACACGTATCATTTAGTAATTCTGGACGTTAGGTTTCTTTGGGTGATTTATCATTTCGCAAAATAAAATCATTAATCTTCGCAAGTTTAGTCCAAACCAACTGTTCTAAAACACAATAACTTTTCACTTATTTTGTATTTTCCAGTAGATTTTAAAAACTGAAAAATAAATTATGAAAGCAATATTCCGTTACGGATTAAAGGTAAAAGAAATGTAGGAGGTAGCTGTTAGTAGAAAGGCTACCCTTAGATACCCCTCGGTCATTGGTCACCACAAGTGGTTCGCTACGTTTGGTGACATAGCAGGGGTGCCCAGATTCATGAGGTGAGGTTTGCAGGCTGCTATTTTATTACAATCAAATTTGTGCTTTCACGAACAAAATTTCTTACGAACATTTCTTCTTGGGAACCATTTCAACTCTTGAGATCTTATCAAAATTCAGCTTTATGATAGATATTTCTATATGCGATTA
The DNA here is from genome assembly GCA_951813805.1 of Limnephilus auricula. NCBI lineage: Eukaryota > Metazoa > Arthropoda > Insecta > Trichoptera > Limnephilidae > Limnephilus > Limnephilus auricula. Next base: position 27,145,080 of record OX638406.1, on the reverse strand, counting down.
TTAATTAGACTATTTACAAGAAATTCCATAAAAATATTTAATGTGGACACAAAATTTAAGTTCGCACGGTAAAACTTATCTAGAAAACCCAGAAAATATTTTGAATATAATTATGTTATAATTTTTTAATATTTTTTTTTATAAATCCTACAAATTTTAGATGATTATTTAAATATTGCTGAATTCATTGGCAGTATATCACTATAACTTGTTTATATGTTTACATACACAAATAGGGAGTAATGATTTTTTTTACGTGGGGGTAATTTTGAAAATTAATTTTCAAACGTGGCGAGCGCTCAAGGCAAATTTGGTGAAAAAAGTGGTTATGCAATTTACATGGTTACAATTTTTGAGATATTTAGGCCGCAAAGTAAATTCCTTTCAATTTTTTTAAGCGTAGAATGTCCACCTGTTTTGAAGCTATTTGTACGCTCCAAGCTTACAAACAATTTTCATAACGGTAGAGCTCACTGTTTGAGAGATAAGAGTTGGAAACATACAGATAATGCTTTATAGTTTACTTTTCTACGTCTGTCTCGACACAGGTTTACCCTAGTGAGACAGGCATTGAAAAAAATAACATGTAATTATAATATATGTATAGATTAAATAATAAAAAAAAAAAAAAAAAAAAAGTTGTGATCGACTAAGACATTATCATCACCGATACATTATTAACATGGCGCAGTATAACAAAGGCATTCCACCCAAAGTGCACTTAACTTTACCGAGGTGTCTTAATCCATAAATTGCATACATTAACCAAGACAAGATTTCAGGATGCACTTAAATTTTCTCTCATAGCGGTGATAATTTACATACATTATAAAGGCAACTTAACTATAAACTTACAGGTTATTAATATTAAAATCTTGTGATGTACTTTAATCCCAGTGTTTGAGATTACTTGAAATATATTTGTGAAAACTCCAATAAAGATCGAGGTTCATTGAGATTAAAAGTTTACTTTATGTAATGTTAACAGCTAATATTTAACTACACCACACGTCCGTACTACACAGAAAGCTCAAAATTATTCTGAAGCTGTTCGTGCATAAACACGAACGACGATAGTCGATACTATTTTCAGGTACCCACTACTTAAGTGTTATCTGCTGAGACACCTACAAACTACATAAAACTATATGTATTAATGGCAAAAGGACATTGAAACTACATGCATCACCCTATATAAGTATCACATACCTAGAGACAGAATAATATTTTTTTTCAAAATGTTGGATTCTGTTAGAATAAATGTGTAAATTAACTAGAAGAATAAAGCAACAAAATATCTCTCAACAACTTTTCTTTCACCTATCAAATTCAGCGATAACTTGCTTTAATTTTGTAACAGTCGTTTTGTAATAAACTATAAGCAATTAAAACTTCCATCCAGACTTCAGACATTTGACACACTTCTAAAATACAACCTTGTGAAATCTTAGATTCCCATCGGTTTATAAACAATTAGGAGTATGCTCTTAATTGAAGGTCATATTACCGATTCAATTTGATTATTCGGGGATAAATTATTTAATTTAATATTTGTATCTATCATCTCAGTATCATGATAATAAGTGTAATTTTTGTCAATGAACTTATAATACATATATTATATATTTAATCAATTGAAATTTTCTTCGGGTTGATCTTCAAAATAGCTGAATCAAAATCAAAACTTTTTCTTTATTTGTCCCTGATTATTTGCTAAAATGCTGGTTACTGGTTGTGCGCATGTCCGCAAAGGCTTCTGTATAGATATGGGGGACCTTAGCGATATGAAATTGGCATAAAAACTTTACAAAATTTACGCGGGTGTTAAATGTGTGGATTTCATATAGTTTATTGGCAGGGAGTGATGGAAAGAGGGATGGGAGAGGGGAGAGGGGGACATAGGAGGAGGGAAGCGGAGAAGGTGAGGAAGATGGAAGGGGAACGCTGCAGGTGAGGAGGAGAACGCGGGAAGGGAAAGGGGAACGCGAGAGGCGGAGAAGGTGGATAGGAAGGAACATTGACGCAGAAAATTCGTAAACCATGGGTTATATAATTTTTTTTAATGCATGAAAGTTAAACATTGATTACACCTTCAAAACTTTAATTCGAAAATTAGAGGAATAAAATTTAGACGAGATTAAACACTAAAATCACCGTTCAAAATATACAAATTGGTTACCGCTCGAACGAGTAGCTAAAATCCAATTAAAAGACAGTTATGCAATTGGAAAACGAAAACTGCCAATTTGTATTCGCTCTAGATACGAAGGAAAAAAATGAAATCCATATATTTTCAACAATACTTACATAACCACTGGAGTGAAATTGGTCCAAAATTTGGCCACTTTTATATTTCTGCGATTGAAATCGGTCCAAAATTGGACCACAATTTCCTACCATTCGGAATTTTTTTTTTTTTTTTTTTTTTTTTTTTTTTTTTTTTTTTTTTTTTTTTTTTTTTTTTTTTTTTTTTTTTTTTTTTTTTTTTTTTTTTTTTAAAGAGCGGTTACGGTTTACTAGTAGTTCCCGTGAGCACTTAGGCCATAGGCCCATTGTGCTGTCTCCCATTTTACCTCATTCCTTTAACAGTAACCCAGACCCTTTTAAAAAGTTCACCAGGGTTGACATTGGATAGGAGGCCATATCCTCTGGTTCCACAGTGTGTTTCCCAGGTCTCATCTCCTCTCAACTCCCCCTTGGTTCCCTGAAGGCCCAACAAGGGAAGAGCTACCCCCTTGGTTTCTCGAAGGCCCCATGAGGGAAGAGGGCCTAATATCTCCCCTCCACTCCTTAGTTCCCTGAAGGCTCCACGACGGAGAGTCCACTCCCCCTTGGTTCCCTGAAGGCCCCACAAGGGAAGAGTCCACCCCACCTTGTCACCCTGAAGGCCCCACGAGGGAAGAGGGCTTACTATCTCTTCTCCACTCCCTAGTTCCTTGAGGGCTCCACGATGGAGAGTCCACTCCCCTTTGGTTCCCCGAAGGCCCCACAAAAGAAGAGTCCACCCCACTTTGGTTCCCCGTAGGCCCCATGAGGGAAGAGGGTCTAATATCTCCACTCCTTAGTTGCCTAAAGGCTCCACAATGGAGAGTCCACTCCCCTTTGGTTCCATGAAGGCCCCACAAGGGAAGAGTCCACCCCACCTCGGTTCCCTGTAGGCCCCATGAGGGAAGACGTTCTAATATCTCCTCTCCACTCCTAGGTTGCCTGAAGAGAGAGTCTGACGGAGAGTCCACTCCCCTTTGGTTCCATGAAGGCCCCACAAGGGAAGAGTCCACCCCACCTTGGCTCCCTGAAGGCCCCATAAGGGAAGAGGGCTTCATCTCTCCTCTCCACTCCTTCGTGGTTCCTTGAAGATCCCATGACGGAGAGTCCACTCCCCTTCGGTTCCCCGAAGGCCCCAAGAGGGAAGAGTCCACCCCACCTTGTTTCCCTGTAGGCCCCTTGAGGAAAGAGGGTCTAATATCTCCTCTTCACTCCTTAGTTGCCTGAAGGCTCCACGACGGAGAGTCCACTCCCCTTTGGTTCCATGAAGGCCCCACAAGGGAAGAGTCCACCCCACCTTGGCTCCCTGAAGGCCCCTTAAGGGAAGAGGGCTTCATCTCTCCTCTCCACTCCTTCTTGGTTCCTTGAAGGTCCCACGACGGAGGGTCCACTCCCCTTCGGTTCCCCGAAGGCCCCAAGAGGGAAGAGTCCACCCCACCTTGTTTCCCTGTAGGCCCCATGAGGGAAGAGGGCCTCATCTCTCCTCTCCACTCCTGCTTGGTTCCCTGAAGGCCCCACGAGAGAGAGGATGTCATCTCTCCACTCTGCTCCTCCCTGGTTCCCTGAAGGCCCCACTACGGAAGAGTTCACACTCCCCCTTGGTTCCCTGAAGGCCCCACAGGAAAAGAGTTCATGAAAGTGGCCTAAGACCTCCTAGGTTCTCCAAAGGCCCCTAGTTTGTAATGGTTCAATTTTCGTCCCACGAGTGTCTAGGGAAATGGAAGGTCCACCCCAGCAGAGCCCCGAGTGCTGGGGTAAGGTCTAAATACTCTGAGATGCGACCCTGTTTCTCGGAGGCACCGTTCGTAACACTGTTCCCCAGGTCATTCAGCCTGAGCACGGTAGCTAACACCTTAGCTTGGGTTGGCTTTTTTTTTTTTAATTTTCGCGTCCTGTAGATAAGTTATTTCAGAACTGAAAGTCTATTTCTATTAATGATCAAAAAATGTCACTGTTCGTCGCTTTATATACCTTACAGTATACAGTAGAAATAACAGTTTATTAAACATCTCTATCAAACCGCTAGCTGTCAAAATCTTATTCTGTAAAATGTCGTATTTATGTTTTTTATCGCGTTTTCTAAAATATCTGTATACCATTGTAATAATGATTGAATCATCATTTTTTTTTAACCTGTTTACATATCGAAATAATTAAAAATAAAGTGATTTACCTTAAAAACAGTGGATTTTGTTTGTACGTCGCAAAAGATTGTTCGGGATGGCGATGTTTGCAAATGAATAATTTTCAATAAATAAAGCGTCAATCGAGTTAATTGTTATTGTAAAATATAGATTAGGAATGTAAATAATTGGATTAATGAGGTTTTTTTTGTAAGTGCATTAAAAATCATATTTTATTACAATCAAATTTGTGCTTTCACGAACAAAGTTTCTTACAATTTTTTTTTCTTATGAATCATTTCAACTCTTAAGAACTTATCAAAATTCAGTTTTATTTTAGATATTTCTATATGAGATTATTAATTAGACTATTTACAAGAAACTCCATAGAAAATATTTAATGTAGATCTAAAATTAAAGTTTCCATGGCAGATTTTAACTATAAAACCCAGAAAATATATACTTTTGGTATGTTATCAAAACTAAAGACTCACCTTTTCAAATTATCCTATCCGCAATAATAACATCTCTCTTCAGTAATATTTCACTACTTAGTTCATTCGATTTTCGTTGATCGACTTATCTCTCTTAGACCACACTTTAACCACACTTTGACCACACTGTGACCATACTTTGACCACACCGCGACTACACTTTGACCACGCAGTAACTTTTTTTTTTTTTTTTTGTAATATTTTTCATAATTTGTCACTGACAGCACGAGCAGTAGGTAAACATTACAATAATTGAAGAAATAATAATATATGTTTGTTAATGTAATTAGTATGTTAGTCATAAATATTTAGAATTTTATAAGAAAAACTCTCTTTTTTTTTACTTTTGAAGGTTATTCCCATCAATGTAATATATCATTGAAGAGGAAGATAACAAAAATAATGTCCATAATATCGTAGATTATTATTGTTATCTTCTTCTTCAATGATATAAATATTTAGGTTTATGATAGCTGTAAGTCATAGTACTAGTAAAGCAATATTGTGTAAATACCCACTCGGTCTTAAAAATAAGTGTACTTTTTAGTTGTAAGTCATTAGCTATAAATCCTTGTTATAAACCATTTGTAATATACATATTGGTTAAATGTATAAATAAATTTGTAAAGCGCCGTTGAGGTGATTTTCTCACGAAAATGGCGCTATAAAAATCATCCAAACATTATTATTATTATTATGATTTTTTAATATATTTTTTTTATAAATCCTATAAATTTAGGATTTTTATTTAAATAAAGGTGAATTCACTAGCTGCAAAACCAATTGTTTTAAATATATTTACATACACATATGTGGAGTACTAATTTTTTTAATGTGGGCGGAAAATTTTCAAAATTAATTTTTAAGCGTGGCGAGCAATCGAGGCAAATTTATTTATTTCGCGTGATCGCTCGAGTGGATAATATGATCTAAAAGGGATTAAATTTAATTTAAAAACTCAAGGAAGTAATGTTATTGCCTATATATATGTTATTTATTATAAAAAATGTTTTTTTTTACCTAGCCGAACATCAAAAATTAAAATTTTGAAATATGGTAAATAAACGAAATTTCAATGTTAAAAAATTTCAAACACTTGTTTTTCCAGCTACCTTGTTAACGTTGTTCTAACTGTACAAATAGCGTCGTGGCGTCAATTACAAAAACTAATTTAAAGGAGGATTAACCGAAGTAGAGATTTGGTATTTACGGAAAAGCTTCGAATTTTGGTTGACAAGAAATACGTAAAAATGTCGTCGGATTCTAGCGACTTTTCCATCCAGGATTAAGTCGGTAATGAACAACGAGGCCTTACAAACAAAATAACTTCCAACATTTCTCGGTTTAGACAAAGAATGCCTGTCATAATGACTCAATAACCGTTTGAGGCCTAGGGCCATTTTCATAATGGTATTTTGAAAGCGTTCTGAAATATTATATCAAACCACGTTGAGGGTGGATGATAGAAAATAATTAATAACGTAACACAATGTCTTATTTTAATAATTGTTTTAGTCATAAGAATATTTAGTCTATTATTTCCAAGATTTTATAATAAATTATTTTCCTGGTAACATCAGTTCGTTTTTTTTTTAAATAAAAGTAGTAGATATTATAGGTTCTGCGTGTTGCTTTGATAGCTCACCTAAAAAAGAATAAAGTATTCATAAAATCTTAATGTATGCGCTGCGTTACAGAGTGAAATATACTCTCAGTATCGCCCTGGTGTCAGATCACAATTCAGAATTAAAACGTTGCTTGAAATGGCTATTTTTTTCTTCTTTTTACATTAGGTCCACATAGGAGGCCCTGAGGAAAATAATTTCCCTCAGGGCCTATGTCATCTTTGGGGATACTGTGTGGAGGGTGTTTTTAATGAAAGGAAGGATAGGAAGTTCTGGGAAGGAAAACGGTATGAGGGTTGGGTAGGAATCTGGGGTTCGGTGTGTCTAGATCATCCGCCGCCAAGACCTAGATAAACCTTACCCCTATGAACCCGGGCACCCCTGCTAAGTCACCAAACGTAGCGAACCACTTGGGGTGACCTATGACAGAGGTGTTGGTTATCCAATAAATGGTTCCCAGGGCGGCTATAGTCGTATTTGGTGACTAGCTCTGAATAGCCAGGTACTTTTGCGCGTTCCTCTTTCCCATCTCCATTCCCCTCCCATTTACCTTCAGCCTCACAACATACCCTGATTGGGGATGCCAAAGTCTCATATATACTATATACGTATATTTGGGATTCGTATTTATTTTTTACGCTATTTATTCCACCATAGCCGTTTTAGAGACTTAAGATGCACCCTTTTCTTCTTGTTTCTTCTACAGTACAAGAGTACATACTGCTTCCAACAGTCTGAGCTAACACCAAGGCTAACCAATTGGAGTATATTGTGGGGCTGAAGGTAATAAAGAGGGGAAGGTGAAGGGATAGAAAAAGGAGGGGAAGTACCTAGCGATTCAGAGCTGGTCAGGAAAGAACGATCCAATTCCGAACCTTTTCTTTTTTACTTTCACACCATACAGGAGACCCTGAGGAAAATAATTTCCCTTAAGGCCAATGTCATCTTTAAGGATGCTGTACGAAGGGTCTTTGTGAGGAGAGGAAGAAGTAAACATGGGTCTTGAAGAGACCCATATTGTAAGAGGGAAGAAACACAGAGGCTGACAAATGATTTCACAGCCGAGCTGTTAACACAAAGCCGAGTATTTTGGGACTCTATTTCTACAGGATCAACAGTGATATGCACTATTAAAGTATCTGCGCGCCCTGTACCTAACTACCTGCTAACTTCACTCAGGCTTCAGTGAAGTGACCAGTTAGTGGTTGAGTGGGCATCGCGTTTGGGTCCGTTGGTAGATTCATCGGCTGGCTAAGTCCTCCATCACAACACAAACAACATCTTCCGCCTAGTGTGGTAGTAGTAGGAGATTTTCAAATGTTGTTGGGTTATTCGTAATCCGGGAATGTTGTCTTTCTTTTAAAAAATAAAATAAAAATAGAGCCTCATATTGTTACACATTATTTGTAACATATGGTCAACAATATTTTCTTATAAAAACAATGTACGAATCAAAATAAAATACATTTTACCTGTTTTTATTTCCGAATCGGAGGTGTGTTTGGAAAACTTAATTACGGCGTTCTAATTCTACAAAATATGGATTACGCCGGCTCAATAGAGACGCGTTGTACGTACCATCAAAACGTGTTGTGGAGAAATTCCGTCTTGAGAGTTCTGTTAACGTGAAGGCTGTACACCCGTGAAGGCTATACACGTAAACGGGAAACGTTAAGACGTAAAGGCATAACGGCGCGTGATCACGTACTAGACCGTGGATGTATGGTTTCCGGTATTTCCGGTCTTTGCGGTACTTCCTGTTCCAGTCTCGGCTAAATTCATGAATTTTTCATTTGTTTGTAGAACCTTATACGTTTATCATCGGAACACGAGTGAAATTCTTATTGGAACATTGATGATTTTTCAACGATGTAAAAAATACAAAGCTGAGTTATGTAAGACATGGCATGAAAATTAACTTATTTAAATCAATAATTACATTTCTTTTACTTTTGATTTATTTGCAATTTACAATTTTTGGATAACCAATACGCTGCCATATGTCACCTTCGAGTAGTTTGCTACATTTTGACAGCCGGCGTAGTCCCGAGGGAAATCTTTTGACTCCCAATCCGAAGGTAGCGGGTTCGAAGCGGGCGTGCGCAAATAAATTTTATTTGATGAATTTGTATTTATTTCACAATTTAATTAATTAAAATAATATAAACTATATTTGCAGCACGTTCCAGAGTGGAAGATACTCACAGTATCGCCCTGGTGTAAGACCACCATTCAGAATTGGTACTTCCCACATGTACTTCCCCACATTCCTCTTCTGCATCTCCTTCTCTTCCCCACTTACTTTCAGCTTCAAAACATACCCCGATTGGGGATGACATAGTCTCAATTGGGATCCTTGTGAGCAGTTAGGACTCTTGTGAGGTATTCACTAAAAAAAAATTTAAAAACATTTGGTGACTTAACAGCTGGTTCATGGGGCGAGGGGTGTGTAGGTCTTAATGGCGAATGCGTTTACCCACCTACTGCGTGACGGACCTAATCGGGAGAGACTGGTTGTGGGATACCTAACCTAGACTTCTCTAGCCTTGCACCGCAGTGAGAGGGATGGATTCATACTTCCGTCACTCCTGGATACATTGACTACCCCTCTCAGCTTTTCCTTCCCAGATCTTAATTTCCTTCCTTTCCATAAAAAACCCTCCACATAGCATCCCCAAAGATGACTTAGGTCCTGAGGGATTTTTTGTCCTGTGTACAGTTAATATAAAAAAATACGGATTTTGCCGAGATAAATTAATTCATTTTTAATCGTTGATAGTAACATTAACCAATTTAATAAATATATATATGAAACCGTACACCGAAAATTAAAAGATAAGGGTTGTTAGTGAGATGAGAACTCAAATCTTCCAGTCTTACCTGAACCAACACTCTAACAAAAGAGTTATTGAGACCTAAGTAAATTTGGACATTTTTATGGATCACATATTTAAATTTAAATTGCTAACATTATCCTAAAAATTAGTTTATCACATTCTTTATAGGCTTTCATATACCTAAGGTCTTGGTTTGCGTTCCATTTGCGACAATGTCATTTTTTTATTTTCGGTGTATTTTGTACAGAATTCTATTTTCATTAATTGTTAATATTACTAACAATTATCAAATATTACAATGAAGTAAAAGTATTAAATAATCTTAAGATAATAATTAATTAGTTATGTGCCTAAAGCTAATGAATTTGTATTGATTTTTATAGATTGTTTGCACTTCAAACATATTAGTTTATTTACAGTCCTCCTACCTTGGGATACCTGTTTCGAAGCGGAATGTAGTTAGTTGTGCTTGTATTTATATTATATTTGTTGACTGTGTTTGTTTATTTTATTGTAGACTATGTTTGTTGATTTCCACATCTTCATGTTTGTTAACCCCTCAGGTTACGGGAACGGCTTGGCAACGGCTCACATAGTCGTCTAAAAAACATGGTCTTAACGGTGTTAAAAATAGAACTCCACGCTTTGTATTAAAATCTAAAATTTAACTATAGCCAAATTAAAATTTAGTTTAAAAAAGTATACGAAACTTTGAGATTTTTTTTATTTAAATATTTGTACTTGAAATGGAAATAATGTTTATATTACATAAGTTTTATAAAATCTGCGGGTGTTTTAATGTTTTTTCGTTATGCGTAATTTCAGTTAGAAAAATTATATATATAAAGCTTTGTAAAAAATATATTTTTATTAAAAATTTTATTACTTCTAAATATATATGTTTATTTCTATTAGTATAATGTGAAAGACTATTTTATCCCATTTCAAAAACAGTTTTTAGTATAAGGATATTTTCATCAATAATTCATTTATGAGGATTTTATTGCAAAACGAAAACAGACCTTCTTACAGAATACTTTGTCTTATACTACTGTTAGAAAACTACTGAGGGGTTAACACTATTTTGTGTTGGTGCTGCATTTTAATTGTACTCGCAGTTTTACCGTGTAATTCAAAATCGCTACATTTGCGTTGCTTGAAATGTCTATGGCTAATTTTAAGTACCATATCTGAATCGTAAATATTTAACAACATTTTATTCCATTATACATCTCAATTGCTTCCTTACATAGTATCCATGCAAACCTCCCGATTTTGGGGATTTCATAGTTAAACTTGCTCCAAAAATTTAGACGCTCCCGTAACACATACATTGATTAGAATTTCTAAAACTTCTGTCAATCGACGATACTTTCTAATCGGATTACCTGAAAACAGATTGCTACAACCGATATTGTGCTCCTAACTGTATTGGGGCTAACTCCTTCACAAAGGGACTCCACAAACTAAAGGCTAAGTGGCCCACAAAGTTCTAACATAAACGCAATACCTGGAATCTAACACTTTTGTCCAAATCCAGGCCGATGGCATAATCTTATTTAGGCCTTGTGCAGAGTGGCTGCAAAACCTTGTTCATCACCAAATGTCAACAGAGGTTTGGAACACGAAAATATGAAAAGAAGAGACAGTTTAAAGTGCTATTTATTTCAATTATCCGACAATCACTTCGTGCTCTTGTAACAACAAGGTTTTATTTGAAATTTTTGAAAAAAATAATTTTTTGCACCAAGTTTCTTATAATTATGATATCTTTAATCTAAAATAGTCCAACTTTCACTCGTATACAATTGTACAACAAAGTTCTATATAAAATACAAAATAATGGGAATGACATATATTTTTAAAAAACAACTTATTTTAGAACCCCAAGGTGCCCATTGCAAAGTTAAGTTTACGGGCAATAAATTATTTCTGTCATATACAAAATATGTTTGATTCGGGCTCATTCACTTGCGATAACAAAACAAATAAAAAATATGTTAAAAAAATAGGTGATATGCAAAACTTATTGTAATTAAATTATCATTTACGGGTGTACGAACATTCTACGCAAAAAAATGGTATTTAGAAAAAAAATTCTAATAATCAGATACAACCCTGTTGCTTTCAATTTTATTGTTTTTCAAAGCTACAGGGTTCTACCTGTTTTTTGACATAGTAGTTTGGCCAAAAGCAACACCAATTTTTACGTAGAAAGTCATAAAAAACATTAAGAATTTCAATTCCATTGTATTCTTATAATCTTTTTCCCACAAATTTCAAGTGTTTAGTATTTGGTTCGTTATTCAAACTTGGAATCTAAATATTCGGCAGATGGAACCTCGTTGTCTCAAAGCACGAATTGAATTTGCATCCGGCTGGAGGGAAATGTAACAAACGTGCAAACTTTATTCAAGTTCACTTTTTTTTATTTATTTCTACAATTTCGAAGCCATCGACTATGAAATGTAATGTATTATAATTTAAAATTATAATAAGTATGCGGCGTTAATATTAACGCCATATTTAATCACGAAACCATTTTCTTTATTTTTTATAAGGTCCCAAATCAAAAATTCAGTGAGCTATTAAATGAAGGATACGGTGGTTCCTACCTACACAAGTATATTTCAGTAAACTATAAGATCAAAAAAAAAATTATAAACAAAATACAGAAACTGTTCCAAGCTATTGGCGTTATGCTACCAAATCGCAGTCTTTCATAAAATCGAGAACAAAAAAAAATTAAGGAAAAAAAATAATGAAGAAGGAAGAAACATACTAATTTAAAATAATAAATAAAACAGAGTGTCGTATTTTAGTTTTCTTGAAATATTTGAGATTAGGTACGGGACCCTTTGGATTGGGATAAGCGATTTAAACAAACATCAATTTAGGAAAACACTTAAATGCGAGTTTTTAATGTCCTATTAAACGAAACAATGTGCACAATAATTAAACAAATAAATCACGTGGGATCACAAAATGCTTTTGATAAAAATAATTATGGACATTTCGAAGTCTTGTCGGAAATTGAACCGATTATTATTCGGATACGTTTTTTAGATTTTCACAGCCAAAAGCATTTTTGTTGTTTGTTTTTGGGGTGTTATGCCGTGTTGCGCTACCTCCTTCTTTAGCCGACGTTTCGGACAGCGTTGCAGTGTCAATCATCAGGGCAGATCCGGCAGATCAGGCATCGTCGGATCTGCCGGGTCTGCCCTGATGATGGACACTGCAACGCTGTCCGAAACGACGGCTAAAGAAGGGGGTAGCGCAACACGGCATAACACCCCAAAAACAAACAACGAAAACGATTATTATTCTTCCGTATGGGGGAGGGTTGAACTACTGTCTGAGTACACAAGAACTGAACTTCAAAGCTATTTCGACAAAAGATCTATAAACGTATAATAATAGTAATAATGTTCGGATAATTTATAATATAGCGCCGTTTTCGTGAGAAAAATACCTCAAAGGCGGGATAAATATTTAATTTCACATTGATGGGGCGAGTAGTATTGGATTGTGGAGTGTTGAAAGTTGCCTGTTTTATTGGCATTATATAATTAATATAATTAAGCTTGCTTCTAAATGGGCCAATGTCATTTTTAGCAAATATCATTTGAAAAAAAACGTTTTTCTAGTGTAAAATTTCTAGAGTTCGAAATTTCCATAGATTTTGTGCTGATTTCCCTTTTCCATAAAAAAATTTTTTCTTCCCTAGATCTTGGGAAATTTCCATAGACATAACATCCCTGATGGCGTGTGACAACGTGACAAATGATCTGAAGTTATTGCCCGTGTTACCATTTTTGAAAATAGAAAGCGCCGAAATAGGCATACCTTATTGATTTTTTTTTTTGAGTTGTAACCTATTTTTTAATCGTAAATTATGTATTTCCAAATAAAATATAATGAATCAACAAAAGATAATTGGGATGGTCCGATGCTCTGTAGGAAACCCGCTTGCACAGCGCGGGTGTAAACTGTGCGCCCTTAAGTTTAAGTTTAGACTTACGGAATTCAATACTTCGTTTGTGTGAAAGCACTATGAAACAATACATAATTTCAATAGAATCTCGTTTTATTTTGGGGAAAGATTTGTTATAAAAGAACTTGTTGGTAAATTGCAACTAATTATTTTAGAACATTAGCATTAAAAACCCATGTCAGTCTATTTGACATTTATTTTTTAGGTTATGTTAATATGATTCACTTCCCAATGGACGTTAAATTCGTAGCATACCCATGTTTTGTGATTCTGAAAGCGAATTTGAGGATGACTTGCTAGGATTATATCTATATACATAGTATCAATAAGTTTTTCGTCTCCCATTTAAAGTGAGCGGCGGCGAGCGGTAAATGTGGGTAAATTGGTGCCATTGTCAGAATATTATGTGAAAATAACCATAGATATACCGATGCATAGATAATACCACTCACAGATGTCAAATCAACTCATTGGAAGCGTGACTTTACCCCCTTCACCTGCCACACGCCGATCTGGCCGGCCCAGACGTCGCGATGGGAACGTGGGTTTGCGAAGTTAAATCAAATTTAAGTGCAAAATTTGAAATAAAATTTAGTGAAATTATTAAAATTATATTTATGAACACGACAAAAGTACTATAGTCTAATTATTAATTAAAACAAATTGCTTTTTCCGGAATGCGAGAAGAATAGTGCAACCCCATACATCCATTAGCTAAATACGTTTTTGTGAATAAATATATTATCATGTACAGTATCAACATTGTTTACAAGCACTATAATAAATTAAACGGGTGATAGATGGTAAAAAATAATCTAATTAGATTGTGGGTGCTGCCTTCACACTCGTATATTTTTTCCCAATGCTCCTCCTTATAAGAATTATTATAATAGACGAATAGGTAGGTATTATACGAGTATTCGGTTTTTCTCTTGATATGCGCGTGTGTCCATTTTTATCAAATGTCTTCAATAATTGCAACTAGAACAACTGTCTTTTTAAAACCGTTGAAGGTTATTCCCATCAATATAATAAATCATCGAAAAATAAGATAACACTAATAATATAATCCAAACGAAAATATTAAAAAGAGCAAGACACAGAAAAATAAAAGATAACGTTCGCAACTGGGATAATCTTATATTTTAAATATTAGAACTAATAATTTTATCTTCGACTATTTTTTTCTCCATATTATTTGTAGCTGCCAATTGGAGATTATTAGCGTTATCTTCTTCTTCAATGATATATTATATTTATTAACAAATTTTAGTTTATTCTAATTAATTATTTTTATTAATTAATTGTTCTAACACTATATTGAAGATCTTATGTGGTTATTTGTTTAAAAATATTTTTTTATTTACTTTTCCATGCTCTGATTTCTATTTTATATATTATATACTAGGTTCCTTACAATGAACATGGAAGACATGGCGCGATCAAATTAATCAAATAATTGAGTCGGGCCATGTCAAGATTCATAACAGCAGAGGGTTATGTAGAAGCACAATGTTGAACGAAGGAAAGAGAGTATGCCATTATCGAGATGTTTGGCGGTTCATCCTCTTTGCATACCTCTGTGGGGAAATGGCGTGATGTTTATTTGATAAATATATATTTTTTTAATTGGCTCCATACAGAAGGCCCTGTGGAAAATAATTTATCTCATGGCCTATATCGTCTATGTGGAGGGTATTTTCATAGACAGGAAGGAGAAGAAGTTCTGGGAAGAAAAAAGGTAAGATTAGGAATCTGAAGTGCGTCCAGGAGTGACACATGTATGAATCCATCCCTCCAACTGCGGAGCAAGGCGATGAGTCGAGAGTCCAAAAACCTCCCTCAACCAGTCTCTCTTGATTCGGCCCACCACAGAGTAGGTGAGCAGATGCATCTGCCGCCTAGACCCGAAAAAACTTATCCCGGATCATGAACCCGGGCACCCCTGCCAAGTCACCAAACGCAACGAACCTCTTGGGCGACCTATGGCAGAGTTGTCGGTAATCCAATAAATGATACTAGGGGCGGCGGTACCTATATCATATCCGCCTCCCAAATTTGTTTTATTTTTTATTTTGTTGTGAACAATTTTCATTTAAATGTCTGGAAATTGTTACGTAATAAATGCCCATAAAATATTATTTTTTAAATTTGTTTAATTTCTATAGGTGCAATTTTAGTATTCAAATCCTCAGGATTTGTAATTTCAACATGGATTACCAAAGATCTAATCCTATTTAACATGAAAATAGCCGTAAAATCCGTTGAGACACAATGCGTGAGAAGAAATCGCAATGAACTTCAATGATGGTAAGAAAATATCAAAGGCCGAATCACAGCCGCACCCGCTCACCAAGGCTTAAATCCTTTCAAAGTAACCTACTCAGAGTTCCGGAAGGAAATTCTCGAAAAACCTTGAAATTATTTAGCGGTATATAGGTAGGCAGGTACATATGATTATATTACTTCACGCATTGGCGTAACTACATATTCCAAAATTCTTATAGGGCCAGACGTTGGGAGTACATTTTTTTGACATTTAATTTATTAACGGCGGCAACACAAAACTAAAAGCTAAAAATCACACGAATTTGACTAACACAATATAAAATATACAGAGATAACTCGTTACTAGTGCAGACAGATTTCCTGAATTTTTGATAAGTTAGTTCCAATTTCGAATGTAACAATTAAAGTAAATTACTTATTTTTATATTTTGGTAAAAAGCAGTCACTTAGTGGTTTGACGTATAATGAAATAAAACAATATTTTTTTTATAAACGGTTTTCCTTTACAAAAGCATTTCCTTAATTCTATGTATTTTATGTTTTCTCACTTTAAGCGTGTAGATATAGCCACACACAGTGCATTTTTTTGATTAGTTTAATTTTGTACCCTGATGATTTTCGTTGTAAAAAAATTGTCAATTGAATACATTTTATGTTTATAAACAAAATAATTATCATTAAAGATGGGAATAACCCTCAAAAGTTATAAAGGAAAAAGAGAGTTTTTATACCTAATAAAATTTTAATTAATTCTCTGTTAAAATATTATTATTTTTTGTTTCCTAATTCTTCAGATAATCAGTTCCAATTTTGAAAATGATACTCAAATTCAAAGCAATCCAAGTTCATTAAAGCAGAGTAACACAGACGTTAGTATTTTTGATTAGGTTTGGAACTTAACCAGAAAAGGCATATATTATTTTTTTAAGCAATTAAACCTAATCTTCATACAATATAAAAATAAGTTATATTTTTCTTTCTCAGCTTTTCAACAAAATATGTAGAAATAAAGTAAAATTAATTTGAAATAAAAACCAGTGGATTTGGATTACATTCCAATTATTGCTAGATTTTCCAAATTTTGAAAGTTATCACAAGAAAGGCAAGCGTTGCAATCCTAATTAAATAACTAAATTGTTTCTCCCTTCGTGTCATTTCCCATTCCTCCCCTTTCCCCTTTCGACTCCTCTTCTCTTCTCGCGTCCCCTTCCCCTCCCGTGTTTCCTTTCCCCCTTCTCGCTTTCCCCCTCACCTCTCCCACTCTGCCCTTTCTCGTGAATCTCCCCCCCCCCGACCCCTCACGCGTTCCGCTTCCACCTTCTTCGCCTTCCCCTCTCCCTCGTCCCACCTTCCACGAAGCCCCCCCTCCTTAATACCCCTTAGCCTTTTTTCCGTGTCGCCTTAATCCATAAAATACCCCCATTTTTCCAACAACTCGCGTGATATTTATTTTTTTAATGCAAATTTAATAATGCCAGAGCTCACCAGTATTGATATAGAAGTATTCACGGGCATGTTCGCAACAAAAAAATTTTATAGAAATAGGATTACGTTTTAATCGCAATCAATTGAATTATTTAATGCATCCTATGAATGGTATAGGAAATAATTTCATAAAGCCAGAGTTCACTATCCTATAACCATCTCGGGTATGCGTACATCATGTTCCCAAAGTTTCCCAAGATAAATGGTATGGCCCCGCATAAGATACGAACAAACAAACATTAATTTTTATATTATAGATAGTAACATATAAAAAAATCTATCTACTATTATTTGTTTTCCAACACTCTAGCCATTATAAAAATATCTTGCTTTTTTTAGAGAGGTTTCTCTGCCAACCTTGGTCAAATTGGAATGTTAGTTACTTTTTTCGTATAAATATGCCTTGAAATATATATTTTGTAATATGGCACAAGTTGTCTGATGCAAGTAGAACTATGGCAAAACCAACTGGAATGTATTGTGAGACTAAATACAGTGGATGGAAATGAAAAAGAGGAAGGTTCAGAAGTATCTGGCTATTCAGATCTGATCATATCATTTCAGGCTTTGTTAAGATTCCATTCTGAATTGCTTCCACTCGGCAATACTGAGATGACTTGAGTTATTATTGTAAGTTTTGGCACACTACAGAACTCTGGCCAAATGTGAAGACCGTGGCCGGTTTCTCATTGAGTTTCTGGACTCCCGTGGATGGATCCAGATTCCTCGGTGTGATACTCTCAGTACAGGGGTGGCATGCAATAATAATTCGTAGGCAGACTATTGATGTTTTTTACGAGATTTGTACGGTGTTCCTTCTTAGGAAGTCTAACGGCAAAGAGTACAAATGGACAACAATCATACCTTTTATGCGTTACTCATGCTGTCTCACTCATACACGCATGTCTTTTTCATATCGCAAGACATACGTTAATCACATCCCTCCACACTTAAATGCGAAGACAGTTACACAACATGATGATAATATTATTTACAATACATATTCCAATTTTTACAATGTAATTCATTATCATGTTGAGTCGAGAGCTGAATCCTCAGTTAATTAAATCAATAATTTCCCTCAGGGCCTATGTCATCATTGAAGATGCTGTGAGGAGGATCTTTTTGAGGAGAGGAAGGAGTGAACGTGGGTCTTGAAGAGACCCATGTTATAGGAAGGAGGAAACACAGAGGCCGGCAAATCGTTCCACAGCCGAGTTGTTGAACACAAGAACGAGTCGTAAAAGCGTCCCGTTCTCATGTGACAAATGTCAACTGTGTACATAAGTAGGGCGCGCGTTTTGCGTGTTTCCCGACTATGCACCGGTGCCGAGGGGATCAATGACGCTAGCTCCTCGGAGCATCTTCCATTGAAATACCGGTATAACAAGGATAGCATTCCCACCCGACGCCTGTGCTCTAAAGATTGCAATCCGTTTGTTAAGACGGGAGAATCTATCATCCAATCTTCATTGACTCATCTGTGTGTCCGTGGTCGTAATCTGTCCTTCCAGATTCCCGACGTGGAAGCCACCGATTCACTGTAACAATTAATTTATTTAAAAAATAATCAGGCATGATTATTTAAAAAAAAGGCAATTATTTTACTTTTTTGGGTAGGCTCAAAAATTTTTTACGTCCCGCCACTGATGTTCTGGAGCATTTCATCGACACAAAAGCATTTCAGTCGTTTGAATATGAAATTAAGTGAAGTTTTCAGGTCTCCTTCCTGAAACACGGCGCAGGCTTCTTTAGGGGTAGAGCGACGCCTTAGGGGCGGAAATACGTGCGAAGGTGTCTAATGAAGTGACAAGAGGGTGGAAGCTCCGGACTTGTGGACTTAAAACTAAATTTACAGCCCAAAACTCGTGTTATCACCCCCGAATATTATGGCATGGATGATGTACTCGCAAATGAATATATTATTACTAAAGTATTATATTTTATTTCCTTCGTGTACAAGAATAATTGTTAATTGGATTTAGGTATAATAATAGGTCGAGCTATAAAAAAGCTCTATAGTAAAGATATCTCGACCTCGAGAAAAAATAAGGATTTTATGGAAGATGTCTTTTTTGTTTTGATTGATTGTTTTATTGATGACTACATTATGTTACTTCATAAATATTTTATTATGTGTTCAAATACATTTTATCTACAATATGTTACTTCATTATTTATATATTTTATTATATAAAATTGTTCATTCAAGGTTGGACTGCCCTGACGCTATAAATTTGCTATATATACATATACCTCCAAAATATACCAGACGGCATATTTTATTCTACAACAATAACTTCGCTGTGAATTCTGTGTTGGAAAGAATACATAAGTTGGCCAATGAACTAACTGAGGTCGCTGACATATTTTAATTTAAACTTCGACACATTTCAAGTCCAATTAGTCCACCACTTTCTAAATGTAAATAATGAATGAGAAATCATTTTATTTTATTTCAATTTTCTTTTGTTTGTTTTTTTTTATTGTTAATAATCTAGATGCAAACAACGAGTAAATTAAGTAAAAAAATATGTGTTTTGATTTTTTTTTAAATATGTGTAAACGAATTGTACCTACGTGTTCTCTAAAGTCATCCAACTGTATTTAGCATTACATATATTCTTATTTATTATATTGTGTTTATGCTTTATTTATGTAATTTGTAATCTTTTTTATTTATGTTATGCAGTTGTTTTAAATGAAATTTGTAAAATATGTAAAATGTAAAAGCCCATTAGGACGTCAATAAATAAATAAATAAATATGTACAAAAAATATTTAGCATACCTATTTGTGGCGCTTTCTGTGAAGTGTACTTTGTTCAATTTCTATCCTAAATATTTATCGATAGCAGAAATTTGAAATGCTGTAAATAACAAAATGTTAATTTTTCAGTAGAGCGAAAAGATATATATTTTCATATCTCCTCTTGGTGTAGACCTGTAATTATGAATTTTCATCATAAAATTCGTTCACATTACATTTTTGTAAATTTCTGTATTAAGAGGGTATTACCAAAGCATACCGAAAATTAGTCCCTTTTAAATCAAATTCTAGACGTTTTGACTCTTTTAAAAAAAAAAAACATAGATTTATTTTGAAAGATTGTTATTTTATCTGGTAAACGCGGTTTTAAAATTTTGAAAACCCAAGTGTATTTTTAAAATACTAAGGTTATAACGGTCGTTAGCAGATTTGTTCTATTTTCAAAAGATAGATTCTATTAAACAACACAAATTTCAAATCATACAATAGATAAAATAAATCAACACATAATCTAGTCAACACAGTTTGGGGAATTTTAATTTGACTTAAATTAAAATCATTAAAAAATAAATCCGAGAACGTGTTTTGTGACAAATATACCTCAGTTTTTTTTTTATTATTTTTTTACTAAAATATTAAACTTTTTTTTTACTCACTTATTTTGTTTAGACATTCTTGAAAAATCATACATACTTATGATCAAAAATACTAACAAGAAGTACACGATATTAAATAATTTATCATCGTGGGCTTCGAGCATTTTTATTGCTTACTTGAATGTAGGTATATATTACAGCAAGTTTTTAATGAAATAAATCGATGTAAAATTTTTAATTAAAAAAAACTAGTACGGGATATAATCGATCATTCTCATTGGAACCTCTCTGTACAGTTGCAAGCATTTTTGAACTTTTATTCTCAGCCGCTGGTCAATCGCTCTTAAGAGCATTTAACTTATTTTAAATTTGAAAAAAAAACGCCAAAGGATAATTTATTTTTCTAGAAATATTCCTACGACGCAGATCAAAACTAAAAAAAAAACACACAATAATAAGATATTTAACTTAATTTTAAAATGTTGTTCTTTACAGTATTTCAAATTTCCACTATCGTTATGTAATATAATATTTGTAAGTTCATCAGTTCTATGCTCTCATAATTAGTTATATAATTAATTCATAATTCAATTCCTATTTATTCCAATTCATAATTATCTTTCTAAAGTTTCCTTTATATTTGATTTGACCCAAATTTTGAAACATACGATTATGTAAATAACTGAATGCCTACATAATACATACGAGTAAAACGCAGGTTAAATTTTGTTCATAGTGATTTCAATTTATACGAAAGTTTGTGTGAACTGTTTTCAATATGAATCTAAGAGAGCTGTAGATACTCTCAATATAAGCCCTGTTACCCCCATTTAGAATAAAAAAATGCCTGAGAAGGATTTAGCCGTATTTTGTGGTCATCTCTGAATGTCTAAGCGATTTCCCAACCTTCCACTTTATCATATCCCTCTCTTCCCAGCTCCCTTCAGCTACACAAAATACTCCAATTGGAGAATAAAACATATAATAATACTTGAAATAAACAAAAAACAGCTTAACACCATTACACCTACTCGGCCAATAAACGTTTTAACACATTCCCTAAATAAATTCAAGCTGAATTAAAACATGAATATTTTAAGAACAAACATAAAATAAAACTAAACTTACTATTTGGTAATGTGGTAGAATATCACATGCAATTGGAAAAAGTTTATTTTTTATTGTTGTAATAATTAGTATATAGGTATGTCTACTTCTTTTTCTGTACATCTATTTTGAATTTCATGCTAATATCCAACATATGTACATGGTTGACATTTGTCACCTGAGAACGGGTTGCTTATACGACTCGTTTGTATGCTTGTACTGCTCGGCAGTGGAACGATTTGCCGGTCTGTGTTACCTCCCTCCCACAGCATGGATCTCTTCATTACCCATGTTCACTTCTAATTGTCCTTCGAAAGGCTCTCTGCACAACATTTTTAAAGATGACTTAGGCCCTGTGGGAAATTAATTTTATCTGCGCCTCTTGTGTGGTATTAATGTAAAAATGTATTAGAATTGCCGAAATTAACTCTACAATAATACAATATACACAACTTATGACAATACTCTCTAAACACGAGTTGTTCTCAATTATGGAGGAATTAATTTACATCATAAAATATGTAATACATATTATATTTTCTGTAGTAAATAATATATTGAATGTTTATTTTTGTGATTAATAAAAATATACCATGGTAACAAATAGTTGAGAGAAGACTCTAATATATATACGGCCTTACTAAAAAAAAAACACTCCGCGGCCGTTAAACGGTGTTTTAAATGTGGCAACGCTGGAAATTTTACTTGTAAATTGGAGTTTTCATAATAATCCCCTAGGTGGTGTGATTGATGCGCCTGCGCATTGCTTTACCGCTGAAAAAAATAGCCGCGAATGCAGAAGTTAGTCGGTCGCGATTTTGTATGTGATTAATATGATGTTTTCTTTAATGATTTGAATATTTATGACTAATTCGCACTTATATTCATGTAATCAATATATTTACTATTAATTTGTGTTGTTTTTCGTTAGTTTAAGTCAAATTGTGGCACTAAAATCGCGTGTTCTAAATTAAGATGTCAGAAAATGGTTCATAGGTTATGTTCATAAATAATTTGCATTTTAAGATCTTTATTTTATTATAAATTCTTGAAAGTGATGTTTTTTGGTGACTAAAATGTCTAATACATATTTTAGTAAACGTATCAAAGAAATTAATGCCTTAAGATGTGCAAGCAATGTATTCAAACGTGTGTTTTTTTATTGTAAATTTTTGGATATGAAAAGCGAATTTCAAGATTTTTTTACATTTTTTTATTGTTTGAAGGAGTAAAAAGTGAGGTGACAGATTTATTTTAAAATCATTACATAAAAGGACTGTGTTTTTTGAATTTTGAATTTTTCCAAATATTTCAATGTTTTAATAGAAAGTGTTTGGGGTAAGTGAGTTTTTTTTCCAACTTGATGTTTGAATCTTAAAATACTACAGTTTTTAAACATTTAAGTATATTTTAGATATGAAAATCTTAAAGGTAATTAAATTTTGGTTCTAAAATGGTATTTGTTTTTACAACATCTCAAAAAATAATAAATATATAGGACATTAAAAAAAATTCGAAATTCGTTGAAAATTACAAATGGAACAAATATATACAACAGATAAACTACCCTCCTTGGCCGTGTAAGCAATGTACATATCTTTCCATGAACAATTTTTTGTCAGTTCTTAATTAGTAAGGATTCTTCATACATGGTTGTTTGACCATTGTACAATTTTTTCAGAAAGTTTATTAGTAAGGCTGGTAAAATGGCGACGTTGTCAGATCAAAACCATATATTTTGTTTAGTAAGAATTTGAAAAACGAAATGTACAGACTTTACACAACGTGCTACAGAAACACCGTTTAACGGCCGCGGAGTGTTTTTTTTTAGTAAGGCCGATAATGTTTATTTTTGTGATTAATATAAAAATATACATGGCTCCAAACAGTTAAGAGAAGACTCTAGTGTATAGAATGTTTATTTTTGTGATTAATAAAAATATACATGGCTCCAAATAGTTAAGAGAAAACTCTAATATATAGAATGTTTATTTTTGTGATTAATAAAACTATATCATGGCTCCAAATAGTCAAGAAAAGACTCTAATATATGGAATGTTTATTTTTGTGATTAATAAAAATATACCATGGCTCCAAATAGTTGGGAGAAGACTACAGTGCGATATTTACAAAACATGTGTTATTGCGTGACGCTTATACTATCCGAAATAACGAAGTCTTTATTATTTATACTGAAATTATCTATTTTTGGCTGAAGAAATTCCTACATGATATTATAGATTTCCAAAGCACTATGAAACTGAATGCGTACACAAAGTGGTCAAAATTAATATAATTACTTATGAACCTAGAAAATATTCATCATCTCAAAATATTACTTTTGCTGTTCTACAAAAACTAATCATCCAGCATTATCTTTACGCTTCTCTTGTAGATTTATATTACTTTGAAGATCAGAGAGGATTACTCGAAACAATGGCAATATTATATTTTAACAAAGAAGTATATTTTTTTTTCTGCTACAAAAACATTTTTTAATATGTTTAAAATACAGGGATTATCAAAATGTTGGTAAATCACAACAAAAGATAATTACTTATCTGATATTCCGTTATAATAAAAATGTTAGTTAGAGTTTTGTACGTATTCAAAATTCTGCATAATTGAAATGCTGAATGTGGACGACGCGACCGCGACGTGAGGTTTATTTATGTATTAAATAAACCAGATAATTTTACAAAGCAAAACTTTAATTTCTGTAAATTGAAGTCATCATATCACATATTATTTTTTTAAATTTATTTCTTCAATGTTTGCAAAATTACTCTGAGGCGTCATTTTAAATTAAATGAAAATAACCAAAATTGTTTCCACGACAACTTTAAATTTAAAAAATATTAACATGTTTCAACACTAAAGTTAATTTATCACTGTGAAAAATATGCTGTTAATAAACATATTTAGGAATAGAAACATAAATGCTTAGCTATAGATAAAAATATTATAGTAAGCGGTGATTAATTAGTTAATATTAACAAAAAAATAACATATTCGTACGGGATGATAAGGTCAGCACAAGAAAAGGAGATTCTGGCGTCTTGGAACAGAAATCCAGCAAAAGCGAAATCAAGCGGCGAGTCGAAAGGTGTTTAGGGAGTTATTATTTTCGGATATATTATGTAACTTTGCACATAGTCTTCTCAATGTGTTATGATAATAGGTTTAAATATATCTATCCATATTAATAAATCAATCTTAATTTTAAAAATAATAAATGTTTTCACATTCATTACCTACCCCTCCTTGTAAAAATCTTTCTCTTAATTTCTAATTAATTGGGAAGGTAGGTACTACAAAAAAACCTAATGTACAATATGACGAAATAAATTTTGACAGCTAATCAATGTAACAAGATTCTACATGAATTGAAGTGATATTGAGCGCTGAGAATGTTTTCCATAATCTAATATTCATATTAGGAGCTTTTAATTATTCTTTATCAGTCAACAAGCCATCGCACACAATCAATCAAAATATTGTATAAATATTTAAAAAAACTACAATAGGGTATTTTCACAAACGAGGGATTGTGTTGAAAATCTATGGAATATTTTAAGATCATTTTTCTGACTTTAATCGTCCTACTAAAAATGAAAAAACCGACAAAACCAAAACGGCCCGTGGTTGGCAACGACGCAAAATACGCAAGTCAACAAACAACAAAGTACTACTGTCAGATTTTTTTCAAAACCGGCCAACGCTTATGACGTCACACGTTAAAAATATCGTTTTGGCGGTATTACAAAAAATGGGAAACTTACACTCGCTGTAAAAAATTAATTCGTCAACATAAAAATAAAATAAAAATGCCATAATTATCGTAATGTTTTTCTTAATTTTTTAAGCAATAAAGAAACGTGTAAATACCCTATTCAGTCTAAAATATACGGTTTAATTCATTTTTTTAAATCCACTGCGCTGTAACCCTACCATAAATGCATATTATTATGGCTTATATTTCTATAATAATTCCTAACTTATGTTCGTAACTAACATTAAAATAAACATCCCATTTCAGTCGGACCTCCGAGTTAGTCATAAAATATAAAGGTATTAATTATATAAGGTATTTGCAAATAATTTTTTTTATATTTATTTTTTTATTTTTTATATTTGTTTATTAAATTATAAGTTTACAAGTTATAACAGTCTTGATAACAATAAATTACAAAATAAGTTTTCACAGTTTTTTTTTTGATTTTTAATGTTCCTCTTCTATTAAAGCGGACGCTTGTGTTTAGAAGAGGAGTGAGTGTCAGAATGAAAAATATTTTGTACCTATAATTAAATATGATTTAAGGTATTAAAAATTTTGAATTAAAAAATAAGTAGATAAATAAACAGTTAGATATGTTAATTATGATGATAAATTCATCATTCATTTGTTTTTACATTGAATTGCTCTTTAATCGATTTTATTAGAAATTTATCGTCTACAATTTTTCTTATCTTTTCAGGTGAACTGTTGAAGTATTTTTTTCCTAGGTATATGTAATGATGTTGTGCAAATGAGGTGTTACATTTAAATATAAATTGAAAGCAAAATAAATATATTTGCTTTGATAATATTAGCACAACTTCATTATTTTCGACTTGTTTCCGATTTAGAGCTTAGCTCCTCCAAGGAATCTTTAATTTCGTAATTTATAAAATCGTTCGTAAATTTGGAAGACCGATAAAACTAAACTACATAAACGTTTTCTTCTTATTTTCCCATATTTATTGTAATTTTATTTCCGCCTGAGAGCAGTGCAACCAATTGCAAGACTTTAACACTTTAAACGGTGCGGCAGAACGACCATTCCAGATTTTCCTGACAGATCTTTCCCATTCCCAGCCAAGGTTTTAGAGTACGACAACGATATATTGTATTCCCTAGTAAAGCCTCTCTTTGTTCAACCGCTTTACTTGTTTGAAATATCTAAGCTTTCCTTTCATAATCTTATTTATTATGCTAACAAATCTAACATACGTAATTCTGTCATGTATGATTTAACGACATATTCCTACGTCAGAGGGCTCAGATTAAAATCTTAATTCTTTTGTTAAACTTAGTTTGTATATCTTAAAATAATATCATTTTGTAGATGAATGAAATTATGATGTATATATATATATATATATATATATATATATATATATCTACATTCATATATAATTTTTTTCATTAAGCACTAGAGACCAAAAAGGAAAATAAAGAGGTGAAGGTGATTAATAACGTCCTTGTACAAGCTGGTACATTGTTTATCTTTACGTGTTAACAATATATTCTGAGTCACACGACCGACTCTAATTGTCTAGGAATTGAATCGGAGCTTGACGACAATCGTTGACCGGGCTGTACTGCTGCAGTGTACCTGCACCCACTACTGGACATCTGTCGGAACTTGACATAAGCTCTAAACCTTACGGCGTCTATTAAAATCGACCAAGGACACTACAATAACATCAGTCTCTTTCAACTCACCGTTAAAACACCACTTTCAAATCATAATCTTTTGACTGCAAATATAATTAAAATTTTCTTTCTATGTTCACTGCAGTTGTTAATTAAAAGCACATACACAATATTGTTAGATAACTACTTCCCTCCTATGAAACATCGTGCTATATTTGTATAAATTTAATTTACTTCTGGTAAAGCGTGTAATATTTACAAAAGCACAGTGTAGCAGCATTTCCTTGCATAAATAAATAAACAGTTCACCGGATTAAATGTGTTTGCTGGTGTTGTAATTTTAGCTCTTTTTACTATTTGATACTGTAGGGCTTTGAGCGGGTTTATGTTTCATAATTGAACTTGGTTATTGGCTATACAGAGTGTTTCAGAACAAATCCGACAGACTTTGAAGCGATTCTCCGCACCGGAGATCGTTTTTGGACTTGTTAAAAGGACCATAAGGAATTGAAAGAGAAGAAATATACACCTGCATATCTTCTGGAATAAATTCTCCAAATAATCTCGTGAATTGCTGATTAAAGTCTGTTTTGTAGAAACGTCTTATTTCACCCTATATAGTATTATGGAACTTTGCATTGTTAACCTTTGTTATGGGAATGGAAGGTGGTGGTTTTTCGGAAGGTAATTTCAAGAATAAGACGTATTCGGTAATAAAGTAAAGCAGTTGTTAGGGTTGTATATTAAATTAATGTTTTGTAGGTTTCAAGATTGGTCTGGTACTTTAAAGCTACGAGGAAAGAAAATTGAATGACGTATTTGTTAAATTAGCTGCACAGACGCTGTGTGGAGGGTTATTTTGGGAAAGGAGGGAAAGGAATTTTTGGAAAGGAAAAAGGATGAAGGTTTAATGGCAATCTAAGGTTTGGTTGTCATTGTAGGCGATGTTTTGGCGATGACTGGTTTAAAATTAAATATTTTAAATATATGATTCGGGGACGTAGAAGTCGAATGGTTTTTATGTGAAAATGCGACTGGCGTCTTTTCCAGTTGGCTATTTCCACCTCATTATATTCCGTATTTTCTATCAATCTCACACCTCCATTGATGAATAAATATAAATTATTTCTGCGATTAATTCACATACTTTTTGTCCGCCAAGTTTTTGGTGCCATTTTTTTTTTTACTTTAGGTCCACACAGGAGGCCCTGAGGAAAATAATTTCCCTCAGGGCCTATGTCATCCTTGGGGATGCCGTGTGGAGGTTATTTTTAAGGAAAGGAAGGAGAGGAAGTTCTGGGATGGAAAAATATATGAGGGTTGGGTAGGAATCTGGGGTTCAGTGTGTCTAGATCATAGAGAGACAATGACCTAGACAATGAACCCCATGAACCCGGGCACCCCTGCTAAGTCACCAAACGTAACGAACCACTTGGGGTAACCTATGGCAGAGGTGTTGGTTATCCAATAAATGGTTCCCGGGGCGGCGGTACCCATTCCCGCCTCCCAAATTGAATTATAAAGTTTTACCAGAATATATTCTAGAATCAAGATAGCTGGCGTCTCGAATATTTTTTTTTTTTTTAAAGAAAGACAAACATTTCCGGGTTAAGAATAACCCAACAACATTTGAAAATCTCCTACTACCACCACACTAAGCGGAAGATATTGCTTGTGTTGTGATGGAGGACTTAGCCAGCTGAGGAATCGAACACGGAACGCCTGGGTGGGACCCAAACGCAATGCCCACTCAACCACTGACCGGTCAATTATATATATAAGATTTTATTTATTCACATCTTCTGTTGATTTTTACGTAAGTCATACGAATAAATATTTAATTTCATTATTAGAGACAACTTACGGAAGCTTATTAATCTAAATAGAATATTTAATCATCGAATAAGACAATAATATCATTTACTCGGAATGAAAATGGGAAACAGACGATTGGTAGAAATAAGGAATCCGGATGATTTTTTTGTTGTTGTCAGTACTAATTTGTGAAAATCCATTTTAATGTTTTTATTTCTTTTAACACATTAAATAACATTGTTATTATTTAATTTGTAAAAACCGTTTATTTATAAACGAGTACTGCTATGTAATTATTATTACGCGTGACAGCTGTTCCACCTTCTGAAGGCATTATCATTATCACTGTGGTTAAGCCCCTTATAGAAGATATATTTTTATAATTTCTATATTGGTACTTATAATGAAAATACATTTGTTTTATTATCTAAGCCCTTACTGATATCCGATTAAAATGTCGGAGATTATTCTAGATTTTAATTACTCTTCAAACTTTCCCAAATTATGCATTAATGAGTCTAGTTTTTTAACTGTTAATTCATGGTGGAATTCCATTGTATTAGATATGAAATTAAACAATTTTTTTCACTTTATTCCACTTGTATAAATTTTTTTGTATAAATTCCGTAGCATAAGAATTTCAACTACCAGTCTGAAAATGTCCGTAGTAGGACGAAACCGGTCCTGGTGTAAATAAACAAGTGAAATAAAGTGAAAAAAATTGTTTAATTTCATATCTAATAAATTATGCATTATTTAAATTTGACTAAAGGTGGTTAAATGAGTTATTTTCAAATGACACAGGGGTTTCTTTTTCCCAGTAATTTCTACGATTGCAATTATTTAAGCTTCCTAAAACAAATTTATCGGGAACACAAAAGAATATTTATCATAAGATTTTAAAATGTTCAATAAACTCCCTTTAATTGTTAAGGATGCAGTTTTTCGTGGATTGTGTTTTAATGTTGTGAACTCTAAATTTTTGTAAGTACGAATAATATAGTATTAAAAAGTAATATATGAGAGAAAATAAACAAGTAGACAATAGTAAAGTATTAGAAAATAATATATTAGATTCAAGATGTTAACATTTTATAAGTAAATAAAATATACAAAAGTTATTAGGTATTTTTATGGTACCTTATCCCTAGTTGCGCCTGATTCCATTTTATATAGTGTTTCTTTGTTTGAATTAAATTAAAACAAATAACTTTGTTTAAACCACTAATATAATCACAATTACCTACATGTTTCAAAACCGATGGTTTCTTCGTCAGGGTAGTAATGACATTAATAACAAAATAAACAAACAAGTATAGACTAAAAAGAACTATGGACAAAAATATTTTAGAGAGAGGTGATTAATTAATTAAAAATATCGTAAAAAACAATTATTTAAAATTAAATATAAAAATTATTTAAAAAATATGAAAAATTACATTATATAAATTATCAAAACATAATAAAGATGTTTAAACAACAAAAATAAATTATTTTAAATATAATTATTAATAAGAAAATAAATTTAAGAGATGGCTATTTTTAAAAAATATTTGGTTATTAATAATATTTAATTTACTATTAACACTTTTTCTAATTTCTAAAATTTCTAAGTTTGCTAATTGTAAATCTGTTGAGTTTGTGTGTAAAATTTTTAACCCTTTATTTATATCAAAAGAATGATTTGTTTCTAAAATGTGATTGGCAAATTCAGAATAATTATTATTATTCAAACACCTTAGATGTTCTTTAACTCTAATATTAAAATGTCTAGAAGTCTTTCCAATATAAAAAAAAGGTACAATCGTTACACATTAATTTATAAACTCCAGATTTGTTCAAATAATCACCCTTATCCTTGTTATTTAAAATATAATTTTTTAATTTGTTATTTGTGTAAAAGGCTGGGTTAATATTATCTGGCATGTTTTTAATTAATAAATTTGAAGTGTTATTATTTAAAAATAATATTTTTCTCCAATTATTATTATTGTCAATCACATGTGGATAAACATAAGAGTTAATAAACTTTTTCTTATATTTAAATAATTTTTATATTTAATTTTAAATAATTGTTTTTTACGATATTTTTAATTAATTAATCACCTCTCTCTAAAATATTTTTGTCCATAGTTCTTTTTAGTCTATACTTGTTTGTTTATTTTGTTATTAATGTCATTACTACCCTGACGAAGAAACCATCGGTTTTGAAACATGTAGGTAATTGTGATTATATTAGTGGTTTAAACAAAGTTATTTGTTTTAATTTAATTCAAAATGACGCCACAAAGTGATTTTGCGAAGTTTGAAGAAATTTCTTTGTTTGTTT
This sequence comes from Limnephilus auricula, assembly GCA_951813805.1. NCBI lineage: Eukaryota > Metazoa > Arthropoda > Insecta > Trichoptera > Limnephilidae > Limnephilus > Limnephilus auricula. The sequence continues at coordinate 27,113,933 of OX638406.1, read as the reverse complement.
CACATTTCCATTACGAGTCGCTGTATTATTTTTTTCAATGATTACATATTATTACGACGAGGCTTATAGGCTTCTACAGTTATCCATATTTTTTTTTAAAGCTTTTATTCCAGCAACATTGGGAGGATAGTGCAATCCCAGTCTGCCATATTACATAAACTCAAATATCAAAATAAAATTCAAATATCTAAATTTCTACCTATCAAAAAAACAATCACAAAAGTTCGACAAAGTAATTTAATTCGCCCATGCCAGATTTTGAATATGCAACCTTGACCAAAGATAAGAAGCTTATCAATCCATCGCGTATTTGGTCCCATTTTCCATTCCTTTTCTTTTTCATTTACCTTAGTCTCACTGACCAGTATCCAACCTTCAATAATCTAATATTCTTTAAATTTGCCTACCTGCAAATAGCTTCCATAAACCTGTTAGCGTCAAGTACTCATACGTCCCGATTTTGTCCAGGTATCGAAACATGGTTGTTAGGACTGAACCCCGAAATGCTGAATAGTCTCTTTGAATTGTGTTTTGGCATAAATAACAAAAGCAATCCAACCCTTCTCGCCGTCTTTCAGCCTTCCATCTTTCTTTCGGGTTTCTTTCAGACATTTTTTTAACCCTTTATGTTTCATTGCCTAGAAATAGTGGTTGTTGGTGAAACGTAGATTTCAACGAAGGCTGTCGCGCGACGTATCTACCCTCGCTGGTTCAAATAAAATATATTTTTATTCGTAGGCCAAGGCTTTATAGTAAAGATTTCCCTGAGGCTAATGGCATATGTATTGTCATGGTGATATGGAAACAGGGTTAACGCAAGATAGACTATAAAAAATAAGTAAAAATTTCTATTTTAAAACTACCTACGCAGCGTAAGAAATTGTGTAATAAATGCTCAATCTTTATTGTTTTTATGCGAAACAACTCGATGTCCTCTCTTACAGTTTCACTATCATTTGAAATAACGCATGATATGCATAGTTCAATAAGTGAATAGGCAGTGTTGAACCTTTATATGGCAACAAGACGATTAAAAAATTAATTCATAGTCGTAGTCTGCTTTTCAATGTATTTTAAAAAAAAATTATCTCACTGTAAATGTAAATATTTTGCGTAGTTGTCTCCTACGATGAAATTTCACTATTTTAGATTTTTTTTACTTTAACTCCATACAGGAGATCCTGAGGAAATAATTTCCTTCGGGGACTAATGTCGTCTTTAGAGATGAAAAGAAAGGAGTGAACACGGGTCTTAAAGAGGCCTGTGTTATGAGAAGGCGAAAACACAGAGGCCGGTAATAATGTTGAATATTAATTATAAGAGCATGCTGACGAAGGAACTTTTTTAAGTTTTTGAAAAATACCGAAGATATTATGCGTCAAAATGTTTTTTTTTTAAAGTGTGTGACATCACGGGATATTTGTGCGGTATTGCAGCACCGCTATTCGAATTATGAATAATTATCGCATACCACCAGTGTTCACTTTGAAAACTTATTCGTCATTTTTGAAGATATGGAAAAACTGATTTTCTTGTCGTTATTTGCTCTTTGAATATAAAAATAATATTCAATCTTTGAATATAAAAACACAAAAACAAAAAAAAGGAACAACCTTCATGCAAGTTAAGAGTTTACGGCATCCAGCTGTTATTTTCAACGGTTAGTTATTTACATGTTGATACAGCACTAGTATTGCATGTTACGCGGAATTACAATAATGTATCAATAGCTTTGTTCACGCCACACAATTCACACGAGCCGTTCCGAACTATCAAATAAATAAAAAGGGCTAAATAATATTTTTTTATTTATTAATAAGGTTTTAAAAATAATTCACCAAAGTGTGGTACCATTACCATTTATTATTTCGGCTACTGGCATTATACCCTCGCTCTCTCATTCAAAAATTTAGGCTTATTAGATTTGTCAAAGAATTTATACAAAAAATGCAAAAATCAGTCATTTTAAATACATGTAGGATTACGAAAGATTTTTTAAATATTGATATTGAGGGATCAGTAGGATTTATCGGTCCAGTTATGAGTTCTACCGAGCCGAACCCTCTGATTTGAAAATATCTATAGTCAGTGAATTATTTTCCCCTTTAGTGTCCGGTGGGTTGACGTATTGTTCTTGTATTATATAATATTTATTATTATTAAATAGAGTAATTACATAGCATGGATTGACTATTTGATGATGATCATTTGTGGGAAAGTGTGAGGAAGGGTTAAGTTTTTCCTGTGGGAAAGATCAACTCGGACATAAAAGTCAGAAAAAAAATACAGGAGTAGTGCAATGCAATACATCACATTTTTCGAAATTAAAAAAAAAAGAAATTAGGCAGATAATACGCAAAAGTAAATAACATACAAAAAAAAATATATATATATATATTAAACATAAGAATTAATGCAAGCAGCCGTTTATGGAGGATGTTTAACGGTCTCCAGTCTCCATAGTGCAATCAAGGGAGACGGCGGAGAATCCAGAATTCAAAAAATATCCCCTGAAAGTGTGCACTCATCCTTTCAGGAACATTTCTGTAGCGCTGCAATATATTGGTAGGCGGAACAGTTAGCCATAAGCATTATTGTAGACGACTTTTAGCGTATGCCATCGGGATGCACTGTAATCTACCCACAGCTCTGACATGAACAGCGACGTGCAGAACGTGCTGAACAGCATTACTAATAATAAAATGGTGCTACAAAGTGAATTTGCAAAATTTGAAGAGGTATTATTTTTATGTTTGGACAGCATACCTTTTAATAAATACAGTATGTGAAATCAATTGTGATTTGACATTATCACTGTTTCCGAGCCTTCTCATCGATGTTCTGGAATTCAATAACTTTCTTGCTAGTCGGGAACGACTCAAACGCGTTGTTTAGGACGTCTGGACGAAGCTAAAGCTATGGGCTAACCTTCTCTCTGCAATAATATTACCCTTAATTTATTACAGCTTTGATGCATCACTACCCCTAACTATCCTAACTAGTCCCGGGAGACTGTAATATGGCAGTGGGTTAGTTATTAGTTATTGAATCATTTTGCGGTTTATGATGGAAATTATTATTAATAATGTATAACTAACTAGATTTAATCTCTGGTTACAGAGCAAAGTGCTTAATATGGGAATATTATTAAACAACATAATTTCCTTTGTGAGTACGTGCGTCTGTAAGTGATGGACGTGGTGATAAAATTATTATCAAATTTAAACATTATATTTTCAAATCCGCACAAGCAATAATCATGAAGACCTATAATGTATTTTAAGCGGCTTACTTTTGCAAATCATTTTAAAAGTAAATCTAGATAATTCAAGTTATACAAAAATGTACTGAAAACTTAAATTTAAAAAGTAATAAATAAAATGTTGTTAAATATTAAAACTAAGTAATAAAAACAACAAATGTAATTAAAAAAAAAAATCTTTAACTAAATTGAAAACGCACGCAAACGCATAGATTTTTGTAGGAGTAAATCTTTAAATTAAAAAATATAGATACAAAATTAACAAAATGAAATGTTTCATAATACTAAATCGATAACAGAAATTTGAAATCCTATTTTTATTTTTTTTTTGTGAATATCCACAAGAGTCCCAACTGCTCCCGTCTGGAGCCAGTGAGACTATGGCATCCCCAATTGGGGTATGTTGTGAGGTTGAAGGTAAGTGGGGAAGGGAAGGAGATGGGAAAGAGGATGGTGGTGAAGTACCTGGATATTCAGATCTACTCACTAAACACGGCTAAAGCCATTTCAAGCAACGTTTCAATTCTGAATGGTGGTCTTACACCAGGACGTTACTCTGGAACGTGCCGCAAATATAGAATATATTATTTTTAATTAATTAATTGTGAAATATCACAAATTAATCAAATAAAATTTATTTGCGCATGCCGGTTTGAACCCGCGACCTTCCGAATGGGAGTCTAGAGCGTTACCACTGGACCAAGCCGGCTGACATGTATATTAATTGTTAGGACTAAATATATATTAATTGTTCAGGAGAGCGAAAATAAGTTTTTTTTTTAAATCGTATCTGCTGCTTTTGTGGTCCTAATTGTGATTTATTTTATAAAACAACACTGAATAGATATGTCACATCTTTTGCAAGTTTCTTTAAAAACAGTATAGACATACTTAACTCATTTTTGGATCATTAATCGTCCTTTACAGCATTTCAAATTTCCGCTTTCGATATTATTCTGATACAAATTATAGGAATTCATATTTTGTACAAAAATATTTTTCCCGTATTTTTTTAAAAGTGTACGATATTCACTTTTGCAATCCATTTTACACTTTTTAAGTTTTATATGATAAAATGCAATGATATTCCGATGAATCTGTGGTTGAGCGCTTGAAAGTTATTTTAGATATAAAATTGTTGTTAAAAAAATCTTTCTGAAGCGTTTTTGACTGTTTTTTTTTTAAATACCGAAATAACTCGTGAAAAGGGGTTAACGTAAAATAACTACAATAATTATTTTTCATAGAAACCAATTGGGAACAATTAAAATTGGTTTAGGAATATAGTACTTCAAAGTTGAACTTTCTTTGAAATTTTTATTAAGATAATATTACGAGCGGTTGACCAGCAGTTGAGAATAATAGTTTAAAAATGCTTTTAACTGTACAGGGAGGTTACAATGAGAAAGATCAATTATTCCCCGTATCAAATATTTTAAATTAAAAATTTAACATCGATTTATTTCATTCAAAACTTGCTTTAATATATACGTATGTTCAAGTGAGCAATAAAAATGCTCAAAACGCACGATTAAGTATTTTTTGATCATAAGTATTTATGATTTTTCAATAAATCTAAACAAAATAAGTGTGTAAAAAAAATTGAAATATTTTAATATGTAAGACCTTAAATAAATAGAAACACTGTGGTATTTTTGTCACAAAACACGTTCTTGGAGTTATTTTTTAATGATTTGAATTTAACTAAAATTAAAAATTTTAAAATTGTGTTGACGAGATTATGTATTGATTTATTTGGTTGTATTATTATACGATTTGAAATTTGTGTTGTTTAATAGAATCTAACGTTTAAGAATTGAACAAATCTGACAACGACCAACGGTATAACCTTAGAATCTTAAAAATACACATTGTTTAAAAAAAAATTAAAACTGCTTGTTTTAGATAAAATAATAATCTTTCAAAATCTTTCTGCTTGGACGGTCAAAAATATATTTAAAAAATTGCCGTATAATATTGTGCCTTATTTCCACCTTCCAATTCCTCACCTCCGTCTCTTCCCATTTCTATCAGCCTTACAACATTTCCCGATTAGGAATGCAATAGTCCTTCTGGATTCTGGCAATTGGGACTCTTGTATGGTATGCAAGTTAGTTTTTTTTTTTAAATTATATATTTCACTGGCGTAGCATTTTTCCTTGAGCTGGTAATTTTGAAACTCTCTACTTTAGAAGTGTAAATAAAAGAACTTACGCATGTTTTTAAATATTATCACCCCTAACAGATTCTTTTTAAATAGGGGTAAAGTTGGGTAGGACGAGACGGGGTAATGGATAACCCTTTACAGTTTCGGGATTTACGAACTATAAATGAAGATTTTTATACCTTATTCATAGAAAAAATGCTTCATTTAGAATGGCGCATTGGAAAGAAATTGAGAAATTTTTAAGGGCAGAAAGATATTTATTTTTCATTACGAAATTTCACACTATCTTTTCTTTAGATATAATTAATACATTTTTTAATATTGACTAATTGTAAGTTATATTTATTAACATTAATGGTATATTTAATCATTGACGAAGATATATCAATAACTTTTCTCAATGAAAATTTGAAACAGACAGATGAAGAAAATAAAAAGATCGGTAGCAACTGGGACCCGAACCCAGATCCTCAGATCTTACCAGGACTGGCACAGAGGTGACAATATCAATTCATAGAGGCCCCAGTCCCAGTAAGATGAGAAGATTGGGTTCGAGTCCCAATTACAACCGAATTTTTTATTTATTTTTGTGTCTGTTTCATATTTGGGAGGCGGTTATGGTATTCATAACCGCCGCCCAGGAAACATTTATTGGACGATCAACACCTCTACCACAGTGGTCACCCCAAGTGGTTCGCTACATTTGGAGATTTAGCAGAGGTTCCCGGGTTCATTGGTTAGGTTTGTCCGGGACTTGGGGGCGGATGCGTCTGCCGACCATCTGCGTGGTAGGCCGGATCGGGAGAGTCTGGTTGAGGGAGACCTTTTTATTTCTCCAGCCGGACCCTCTCGAACCATCGCCTTGCACCGCATTGGGAGGGATGGCTTCACAAGTCCATCACTCCTGGACATATTTATCCCCAGATTCCTACCCACTCCTCAAACCTTTTTCCTTCCCAGGACTTCCTCTCTTTCCTTTCCCTTAAAAAAACCTCCACACAGCATCTTCAAAGATGACATAGGCCATGAGGGAATTTTGCCCTCAAGGCCTCCTGTGTGGAGCTAATTAAAAAAAAATATATATATATATACATATTTTCATCGATAGATTTTAATTCCTATCCCAACCCTTGCTGTTATACGAGGAGAGTGGGCATAGGCTCATTCGAAAGGGCGGGGCGTAATTTTGTAGCACCGTTTGTTTTAGTTAGCATGATGGAGTGGACGAAGGCGGAGCGCGCGTTCGCTGTCGAGGCATACTTTTTTAACGGTTGCACAATCATCGCCACACAACGTGCATTCCATACCCAATTCAATATTGTGCCCCATGGTCGTGTTTCTGGCCGACAGTCGATTGTTCGACAACCCAACATCAGCTGCATGTTTTCATGGCAAAAAAAGTTTTCAACATCACAGGAAGTTATGCAGCATGGGAGTGACGCAAAAATGTAAACCTATAACAAAAACTAAAAGATATCCAAAATAAAACGAATACTTCAGAAATATAAAGTAATCTTCTCTTTGTTGGTAAATGATTAATTTTCTAGTGTATTAACAAGTCCAATGTTGCAATCGTTACTCGGCGATAGGGCGCGGGCGTGACGGTGAGCGAGTACTCGTGGTTTAAACCTTTAAAAATTTCCTCGGCGACAAAACGGATAAAGTGATGAAATAATAACCCACCAAAGTAAACATACCATCATCAATCTTTTCTCACCGAGAAAGCGTCTTGAGAAAAACAGGGCAGGAATGGAAACAATATTTATTTACCGTTTTTTTCTAAATGTCGCTAAACGGTTTTTTAATTATTACACTTTCATTTAAATAACAAATTTAGCTAATCGCTGGTTCATTGATCAGAACCTTCCCCTAAAACAAAATCCTTAAAAGAACTTTGTTACTGATGGTGGTGGTCTCCGTAGTCGAGGGGTAACGCTTTCGATTTGCAGTCCGAAGATAAAATCCCGGCTTGGGCCAATACATTGTATTTGATTAATTTGTGTTATTTCACAATTAATAAATTAAAAATAATATATAACTTATTTGTGGCACGTTCCAGAGTGGAAGATATTCACAGTATCGAACTAGTGTACAACCACCATTCAGATATGAAACTTTGTTTGAAATGGCTTTAGCCGTGTTTAGTGACTAGATCTGAATAGCCAGGTACTTCCCCACCTTCCTCTTCCCATCTCCATCCCATCCCCACTACCATCAGCCTCAAAACGTACCCCAATTGGGGTTGCCATAGTCTCACTGGCTCCAGACGGGAGCAGTTGAGACTCTTGTGCGGGATTCATATAAAAAAAAATAATTCGCTGATTGATTATTGATTATTATTTTATCAAAATTAATTGCTTCAACTTGGCTTTGGAAAAACAGAATGGTGAAGTTCCTGATGCTAGACAACCATATGAATATTAGGAAACAGAAGAAGATATGTAAATAATGAAAATAAACGAAAAACAATTAGAAAAAAGTAGAAAAAAAGACCACAGAAGAAGAATAAAAAGAAAAAAAAAATAAACAGAAAACCATATAGATATCTACCTAATGCCGGCTCACTTTTCTAGGGTCGTTTGTACATTGCTTAGCCAAGTTGGAAACACCGCGATACAAGGATATGATTTTTCGAGAAAATGTTGTCATTATTCACTGCGTACCGTCAAGATGTTGAATTTGAATTTTATTCCCTATTTCTTTCTCGTTCAACAACACGAAAATAATAATACAATTTAATATAAAAGCCTTTAGATGAAAACTTTCTAATTAAAATATTATAATGCGCCAGTTCCTGCGATGAATACCTGTTTTAATAAACAATGTCAAAAGATAAAAAATAAAATAAAAATAAAAAATAAATAAATAAAAAAAAATTACGTCAGCGAAATGATGCTTCGATCTTTTTTTGATATCATTCTACAATGCTCTCGCTGCTTTCGCCAATGAAAACTTTGCCAAATCCCTTCAGTTATAGTACACAAAAGTTACAATGCATCGATGTGCGGTGAATTTCTTTCTTATTTTACCTATATTTTGTGTTTTTTTTTTAGTTTTTGTCAATAATTTGTAAATGCTTTTGTTTTTCATTTTTCCGGTTTTTTTACCGTATTTGCGGGTTGTTATGGGGTCTTGCACTTCGTTTCGGAGAACGTTACAATATCCGTCATCAGAGCAGATGTGTAGATTGTGGTGAAGTGTGTGTTTATTGATGTAGGAGTAATTGCGCATTGGGCGCCTTAAAACTTTAGGGCCAGTACCTAATTAATTTAAAAAACAAAATATTTAGATTAGTGTGGTTTTTGGCGATTAATTTTGATATAGATGCTTCGAATACCAAAAAGTACTGAGCTTATCCCCGTCGCCTCTATCAGTATTGATGGGTGTTTTTTTCATGTTATAACCACACGAACTCTCTTTTACTACATTATTTACGTCCCACCTTTGAATTTGGCAACCACCTCTGATCTGGAGCCCAAAATACTTGGAAAAAACCTACATATCCTTAACAAGTGGGTTGCAAACTTTAGAGCACTGGTGTAAGGTAGGTATACTATCCTTGTTCTTCTGGTATTAGAATGGAAAATGCTCCGAGGAACAAGGTCATTCATCTTTTTGGCACTGATGCATAGTCGGAAAATACACTAAACGCGCGCCCAACATATGTAAACGGTTGACGGTAAAACGGTAATACAAGAACGGGTCGCTTCTACCACTTAAGTTCATTAACTCGGCTGAGGAACGATTTTGTGGCCTTTGAATTTCCTCCCTCCTACAAGACCCATCTTTACTCCTTCTTCTCCTTAAAAACACCCTCCACACAGCATCTTCAAAGATGATTTAGGCCCTGAGGGAAATTGTTCACAGACATATAACTACACATTTGTTAATGTCATTCATTTTGTTTTGCTAATCCTCGAGTATCGTGAATTACAAACTGAGAACCTTTGGCCTAAAGTCTAAGTAATATAGATACGTTGACACGTAAAATTTTGTTGGAAATCAAACATTCGTTAATGTCAAGACGACATGTGGCAAATCTAGAATTAAACCCCTGTCATGTTATTGTAACACATCACATGCTCCACGGAAGTCCCACATCCCACCACGGAAGGGGTTGCAAGGGATAGGTTTAGAATATTGATTGAGTAGAATCAACAGAACAAAAATAAATACACCTTAGAGCGTCAAACACATAAAATCAACTCTCCTAAAAGAGACGAGTTAGGAAACTGTCTTTAGACCAAGGTTTCAAAATATACCTTAACCCTCCCGCACAGGAGGGGGGTAATAAACACACTCCAAATGAAAGTTTTGTGTGATATCTTTGTTGTTTTTTTGGTTTTTACATTATATTGTACTCTATAACTTAGGTAATCCACGGAAAAATTTCGGTAATCGATCTGTATTCATAATAATAATAATTCTTTTTTTTAAAAAGAATATATGTCTTTTTAACTTTTGAAGGTTATTCCCATCAATGTAATATATCATTAAGTAGAAGATAACAAAAATAATCTAATTTTTTAAATATGAAAATGAACAAGACAAACAAAAATAATAAAAGATAATGGTCGCAACTGGGACACGATCCCAGAACCTTACGTCTTACCGGGACATACACCTCTACCATTGGGTCACTGCGATCTATGATGAGACTGTCGTAATTGTCAACTTCATATTTCAAATTTCAGTATTAACAATATTATCTTAATAATAAACTAACTTAATGAAAATCATAAAACTGTACGAATACAATATATGCTTATTAATCTACAAAATTCAAAATGGCTTTATACACACAAATACTACATTTATGAAAACCTCACAAGTACATGAACACTATACAAGACAACGTAATAAATTATACACAAATTCAATAAAGACAGACTGTGGCCAAAGAAACATGGGCTATGAGGGTAAAATGAAAATAAAATGAATATATTTAAAAAAAAATGTTTGCTCTCAAGATTAAGGGGCAAAACCAAAATGTTCATCCTTAAAAAATGTGTTACTTTGTGTTAGGTAGTATTAATATTATTTATATCAATGTATACTTAAGTTAACAAATCGAAATATGTATATTTCAAACGACTAATTTCCCAGTTGCGACGATTATCTTTTATTATTTTTCTGTGTCTTGTTCTCCAATGATATAATATTAAATATTTATTCCAGAATGTATGCAGGGGTAGTGTAATGCAATACATTCCATAATAAAAATAACAAAAGAAAATACACAAATAATAAGATTAGGTAAAAAGTAAATAACAATACATAAATGAAAAAATAAAAAAAATAAAAAAACGAACAAGCATAAAAAATACGAAATATGAAACGGAAAAAAAAAATTAACACTAAAAATGAATGGAAACAGACGTTTATGAAGGATATTTCGTATTAAAATATTTATATTTCACATAAATATTTTTTTACATTTTAAATGATCTATCACTACCAACTTAATTATTCTTCCCTCCATTTATTGACATTTAACATAGTTACTTACATAAAATTTTTATGTGAATATTTCACAAGAATCCTACTGCTCCCGTCTGAAGTTAGTGAGATTATGGTATCCTCAAGTTGGATATGTTGTAAGGCTGAAGGTAAGCGGGGAAAAGAAGGAGATGGGAAAGGGTAAGGTGAAGAAATATCTGGTTATTCATATCTGAACACCAAAGACAGCTTAAACCAATGATTGGTATTTACATGTAAAAATAAATAATTAGTCTTCTAGGCTTAAAATTTCTCATATTTTCGACGAGATTCAATAATCTATTTATCTTCAGTAACCTACGTCTATTTCTGGCCCGATGGCTCTAGACAGTCTTTACAACTTGACCTAGAATGACCACCTGGACGTTCTCCAATGAACCTATTACAAACAATATATAATATCATTACCATAACAAAATTTCCCGCATACAACGAAGAACCTTTTAACCTGACTGCACACCTCCGCCCTGTTTATTAACTCACTTTGTCTATGGTAGTTACGGTACGAAACGCGGAACTCGGGCAGTTATATTACATTGTTCCGTATCACAATCCTCGTGCTCTATGCTTCGAAATGTTTGCGAATTTAGCCGAAGTTCCGTGAGCCGTGTAATTGACGTGTTCCTAGTTGGACAATACACTCCTGACCCCTTCAATGTTTTATGTTTGGTTCAGGGGTGGATCTACAACAAAGCTACACGGAGACAAACACACATAAACAAAGGATAGACAAAGAAGCAGAAATCGATACAGAATTATGATGCAGAGATGTTAATTTAGTATATTCAAGTACATACATTCTATCTAACCGTCAAATTCAACAATATCTTTGAATCTACATTTCAAACTTTACGACAAAGGCGGGCATTAGCTAATTTAACATTCATTCAAAGAATTTAAAATAATTATAATAATAATTATTATTATTAGATGGAAAGATATGGAGTTCGAAATGAAACATAAATGGAAGGAAGAAATAAAGGAAGTGAGAAACGAAGAAAAAAGTTGTTAAAGAGACATTAGATAGAGGGAAAGAAAATACAGAAAAAAAAAGAAAAAAATTATTATTATGTCGACTACCGAACTTCCATCCTTATTTAATTTCAATACACCTTTAAGACTTACACGAAATTCAGCACCATTCCACACCCCTAATTACAAAACAAATGCAACAACTAATTTCGCCAATTAACCGTGCTCTTCATAATACATTCAATAATATTTGCCTTAACTCTATCATCGATATTTTCTCGGATTCACTGCGCAAATTCAAAAGGAGCGTCATGTCAATGAGATAAACTGTTTAATATACGTACATATCGCATCACAGATCACCACTTGTCACACTTACAAACATATTCGTACATACACACACATACCTACACTACGCACATCACCCGGTTATTACTAATTATTATACATTCAACAAATGAGACATTATTTATTTATTTATTTACACATATACGGCACAACATGTGCCATTAACATAATTGACATAACATATAAATAGTACAACAACATGAAGAATAACTAAAAGTATAAATGTAAGTTAAATATAAGGAAAAAAAATAAAATTTAAAAGTAAGTAGTAAGGTAATAAGTAGTAGGAAAAGGGTAAAATATAAATGTAAAGTGAAAAATATGGTACAAAGTATAAGTATAAAGTACAAGCTTTAAATTATTAAGCAAAGATAAAAAAGTTAAAAGTTAAAAGTGAGAATAAAATAATAATAATAAAAAAGTTAAATGTAGAAATATAAGATGTCTTTAAAAAGAACAAAGATTTAAATATAAAATATAAAAAGTAAGAAGTCCTCCATTTAAATCGTAGAAGATAAAAGAAACATACATATCATAGATACCCACCATGAAATTACTGTTTTCTTTTGAAGAGTTTTACTTTACATATACATTAGTTACTTTAAAAAATATTATTTCTGCTACAGGTTTCGACACATCAGTGTCATTCATTAGCTAGCTTATAACAAACTAAAAATTTATACGAGTACAGAAATGATTAGATGTTATTAGGCGGGGGTAGCGGAAGGGGTGATTTTAGGGGAGGGAGAGAACAGTGGGAGGAGTCAAGATGACATGGGAACATAGGAAAAAGTGGTGATTTACAGACTGTTATTATTTTGTCAACTGAATTAATTTTTGATTTAATTTGATTGTGAAATTACTACTTAACCCATATATGTCAAACGCCCCATTTTTAAAACGGTTAGTAATTTCCGATTTAAAAAAATATCACGTGCTTTTGTTTTTTTTATGACTAATAATTTATTTATTATGATTCATTGCAACACTAATAGATACTTTTTACGCGCGAGAGGCCATTTGGTTTTTCATTATTCACGTCAAAAGTGACCCTATGACCCTTGTAGCAATGTCGCGGAGAAAAAAGTAAGTAAATATAATTTATTTCCATAGTTTTGCTGCAAATTCGACATTATATCATTGTATAATATGTATACTATAAAATAATAACATAAATAGTTTGATTAGGCTATATTCCGATATCAATCTAGACAGTTTTGTTGTGCGCCCCATTTTAGGGGCGGTGAGCGCGGCAGTGTACACATTTTAGAAGTGTTTCTTTCGATATAAACTTTCGATATTCCACAGTTATACATAAAGATTATCAAATATTGTTAAAAATAATATCATAACATCATACTATAATTGTCCCTAAGTTGTTTTTTCAGCTTGTCCCACTAATCCCGACAACACTAATCCAGAGTTAGGCGTTGGAGGTTCTGTGGTAACTAACCTTATTGCAAAGTTACCGGCAGGACAAAAAGTCCATGTTCATATGGACAATTTTTTTGTCTCTCCGACTGCTTACCCACCTAAAAGAAGCAAGGTATTCGTATGAATCGTGTTGAAAAGGCGCCTTTGAAAGATACTGCACAAATGAAAAAACAAGCGCGTGGCAGTTACTATCAAACTGACTGATCAAATATCAGGTGTCCTCCTTGATCCAATACAACGACAACAATGTGGTAACTGTAGCATCCACCTGCGAAGGAGTCAGCCCGTTGGGCTCGGCTCAGCGATGGTCTAGCAGGGAAAAGAGAAGAGTTGCAATCCAACAGCCGTCGTGCTTTCTACAATATAACAAGTATATGGGCGGAGTGGATCGACTTGACCAAAATATCGGTTGCTATAGGATAAGTATCAATCGCAAAAAATGGTACTTGCAACTTTTGATGTGGCCTTTGAATGCATCCATGAACAATGCATACCAGCTCTACAAATTGTCTCCAGCCGGTCAAGCAAAAGAATATTTAGATTACCTGGCATTTAGACGAGAAGTTACCCGAACTTACCTTGGTCGATATTCATCAGCACATTCTATCGGTAGACCACTGAAGCAAACGACAAAAAGACGAAGAGTCCCAGATGGAGTCAGGCTGGATGGTGTAGGGCATTTGATAGTATCAAGTCTTACACAAATTCGTTGTGCTGAGTGCCACAAAAATACGACTAAGAAGTGCATGAAGTGTGATGTTGGTTGACACACAAACTGTTTTGTCAATTTTCATACTTAGAGTTTATATAATGTTGTGCTTAGTTGTAAGATTTTGTCATTATTATACATTTTGATACATTCATTTTATACTATAATCCCATTTTTAGTCTCAACTTCCGAACATTTTTTATGCTCGGTAATGCGCCCAGCGCCCCATTTTTGGGGCGGTCGATTTCTCTATAAAAAAATTAAATTATAAAAAAAAAATTTATACCACATCATTAGTAAAGTCTAATCGAATACTAAAATGGACATATAATAAGAAAAATTCAAAAAAAAAAAGTTGAGCACATACGGGTTAATATCTGTAACATTGTTTTAATAACTGTAACCAATTGTACTGTTTTTTTCTATGATATAAAATAAAATAAAATGACAAAGTACTGAAACTGATATAAAATACTGATCTAAAACTAAACATTATGGAAGATCTACATTCAGATGAACGAAGTATATATGAAGAATGACATAATGATGAATGAAAGTAATTCCAAAGTCATGGTGTTTGAAAGAAAGAGAGTACGAAAACAGTATGCCCAATAGGAAGGATGAAAATATTGAAGACTGATTGCTGTTGAAAGGAGATCCCTGAGACATATGTATGTTAAAACCATGTAAGTTGTGTGAGTAATGTGGAGTTCCTCAAAGAATGCAAGGTGGATGTAAGCGTAATGAGTAGAATTAAAAAAGGGACCCTCAGATGGTTTGGGCATGTAGAACGAATGAACGAAGAAAGGAGCGTAAGGATATTATGACGCAAGTGTGAATGGTATAAAAAAAGGGGACGCCCGAGGAAGACATGGCACGATCAAGTGAATCAGATACTTGAGTCGGGCCATGTCAAAAATCAGAAAAATAGAAGAGTATGTATGAGAAGATGTATGCATGTAAATGAGACAAATAGTGTGTGCCAAGACCGAGCGTTTGGCGGTTTGATCCCTTTGCCTTCCCCAGCCGCAAAACAGCGTGATGGTTAGTTAGTATTTTTTTCTTTATTTAAAAAGAAAGACAAACATTCCCGGGTTACCAATAACCCAACAACATTTGAAAATCTCTTACTACCACCACACTAAGCGGAAGATGTTGTGGGACCCAAACGCGATGCCCACTCAACCACTGACCGGTCACGTTATCGACTTATATTATATTATTAGTCGACCACCACAGTTATCATTTTTGTACGCATGCTTTTAAACGGCATACGATTTTCTTCGATAAATGAAAAACATAAAAAAAATGTTTTAGGGGGTCTTGCAACTAAACGCTTCTATCATTCCTATCAAACTCCTTAACGATAATTTGTTGACTATAATAATAGTGGATCATTTCTACAGGCTGCTCTACTGTGAAGGTGTTTTCGTGGGAAAATCACCCCAAGGCGCAAGGGTGCAAACTTTGTCCTCAATAGACAAAGGATAAACATTTCATCGGTTTCCTATAACTAACAATGATGTGTTACTGCAGGTGCTGTGCGGCTTGAACAAATCATTATAGAGGATTAAGCTCACCTTCAATTTCCTATTCGATTTAATCGAATATAATTTTATCGAAGACATTATTTGTAGTTTATGTTTCTATGAATATTGGATATATTGCTGGCTATCAATAAATAATATTCTCGAGTCACTCGAGTTCTAGAGGCAGGATTGGGTAGCGCAGCCTCGGGAACCAGTTATTGGATAACCAACACCACTGCCGTAGGTCACCCCAAGTGGTTCGCTACGTTTGATGACTTACCGGGTTTATGTGGTGAGATTTGTTTAGGTCTTGGCTGCGGATGCGTTTGCCCACAGACTATTTGGCGGACTGGATCGGGGAAGCCGGTTGAGGGAGACCCCATAATCTCTCCAGCCGGACCAATAATTTTTTTTTTTTACATTAGGTCCACACAGGAGGCCCTGAGGAAAACAATTTCCCTCACGGCCTATGTCATCTTTGGGGATGCTGTGTGGAGGGTATTTTTAAGGAGAGGAAGTTCTGGGAAGAAAAAAGGTATGAGGGTTGGGTAGGAATCTGGGGTTCAGTGTGTCTAGATCATCCGCCGCCAAGACCTAGACAAAGGACCCCGTGAACCCGGGCACCCCTGCTAAGTCACCAAACGTAGTGAACCACTTGGGGTGACCTATGGCAGAGGTGTTGCTTATCCAATAAATGGTTCCCGAGGCGACGGTACCCATTCCCGCCTCCCAAATTTACCAATGAGAGGGGGCGGATTCATACGTCCGTCACTCCTGAACTTACCATACCCACCCCTAATTCCCAATTTCCTTTCCAGAACTTCCTCTCCTTCCTTTCCTTCCACACAGCATTCTGTAAGTGGCCTAAGCTGACACAAACCATGATGGAAAATATTCTTCTCACGGCCTCTCTTATAAATGTCTCTCTTGTAAATTTTAAAACACGTTTATTAGTAAAACCCTAGGTATAAATGGATGAGGGGTAAGGCTTTCGACTCGAAAATCGGAGGTAGCAGTTTCAAACCAGGGGCGTGAGCACTGAGCAAGTGAATTTTATTTAATGAGTTTGTGTTATGTCACAATTTATTCTTTTAAATAATATGTAGTATATTTGCGGCAAGTTCCAGAGTGGAAGATACTCTCAGTATTGCCCTGGCGTAAAGCCTCGATTACATTGAGCGAGTTTACAAGCTACTAACTATCTGCTAGTTAACTCACTCAGTATACATTCTGGCAGTTAGCTGTAAATATGATTACACTGAACGAGTTAACTAGCAGATAGTGAATAAGCCAGCTAGTAGCTTGTAAACTTGCACAATGTAATCGATACTTTAGACCACCATTCAGAATTGAAACGTTGCTCGAAATAGCTTTACCCGTGCTTGGTGACCAGATATGAATAGCCAGGTACTCCCTCCACCTTCCTCTTCTTCGTATCCATCCGTCAGCCTCACAACTTACCTCAATCGGGGATGCCATAGTCTCACTGGCTCCAGACGACAGCTGCTGGGAATCTTGTGCGGTACTCATGTAAAACAAGAAAACTCAGGTAAAGGGATACGCATGCAACTAATATTCAATATAATATAATCAAAACTATTCACTTCACAACGTAATCGTTTTTCCAAATTACGAGTAAACTTTAACGCATTGAATTAGAGTTAATCATATTACTGGATTTATTAATTTAATCAAACAATATTTAATGTTATTAAATGCATCCCACGTTCTGACAACCACATTTTCAATTTGTTGTTTTTGTTAATTTGTTGTTGAAGTATACATATCGAAATCAGAGCTTTAAAATCGGAATAATTGAATAATATATCTATGTATATATCAAAATTTGATTAATAATAATTTATGATCAACCATCGCATATTTAGCATCGCTCTTCTATGAATCCAACGTTTTTGGTTCAAGATTATCAAATGTGTCATGTATAACAAAATTAAAAGCCCCCGTGGTCGAGAGATTAATCTCTCGACTAGCAGTCCGAAGGTCGCCGTCGAAGGTCCAGAGTGGAATATATTCTCAGTATTGTCCAGGTGTTAAACCAACATTCACAATTGAAACATTGCTTGAAATGGCTTTTAGCTTTGTTTGGTGACCAGATTTAAATAGCCAGGTACTGCCTTATCTTCCTCCTCACAATCTTCTACCCCTTCACAACATATACCAATTGAGGATGCTGTAGTACCTAAAGCTCAATAAAACATTAACAACTCGGTACGGTACTCACAATAAAAACATTAAAAAAGATCTCTTACAAAACAAATTATATTTGTTATAAAATATCCATGAATAAATAAATAAATATCACAAACCGCAAAAGAATTTCAAACTATATCTTTATGATAAGCTCCCGCTTTGCATTGCAAACACTTCAACAGAATTCCGATGGCTATTCCATTGGCATTATTCTCTCTTCTCTTTCAGTAGGTAACTCGCTTTCGCCTACTAGCATATTGTGAAAGTTTGACCCAACAACAAACTATAACTGTGCTTTCGGATCCTGAGCTATCCGCCTGGCTGAGCTTTCTACTGTTATTGCCCTACCGAGCGGCCTGACGATCCGCGATTTGAATAAAATGCTCTAAATGCATTTCACATTGGCCATTGCACATTGCACATTGGACGTTTCACAGTGGACATATCGCATTGGACAATAACCCCCTGGGTGAATACATAATAAAAAGAATTTAAAACTTCAAGGCAACGGTCCGATTTTTATTTTTAAAGTAAAATGAGAACCATCTAAGAAAATTTTGACTAATACCAATGTTTAGTGTTGAAATAACTTTGGGACAATAATCCATTTTAACCATGTTCCTTACAAATATTCCTTCCTTCTGATTCCCCTCCTTTCACATCAAGGCCCTCACCTAAGAAGCAAAAGAAGATGAATAAAAAACGCTTAAAAAAATAACACATTTGCACCTCGTTGTTTTAAATAAAAACATTAAATTGTTATATTTGAAAATTCTGTCGTGCTGGTACAAGCATTTCGCAAATCTCGCAAATAACAATCATATAAAAAAATTATGATTTTCGTGAAGACTATCGGGTAACATTGGAAAGTGACCGTGAATAAAGAGCTGGGAGCTGTCACCTCATCATCAAGGTAAGGGTCATTCCTGTCTTTTCCTTTCCCTTGTCGATATAAAAACACAATCTTGGACATTCGCAATTCGCTTCACATAATTTAGTTTTACAGTCCACACGGTGTCATTGGACTTTTTAACAACCAATATTGAGAGCTTTTTGACTTTGTATCAAATCTCGCAAATATAATGAACTTCTTTTCCACTATCCAAAGAGTCGAGAATTAAATCGATGAACTGACAACTGACCTATGTTCGATTAAAAAAAATCTTCCTGGATTGAACGAAAGAACCAAGTCGTTGACGATTAATAATTGTATTGGATACGATGCGTAGATGCTGAACCACCGTGTGATCGGGGCCACGCGCAACAATTGAAGCCCAAGGCACTGCTGATCGCAACCACAAGTATCTCAAAAATTAATTTGAATTAAGATGTGAAACTATTTTTTTGCCATTTCTTTCTGCTTATTGCTAGGAACTTTATTTCTTTCTAATTGCATTACTTTTCTCTTCTATTGCTTTGACCCTTACTTTGCTTTCTTTGTTTTCTTTCTTTCAGCCTCACAACTTTTAGTTTGCTTTGCTTCAGATGGCCGACCTGAACTGAACCTAAATTTTCATTATGTCAAAGCTTTCCCAGATTTGGACTTGTTGCCAAATCTGGGAAATAGGACATCGATATTTTATGTCAAAAAGGGAGTTTTTGGCGTATAATGCACAAAAAACCTTGGCTTTTAGGGGGTTAAACTTGAAACCCAACGAAACTGCAGCTGATAGAGTGAGCATGAACATGTACAGTGTTTTATATACCCCTTCATCTATCGAAATTTTGCGGAGGTTAATTCAAACTGGAATTTGGCCAAACTAATAGTTCGGTGAATGGTTTATCGAATAGTTTCACCAAGAGAACTAATGTGGGATGCGGAAAGTAATATTATGTAGGAATGTTGATTTTACCAAGTGTTCTGGATTTAATGAAGTTGGATTTCAAAGCGCCGATAGTTTAAAGGTTATATACAACGTGACGCAGTTTATCTTAAGTATAAGCGTTAGAATGTGGAATTCACAAAATAAAGTTATCTCGGGATGTTAGCTCTAAGTTTTAAGCTCCCGTTGTCGTGATTAAAGAAAACGTGATTTTTTTAATACTTATTATAAGCAATAATTATTAGCCTGAAACACTCATCAATATTGAAACCTCTCCCGAGAAAAGATATATGTCGCCGACGGGACTCGAACCCGCACCCCTCTGTTTGCCGGACAGGAGCTCTACCATTAAGCTACGGCGGGATACCTCCTACCCGCCAAATGATTCAATATATACCTAGTGTTTCATTCAACAATTATCGCTTATTATATTTTTTCACCTGCAAACAACGATTTTAATACTTGCTGATTTGTATCTAGTGTTGCAAGTGCTGAGTAAAGTTTTGAAGTTGGTTAATTTTAGTAATCTGGATGTTTTAAGGTGGAAATAATATTTTTTTAATAAATATTTTATTTTTTAAAAGAGTTTGATTCACCCGATCGTGCGATGTCTTCCTCGGGCATTTCCGACTTTCTACCATTTACTTTCACGACATGTATTTTTATTACACTTCTTTCTTCTTTCTTTATCACACACATCACAGTTATTTCTTCATCACACACATCACACTTCTTTCTTCATCACACACATCATACTTCTTTCCTTTTTATTCTTTCTTCATCCTCTTTTTATGCTTAAACAATCTAAGCGTCCCTTTCAGAATCTCATCATTTTTGATTACAAACATATACAAACGCCTCATTTGACCATAGATATTTGTTTTACTTACTTGATTTATGCCATGTCTTCCTACGTCGTTCTCATTTTTTTCTGCCATTCATCTCCGCGTTATACATTTTGCATACACTCCTTTCTTCGTTCATCACCTGTGCCTCATGTTACCATACGTAAGAAGGTGTGGTCCGAGGTCGAGGGACGTGGCTCTTGACTAGCGATCTGGAGGTCGAGAGTTAAAATAGCGGCGTGAGGAGATAAAACGCAATAGATTAATTTGTGTTTTCACAAATTTGATTATTAAAAAAAAAATACTTATATTTGCGGCACACTCCAGAGTGGAAGATACTCTCAGTATCGCCCTGGTGTAAGACCACCATTCAGTATTGAATTGTAATATAAAACGCAATTAATTAATTTGTGTTTTCACAAATTTGATTATTAAAAAAAAATACGTATATTTGCGGAACACTCCAGAGTGGAAGATACTCTCAGTATCGCCTCAGTACCACCATTCACTATTGAATTGTTGCTTTAAAAGGCTTTAGCCATGTTTGGAGAATAGATCTGAATAGCCAGGTATTTTCCCACGTTCCTCTTTCTCATCTCATTCCCCTTCCCACTTAACTTCGGCTTCACAACATACCCCAATTTGGGGTTCCACAGTCTCACTGGTTCCTCACGGAGTAGTTGGGTCTCTTGTGAGGTACTCACACTAAACGATATTTAAGAAAAGGTTTCAAATATTAATCCAATCATAAATTTAAAAAAAAAAATAATAGTATTTTTTATCGGATTATTATTTTATAGGATTTTTTTTACTTACTAATTTAAGACGATAGATTTCGCTTTTCGGCCCATACAAAAAAGACGCCCGGGAAAAAACACTTTTCTACATCTAAAATTGCACAAAATGAATATATTTTTTTTAAAATGCCTTCTAGAGGGTGAAAACTATGTTGGTATGTTTTCGAATTTTCGATGCGTTTCGTATTAACGTAGACATTCACTGTCAAACATGTACGATTTATCAAAAAATATTAATTAAGGAAAAAGTGCTGCTAACTCAACTCTCATAAAGAATTATAAAATTATAAAAAGCTACCGACGTAGCTTCTTCTTTCTAAAAAATATATATTTTTAAAAATTTCAATTTCGTGAAAGTTTTGGTGTAGAAAAGTGTATTCTCCATAAACCCCTTTTCGAGAGATTTCTGTAGGTAAATTTGAGCGTTGTCTCATTCGCACATTTCGCATTGTAAAATGTATTGTAAGTGTGCGTGGGCTTATTGTGAGCGGGACAGAATGACAGATGCGGGTGTTCCGCGTGTCGTTCAAAGTCTAGCCTCTTTAGGAAGTCAGAATTCATAGTGTGCTTTTTTCCAATGCAATTTTTATTTTTTCTAGTGATAATAGACATTGCACATATTTATGGAAAACAATCGTGTTGTGCAATTGCAAATAAAATAGATTTATGGTAGTTACCCATTTTTTATATAATATATTATTAACTTCAAACTAATTTAAAAATGTTATTTTTCACAAGAGTCCCAACTGCTCCCGTCTGGAGCCACTGAAACTATGGCATCCCCAATTGGGGTATGTTGTGAGGCTAAAGATAAGCGGAGAAGGGAAGGAGATGGGGAAAAGGAAGGTGGGGAAATATCTGTCTATTCAGATCTAGTCACTAAACACGGCTTAAGCCATTTCCAGCAATGTTTAATTCTGAATGGAGTGAGTATCTTCCTCTCTAAAACGTGCTGGAAATATAGTATATATTATTTTATTTTATTAATAGTGAAATAACACAAATTAATCAAATAAAATTGGTTTGCGCACGCCGGGTTCGAACCCGTGACTGGAAGTCCAAAGCCTTGCCCTTGGACTACGCCGGCCGTAGTTTAGTTTAAGCCATTACTCATAACTCATAAGTCTTCTGTTATAAAAAAAAAAAATTTAATTGATTCCTATAAGCGATACAATATGGTCATTATATAATATAATTTATCCTGCGATACGTTAATCGTTACCTTTACTGGGATACATTTATTTTTTTTTTATTTATTTTTTTTTTACAAATACAGTTATTATACATTGTATATATATATTTTTAATACATTTTTTAAATATCGTGATTCACCTTTTTTTTGAGCAATGCTCAAAAAAAAGGTGAATCATTATTTTACATTAGCTCCATAAAGAAGTAAATCGGAAAAAAAATCCTCATGGCGTATGTACTCTTCAGGAATGCTGTGTTTAGGGTATATTTAGGTCAAGGACGGAGAAGAAGTTCTGGAAAGAAAAAATGTATGAGTGGTGGGTAGAAATCTTAAGGTCAGTGTATCCGGTAATGAATCCAATGAATCGCATGAATCCAACTCTCCCTCTGCGGTGTATGGCGATGGGTCGTGAGAGGTCAAAAGGTCTCCCAGACTAAATTTACCAGTCCCTGCCCACAAGACCTAGGCAAACCTCACTACATGAACTTGGACACTCAAAAAAAATCAAGTAAATTTATTATCATTTATTTGATACTCAAGTCAAAAGTCACCAAACGTAGCAAACTACTCGGGATGACCTTAACTATACTAAGTGTAAAAAAATTATATATATATAATAAAATAACTAAAAACCCACACATTTTTTAAACATCAAACATTAGCTTAATGAATTTACCTATTTATAACTTAAGTTTATTATGAGAAAACTAAACTAAAGTGTACTACGAAATTCTAACTAACAACTTAAATCAGCCATCATTGTGAGCCTAACAATGCTCTATCATTTTGTCAACTTTACTGACAACTTCTTCCTAAGCTCGCTTCACCACTTTGGCATTGTTGCTGTCATTTCCACTTGTTATATTTAATGGAGCGGAGGTTCTTGAAAGAATATTGTCAAGTGTATTTTCCTATATGTCAAATAAGTCAGATGTCAAATGGAGATACACGTTGAAGATTTATCGGATAATTGTGAAAGATAACAAAATAAAATAATAAAAGTCAACAACATGAGATGAATTAGATTAAGAAAGGGACCCTTATGTGGTATTGTATTGTCCTTGAATGTCACGTAGTTTCTGTTATTTTTTTATAGATATCAGTATGCTTAGAGCTTTTCTCATGTCCATGATCGTATTTTATACAACATTTTTCTCCATGCAATTATAGTAGATTCACCCGGCTAGGATAACCGATCACCGAGAGCTCGAGATC